>OZ024742.1:65894500-65927000 GCA_964016885.1 Eledone cirrhosa | reverse complement strand
GTCTTCATTTTCAACATAGGCATTCCGTCGATAGTCGACATTGACCCATTGTATATACATACAGTCACAGGCTGAGAATAGCCAGAGTTGTTATAACGACGGAATGGTTTACGCTATTCGTTTCGGGCCTTTACGCTCTAAGTTCAAAACACGTTCAGGTTTCATTTGCTTTTGATTCTTTCGAGGTCGATGAAAATATACCAGACCAGTATATACATCGGAAACGCACAATAGGATGGATAACACTTACTTTTGATTGTTATACTTTTCATTTCTCCTGATTTTTATCCCATAGATGGTCTCTCACTCTTCTGAATGACGAGCTGCCCCATTTGTTACTATCTATTGTACTACTGAGATAGGCAAGCTGGCTGGCATCTAACAGTGTCTGTCCATTGATGATGATACGTTCATATTTCAGCATGTAACTCAATCCGAACTTAACTGATAGAGAATTTCAATCATTTGGATGTTAATATTGAAGACAAACTTTGTGGCTGCAAACCTAACAGCATCCATCAATGTCTGTATGTCCTCTGCATCGTAATACAGAGGTGTTAATATTGCTGTAAGTTTTAAGAACTATTTACAAGGGTCAAATATATTTGATAAACATTGTGACAGAATTTGCTCTGGCCGAATAGAAAGCCAATTAATAAATATAACTCTGAACTCTGCCCAAAATACGCGTGTGTCAATAATCCAAGACATAGAGACTTTATTTATATGCCTCGATCTGCTCAAAATAAGAGCCAGGTATCATACAACCAGGTTCTACCATATTTTTAATATGGCACCGTTTCTGGTTCTTTAACCATCGTCAGAGTGGCTGTCAGCCCTTGGATGCGAAAATGAAAATTCGATAAACCCTTATAGGTTTTATGGTTATGCACAACGACTGACGAAGTTCATTTGCATACAAAGCAATAGCTGGCGGGCTCTAATTAATGAGTTGTAGCGATTCTCTGACATATCATATAATATATGTCTGTGTGTGTGTGTGTGTGTGTGTGTGTGTCTGTCTGTCTGTCTGTCTGTCTGTCTGTCTGTCTGTCTGTCTGTGTGTGTGTGTATGTGTGTGTGTGTGTGTGTGTGCGCGTGTGTGTGCGTGTGTGTGTGTGTGTGCGTGTGTGTGTGTGTGTGTGTGTGTGTGTGTGTGTGTGTGTGTGTGTGTGTGTGTGTGTGTGTGTGTGTGTGTGTGTGTGTGTGTGTGTGTGTGTGTGTGTGTGTGTGTGTGTGTGTGTGTGAGTGTGTGTATGTGTGTGTGCATGCATGTGTGTGTATCTGTAGAGGCAGAGAAAAAGAGAGAGAGAGAGAGAAATAGAAGGGTCAATTTTAAATTTATGTAAATTTAATCCTATATATTAATCTGTCGCAACATTTAAAATCAAGATGTATAAAGAAAAAAAAAAATTATATGCACGTGAATTTTATTAAGATTTTAAAATTTATTTCATCTTTATTTCATGCGAACATGTTAAGACTACTGTTTATTCAATTAAAGTCGTTCTAAATATGACTTACGGGCAATGTTAATTTGATCAAGTGTATAATCAGGTGCAAGACCAATTTCTACAGCTTTAATATTGCATCACGATTTATATTTGTACTGACGGGGAACAAGTTGAAATTTAATAAAAATAAATACATTTAGAAGTGTAATACAGTTTTGAAATTTTTTTTTCTCAGATATATTCTGTCAAATAATGAGTTAAATTTAGAGGAATATAAATGTGCTGAATGACTTTACTTTATAATGAGTACGTATATATATATATATATATATATATATAACGGCTGAGCTCCGGCCGTTTCGACAGCTAGATCCGGAGAGTTCGGATCTAGCTGTCGAAACTATATACAAATGGTTGTGTGTGTGTGTCTGTGTGAGAGTCTGTCTGTGTCTGTGTGTGTGTTGTGATATATGTATTTAAGTATACGTATTCATATGTATGTTCTTATGCTAGATATACAAGCCCGCGGAACTTCATGCATTACACACATATTTATGCTTTCTTAGCCGTAAATAAACACTTTTAAATCCTTTCAACCAGAATCCTTAGATCTCATGCCAATCAGATTTCCAGCTTGACATTTGGCCGTGAACGTCCTTGAAATTCTCTCCCATCTCTTTTAGCTCGTTAAGTAACTTATGCCTATCTGCATTTATCCATCTCCCATCTTTGGTATGATCTTTTGCAATTGTCTATCGATTTGATCAAAATCATGAGGATCCTTCAGCATTAGATGTTACTTCTGCACCATTTTCTAAAGAGCAATCTCTGATTTGCAGACAGCAACCTATTCTGTTCGTATTGTTTTTGTCTATTTTTATAGCGCCTAACCCGATTGGAATTATCTCTATCACCTTCCAATCTTATCTTCCACCAAGCCTTCTTACATTTCTTCGTTTCAGTTTGCTTAATACCTAATTGCTCACCCAAAAGATTCTGCAGTGTTAATATACTTTCTCAAGTCAGTGATACTATTCGTTTCTATGTACACCATTGCCTGGATTACTTTGGCTGTTTCAGTTGCTAAATGACTTCACCCTATATTCCGAGGATTCAGTGACGTCATTGAATCCAGGATCATTAAACAGAACCCTCAATCTTTTGATGATAGATCTTGTTTTTTCCCCTTTCTTCCTTTTCATTTTCATTCAAACTTTCCATACCCGCATCATCAGTCACTTGATTTTCCACTCTCTCCACGGTTACTAGCTTATCATATTTTCCCTTATCAACATTTTGGTAGGCTCATTATTCTGCGGTTGATTCATTTTCATTATGATATCTATGTTTCCCACTTTCCACAGTGATGCGATCTAAGATACATTCAGCATTACAATTCATACTTTGAGCTTCAACTTCCAGGATCAGTAATTCAAATTTGGTAAGCCAATTCCTCCATCTAATCTTCCTTATGTCCTGTTAGATTGTTCACACTGATTTCAAACATTCTAAACCTTTACCAATGCTAAAGTACCCATTCACCCACACCACGTGCTCCTCCCACTTTTGCATGAATGTTACATTGGGATTTTATTATCTTCTTCGCTCCATTTCCTTCTGCCTCCAGTTTCATTGCGCTGTTTTACTTTTCTGCGGCTGTAAACCCGTGGTTTGTTTTGTGGTATAGCAGCACGATGAAGACCTGTGAACACCTGTACACTCTGAAGTGCACAGGTGTTCACAGATGATAGTCTTGACGCAATTTAAAAATCATGATTTTGACTCGAGCAACGATATAACTGTTTAATGGGCGTTTTGCTGCTACCAATATTTTAGGTTGTTGTTATTTATTAAATTATGTTTCTAATAAAGTATTTTCTATTACTAGGGAGCATCCATTTAGTTTTGTTCAGGGAGTGTGATGAAGTGTCTATTGAACATATATTTATGATAAAATAATTGCCAAAATATTCTAATGTTGGTGGGAATGTGCATGTGTGTGAGAAGACCAGTCAACGAGCGAAAGATCATGACTGATCTCATTGTGATCTATATTATTAAATGAGTGGGCTTGAACGAGCTGCTTGCATTTACCTTTAGGTGATGGAATCTCAGTCAACAGACAGGTATGTTCTAGTCGGAAAGGAGAGTGTTTCTACTATAATATGTACGGAGTTACCGTGGTTACTTAATACTAAATCCAGAATTCTTTGGTGACATCTTGTTAGCGTAAGCCTGAGTTGGGACAGGAAACACTCATGCATAAAGTTGAAAAGGAACTCTACTGCTGATTATAAAAATACATAGCTTCAAATAGTTCAAAGCTCGCTCAAGAATCGTTTTTTCGCCAACATCCTCTCATTTAAAAATGCCAATCTTTACCAAATTTCCAGAAACTTCCGGTATTTGAAAGGGAAGGATATTTAATACCATCTTACCTGGTCAATGATAGGATCGGTAAAACTGTGAACTATGTCCCATCGAAGTACTGGATATATGGCCCATGAGTATTTACTTAAATCTCGAGAGATCTTATTATTAATTGCCTAAACAAACCAATTAAAAGTTTCTCCAGATATACAGATGATATAGGCTGCTCACATATACTACGATAGATTCATCCGGAAGTGTTAGGCGATAAATCTAACCAAGCTTACGATCAAATCCGGAAAAAGCACTATGGGGTAATCTGGAATTTTGGAATGTATCAGGTTAGAGGTACTACATTTCCCCCAGATCCATAGAGACCCTGAAAAAGAAAGAAAATTTCTGTTAAGATTAGTAATAGTATATCATTATCATTAGCCGATATTTGTATTGCTGATTACCACGCCATTACTAAGTACAGTCCTGTTCTTCTTTGGTATGTACGATGTTTGGTTTGGTGTTGTTTCAATTGTATTGGGATACTATTTGTAATATCCAAGCAGGATCTAGTTGTACAATGTTCTATATGCTGTGTATATTTGTAAGTTCTGGGGTTTTTATGTAATATGTTTGCATTTTGTATTATTCTCAGAGTATCTATTATTATAGAGGTGGATTGGCAGAATCGGTAGAGCGTCGGACGCCAATGCTTTGCAGCATAGAGTTACGGCCCTTTGTAGTCTGAGTTCAAATGTCGATAAAAAAAGTACCAGTAATGCACTGAATTATTTGCTGACTTTGTGACAAAAGTAGAAACAATTTTGTGATCTTTCACTAAAATATATGTTCGGTTGGCTTTGATCACCCTGACTGTCTATAATGGCATATCCCAGAGCATGGTTGCTTTCACATTATTTGATATATTTTCTCGTGTATATCTGTTCCAAACTTTGTTGGCATTTCATAGTGATGCCATAACCTTCAGTGTATGTAAATTCCAACTTTGTCATATCTGTGGATATATTCGTTTTTTGGCTAAGAATGGGCAACCAGAGACAAATGGTTGACTTTTAACCTCCAGCGACACATTCTTCAGTTACTTAATGAGTTCTCCTTCATTATATGAGGAGTCGTTGATCTTGAACTGCACGTAACAATCCTTCAGTCTCGGCGTATAGTCCACTACTTCTTAGCTAGGTCTGTGAATTTTGCTTGTCCATTTCCTCCCTATTCATTTTTCAAATATTAGTCATGTAAAGGTTTTCTTGCAATTATTTTCCAAGGTATTCGAAAGATTTGTTATCAATTTCGATTTTATCATTTTTACACATTTCTGTTGTTTCGTTTTTTTCACCTGTCAATTCGAGTACTATTTTGAATTTATTGGCTTCTTTGATGACAGCAAACAATATTTTCTATGTTCATGTTTTGTAGCTATTTGTATTAACTTTCCATCATTCTACATTACCTATTTTTGTAGTCCCACAATGGTTATATTGGCATGAAACCAAACCATGTGTTTTGGTAGGTATAATCTTTCTACACCCGATTACGCAGTGTATTCTGAATGTAGTCATTATTTTTCTTGTTTTTATCTCTAGTCTTGCTAGTTCTTTTAACGTCCACTTCAGAGTTTTGAAATACTAGCTTATTAATGGGACCTGTAGAGATTGATTCCTATTAACATAGTATTTTCATTTAGTTGTGTATTAAGTAGTAATGTTATTCGTGTATAATGTTCCTTTCTAATATTTTCTTTCATCTTTGTGTTTTGAATCCTGTCTAATAATTCCTAATTATATGTAATTCTGTTTCATCTAATGTTGTTACCTCAGTTGCCTTATCTAGTGCGTGGTATTAGTGGATTTAACTAAATATCCTCTCTTCCGGCTGACCTTGACGCATTTTTCTAGTCAAAATTTCTTGCCTAGTCTTTCGTATATCTTGTACTGTATACAGCAGTGTTTCAAGTTGTCAGGAGACCAGTTGCAATATCCTATCATTGTCGTAACTTTCATTATTATTGTTATTAGTATTGTTAATGGTTTCTAGCATGTAGAAAGCTGCCAGCCGTTCACAGTATCTTATCAACTAAACAACGCGATAGTCAGCCAGAACAACACTCGCTTTATTTTGAGGCCTACGGGAAGATATGAGTGACGATTGCTTGGGAATGACTCTGGCTCTGGACGAGAACAGTTTGAACGGGGATTATAGACAATTTCCAAATTTCTTTGGCATGGCAGTGCTACAGAGGGTCACTTCCATTTCGAGAAAAGCTCTGCAGGAACGTACGTGCCAACATCCGGATACCTCGGAGATGCATACAGGAGGACGAAACAGTGAAAATTGAACCACGAACTTCTTTTAGTGGGGAGGTGTGGCATGGCTTTCTTTCCTTGGTAGATAAGTTGTAAGGTGAACACTCCTAAAAGGATTAAGGACAGGAATCTCTTTCTCCTGCTGAGCCCTCATCAACTTCTTCAAGTACCATTTGAGAAGGGCTGTGAAGTTAGAGAGCGAGGGGCTGTCTTCTAGTGGGATTTATGAAAGAAATATCCGACTTCTACTTCAAAATGTGAAGTTTTGCTATTTTGGAATAGCATCTTTTTTTAACCTGAAAATGTATTAGTTAATTATTATGTGATCTAATGAATTGGTTAATTAACAGGAGATAAAAGGAATTTAGTTAAATGACCAAAAACATAAATTAACAAAGAATCTAAAATAATTAGCTAATTAACTAGATATCTAAACTAATTAGTTTTTTTAACAAGAGATATATATTAAATTAGGTGATAAAAAATAATTAGCTAATTATCCAGTGATATAAAATAATTGCTTCATTTATCATACCTAATGATAAAATAAATAATTAGCAAAAGGTTTAATTAAAAAATTAGTATGAGAAATAGACTAAAATATTTAGTTAATTAATGTAGATCCTAAAATAATTTATTGATTTGCCAAATCATAAGTTAAGTCATTTGACAAAATTATTTAATCAAGAATCTTAAGGTAGTTAAATAATTATAAATTTAGGATAATAAGTTACTTAAATAAATAGATACAAATTAAGCTGATGTAAATTCATTATCTAAAATAATTTGCAGATTAGTAATAATTAGTTAATCAGAATTAACAGAAAATTAGTTATAATTAATGAATTAGTAATAAAAACTACATTGACAATGTAGCCTGTATATATATATATATATACCCACTCTACTACCCTAAGTATTGAGTACTTTGGTGCGTTATGCTCCATCTGGTTCCTTACCACATTTCCTTCGTTATATATAAAGAGAGAGAGGATAACAAGGTATCGGTTAAGGTAATCCAGCTAAAGTTTCTGAGTACTCTGTGTCGAGGATAGTGTTAACGTACGGCTTTGTTGTACAGCCGACCATGTTATTCTTTATTCTTTTGATATATATATATATATATATATCAAGTAAGTATGTTTTGAAACAGTGAGCAGGTTTGAAATTAGAAAGTAGAATAGCTTTCACCGTATTTTTTACTAAAGAAATTTTAGCCTGATAATGGGGTTTAGAATCCTAAGATAAATAGAAAAAGATGAATATTGACGTACATGTACGTCAATACTCATCTTTTTTCCATTTATCTGAGGGTTCTAAACCCCATTATCAGGCTAAAATTACTTTAGTCAAAAATACGGTGAAAGCTATTATATATATATATATATATATATATATATATATATATATATATATATATGTCTACTCTGTGGGATTTATGTTTCAACGTAAGCGATTTTCCAATTATGCTTGTTCAAAGAGCTAGCTCTAACTAGCTCTTTGAACAAGCATAATAGTTAGGTTACCAAGAAAATGTGTCGAAGGTTTCATTAATTGTGCCTATTTAAATGAGATATTATCTACTTGTCCCCCATTTATATTTTTTCCTATAAATACGCCATCAGCTCTAAAGATTCCACTCTTAATGGTGTGTTTTAAGTTCAATAGTTATATAATGCAATTAAATTTCAATAGAATAACTAGCTGTCATACATAGAGGCGAAATTCGTTATGCTCTTTACTCCATATGCGAATATTAAACAGATTATCAATTTTTTGTGCTTTATTATCTGTGACCATAGAATGAAGCTTGTGTATTCTGAAATGAATCCAAACATTAAGACGTTTTCACAGGCACGTAAACCTACAAACACTGAGGCAATGAGATCGCGCGTATTACATGCGATAAAGTACCACCAACGCGCAAGGGTTTGCTTTCATTATTTAAGAATCAATGGGCGGTGGATTGGCAGTATCGGTAGAGGGTCGGACGCCATGCTTTCCAGCATAGTTACGTCCCTTTACGATCTGAGTTCAAATCCCGCCGAGGTTGACTTTCCCTTTCATCCTTACGGGGTCGATAAATTAAAGTACCAGTAATGCACTGGGTATTTGCTGGCCTTGTGCCTAAAGTAGAAACAATTATTTAAGAATCAATACATGGTGGTGAATAGGCGGAGTCATTAAGACGTTGGAAAGAATGCTTTACGACATTCGTCCCGCCTCATGAGTTCAAATCCCGCCGTGGTCAACTTTGCCTTTTATCCTTTCGAGTTCGGATAAAAAAAAAGGTACCAGTCCGGGACCGGGACTGTTCCTTCCTCAATAGAAAAATCGGCTGTGTCCATGCCTGGAGAGGGTTGGGCTCCGCCAGGTTTAAAAAGGTGCCCTAGACACGCTGTATGACGGCGCCTCTACGACTCCACAAGGAGATATGGAATATTTGTCTTTTATCCTTACATAAAAGAGAAATGTAGTGGCTTGGCCCACTTTATGTGAAGATACAACTAAGTCTGAAAATAATCTCTGAATCTTAACGACTGAATATCTAGATATCAATATAAAAAAACGTGTTTATTAAACTGCAAATTAGCATCGAATTCTCTTATATTACTTCATATATATATATATTAGTGTGTGCGCGCGTGTGTGCGTGTGTGTGTGTGTGTATTTATGCGTGTATGTAAGTATGTGGGGAGAGAGAAAGAGAGGGAGGTTACGTGCAATCAAGTGGGGTGGGGACGTAATCTATAACTGAAGATATATTTACAATCACTCTCCCTTCATTCTAATACATAACGGAAATCAGAGGTTTTTAGGTTTTTGCCAGAAAACCACAACAAAAGAAATAAAGATGTGCACATATAAAGAGACAGAAAATCTTAGATTCAAGCCAAACAGGGTTTTTTTTTCCATTAAAGTGAAACTATAAAAATAAAAATATAATGCTGTTGTTGTAGTGTATCATTGTTTCTTTTACATTTCTTGTCTTTATTCGTACTTTTTTAATAATTTCTTATTAGCCAGTTGTTGTTGTTTGTCAGTTTGTCTGACTGGTTCGTGTTGTCTGGACAAACAATGATATTATTAATTATTATTACATAACATCTATATATATATATATATATATGTGTTTGTATATGTGTATGTGTAAGTGTCTTTCAACCTCTCTCTCTCTCTCTCTCTCTCTCTCTTTCTCTTTCTGTATATATATATATATGTGTGTGTTTGTATATGTGTGTATGTGTGTGTGTGTCTTTCACCACTCCTCTCTCTCTTTCTGTTTATATATATATATATATATATATATATATATAAATATATATATCTGTGTGTGTGTGTGTCTGTTTCTATGTGTGTCTATCTATGTGTATGTGTGTGTCTGTCTGCCTGGCTGCATGTGTGTCTGTGTGTGTGTGTGAGTGTGTCTGTATGTGTGTGTGTGCGTATGTGTGTGAGTGTCTGTATGTGTGTGTGTGTGTGTCTGTATGTGTGTGTGCGTGTGTGTGTGTGTGTCTGTATGTGTGTGTGTGTGTATGCGTGTGTCTGTGTGTGAGTGTCTGTATGTGTGTGTGTGTCTGTGTGTGAGTGTGTGTGTGTGTGTGTGTGTGTGTGTGTGTGTGTGTGTGTGTGTGTATGTGTGTGTGTGTGTGTGTGTGTGTGTGTGTGTGTGTGTGCGCGCGTGTGAGTGCGCCACCCAATCAATGAAATGAAAAAGAATGGGGGCAATGTAAATGATGAGCATGGTGCTATTCGGTAATGTTGGTATTTAATTTGACGTAAACGACGATGATGATAATGAGGAAAGGTAAAAGGGTACAGGAAAAGGTAGGTTGGAAATCATAATCATCACCAGCATTGACATCACCATTGCCATCGTTACAATTATCTCTATTATTA
The DNA here is from genome assembly GCA_964016885.1 of Eledone cirrhosa. Classification (NCBI taxonomy): domain Eukaryota; kingdom Metazoa; phylum Mollusca; class Cephalopoda; order Octopoda; family Eledonidae; genus Eledone; species Eledone cirrhosa. The sequence continues at coordinate 65,916,958 of OZ024742.1, read as the reverse complement.
TTATTATTATTATTATTGAATGCTATGGTTGACGGAGGCTCGGCTCTGTAAGGTATTGTAAATTTTGACCGCTATAACAATTGTAAATTGTTTAAAACTTTAACCAACTTGTAGACAAAAACACCCTCCTCCTCGTGAGAGGGGTCTTTCTGCCTGTTATTTGGCCCTTCGAGGTTAAATAGCTGCTTCTTGGGGTGTTGTGCCCAATATTTATTTTAAACAAAAAAACAACATGGTTACGAAAAAGAATTTTCATAGGTCACTCCCACTCATTCCGTCTTCTTCTTCCTCAATCGTCACTACAGCAGAGAGAAGATTGTCTCTCTCCCTCCCTTCTTTAAATGTGTCTCTCTCCCCCCCTTCTATTTCGCAAGCGACGACAGAAAAGAAAAGTCTCGTGCAAAGCGTGCAAGATTTCTCCACGACGACGACGACAACGACGAAACATGTGTGCAGGAAATACGAAAACCCATTTCATTCGTCTGACGTCAGGAATAATAGCAGTAGCAGCCGTAATAACAACAGCAACAGTGACAATGAAAACAACAGTAGCAGCCGCAACAGCATCAGCAGCAGCATAAACAACAACAGCATTAGCAGCAGCAACAACAACAACAACTACAGCAACAGCGGCGGTGGCAGTAGTCGTAGTACCTGCAGCAACAACAAAAGTAACAGCAGCTCTGACGACAACAACAACAACAACAGCAGCAAAGAAAAACCAATCTCGTTTGCAGGTATCGCGAAGAACCTGGAAACAAATCCTCATAACAAATGAGGAATTAGAGGAAGCGAAGAAGATGGTGACAAAAACTGGACACCGAGCAATCTGCAAGGCAGCGGAAAAATGTTTCGAAACCCAACAGCACTGTACGGTCACGTACCGTACAGTTAGTACAAAATCCCGTAGGGTTGAAAGAGCCACAGAGGCTCAAATACAAAAAGCCTTGGGGTCTGTGTGGCAGCGGAAAACGCACATCACCCGAGGCACGAAATATACCACCGTAGACGTACATTTTGCCACACCCCAGGAGGCAAAGGCTCAATCCTTAGGAGCGAGGAAATGGTATTGGTGCCCTCCTACTGCGGGCAAAAAATTGTGAGGGTCAAACTGACCCACGTCCAACAACAACAAGTGAAAGAGTAGAGCTGGTACCCCTCCCCGACCTCTCAGAATCAGACATGGAGTGTGAGGTGGGAGAGGGATGGCAAAAGGTCGTAAGAAGGCACAAACGCAGAAGCAGCGCATCGTCGCCTTTGAAAAGGGAGGAAAGAAATGAAAAAAGGGTAAAGTCTACTGCAAAGAGACTCACAGCAGCAACACCACCAACACCATCACCACCCACACTAGCACCACCATCACCACCGGAGACAACCCCACCGCCAACAACACCTTCAACACCACCACCACAAGCACCAACATCGCAAACACAACAACAAAACACACACACCCAGCAACAACGACAAGAAAATAGCAGAACCACACCCCACCCCCAGAAAAACAAATGCACGGCAATAAATACACACAACAAGAAACTAATGACTTACATAATTGAACACACAGACATTTCACAACAGGTCTACATAATACCAGCACCAATCAAAACGCCAACTAACATAAGACTGCTAAAAATAGCACAGAAACAATACACAAACATTAAAACGAAATTCCCCAACGCAGTTGGTGATTTCAGAGACCTAGGAGGAACTATCAACCGAAGAGTATATTCGGACATACTCATAGAAGAGCTGACGTCCAGCCGAAGGGACGATTCAACGGTCCCTTCAGCAGACGATCAAGTGAAAAGGGATGGAAAAACCATCCCTCCTCTACGAAAAGTACGGTAAGTGGTCTTTCCCATCTTTTCCACTCTATTTTAAACATGACCTCACTCAGAATAGCCAGCATAAATGCGCGTGGCTTGGGATCGTCATGGAAGCAGGGTCACCTGCTCAACGACCTCAGGTCACTAAACATAGATGTAGTGGCCATCAGCGAGACCAGAATCTCCGAAGCACGGGCCTTCGCACCGATCTTCGGCGGCTACGATGTGTACGCATCTCCCAGCCGTCCTGGATCGGAGGTAGGATTTGCTGTGCTTTTTCGGAGAGGTTTGGATCTCGCCATACGGGCAATCTTCCTGGACCCAGAGGGAAAGTTGGTGGTGCTGGACGTGACCAGCGGAGACGGGCAAGCTTTCAGGCTAGTGGCCGTCTATGCCCCGACAGGAGCAGGGCGGCCTAATTTCTTCCGGCGTCTGGAGACCTTTCTTGGAACGTCCCGCTCTTTAGTGTTAGTGGGCGACTGGAACGGGATCTTAGATGCACGCTGGGACTGTGTGGGATTAGCGGATAGGGGTGGAGGGTGCAAGAGCCTCACCAACCTGCTCAGGCGTTTTGAACTGTCTGACAGGTACCGATTGGATTTCCCGAATGTGCCAATGTGGACTTGGACAAATCGCATAGGGTCATCCAGATCATATCTAGATAGAGTATTTTGTAGGGAAATAGATAGGTCTAGCATAGGCTGTCCACAATTCAAAATAGTCAGCTACACGGACCACAAATTCGTGATCTGTGTGCTTGACTTAGATAGGCTTCATAGACGAGGACCCGGCTACTGGAAGCTAAGCGCGTCCTTACCAGCACGCAAGGCCTACAGAGACCGGATTAGCGAACTAGTTAAGCGAGCGTTGACGGGGAACATCGTCAACAACAAGTGGTGGTTTGCTCTGAAAAGAGCGATTAGAATAGAATCGATTAAGTTTAGTAAGGCTTTAGCAATAGAGAAAAATAGAGCAGAGGGAGAACTAGTTAGAAAATTAGACGAGGCGCTTAGCAAAGGCATTGCGACCGACGTGCTTGCGGCAAAATTGGCCCTTGACCAATTCTTCAATGCAAAGCACGAAGGCTGCGTTGTCAGAGCAAGGGTGCGTGCTCTCAGACACGAGGAGACGAAAGCCGTTCAATGGGCTCGAGTGGCGGAGGACGCTGGACGGACGGACCGGTTAAATTGCTAGGGGTCTGGTTCGGTCCGGACCTCCAGACGGATAAAAACTGGGACGAGGTGACGAGTAGAGTGGCTTCTCTCACCCAGAAATGGGCGGAGAGGAAGCTATCCCTGAAAGGTCGAGCGGAGGTGGCTAACGTGTACATCGCGTCCGTCATCTACTACCGCCTGACCGTCGTGCCTTGCCCCCGTCCACGCCTCGCCAATTTGGAACGGCTCCTTTTCAAATTTTTGTGGAGGGGACGGGTCCCGTTGGTGAGGCGGTCCATCTGCTGCCAGCACCCTCTTCGTGGAGGGCTGGGCATGCCGTGGCTAATGATGCGCAGACATGCGCTGAGGCTGCGACATCTCCAGATATTTTGCCTAAACGGTGAACAGGTGTGGTCGCCGTTTGTTAGACGGGCCTTTCCGCAGCTCATCTCTTTGACTGAGCTGCAGTCCTGGGTCAAGAAGAGACCGAGACTGGGCGACTGGCATCTGGAATGTTGCCAGGCGCTCACTGCACTCTGCAAGGTGGGCAATGCGGTCAGTGGAACTTCCACTCAAGATTTCTATAGAGGATTAGTGGAGGGCAAGTGCGATGACGTACTAGGAGAGGTTCTGGGCGTCAACGAAGTAGAACTGACCAGTATGTTCCGGAGGACTTTCGAGCCGGGGACGATGGATAACTTCCAGAAATCCCTCGCTTGGCAGTGCTACCGGGGGGCGCTGCCGGTTCGGGATAAACTCTACAGGCACGGAAGTGCTGTCAGACGAACCTGCCCGAGATGCGCGCAGAGCGACGAAACCGTTCTGCACGCACTCGTCCAGTGTCCGTGCATTGCTGACTTGTGGGGTTATGTCGAACAGCTATTGTCGCGTGTAGAACGGATCCGGCTATCGTCCGAGTCCATAGTGAAGATTGACCCGCCGCCTTCTTTTGGTCAGGAAGGGCAGGCAATTTTCCTCTGCCTGGTGGCAGTAGCGAAAGAGGTTGCATGGTGGACCAGGTTGAAAGGACTGAAGACAGACACTTTTCTCTTCGGCCAATCCCTCATCAACTTCTTCAAGTTTCACTTGGAAAGGAAGGTGAGGGTGGAGAGAGAAGTGCTGCCCCCCAGTACATTTACTGAAAGGTGGGTGAATGTGGCGAGAATGGCCCGCGTGAGTGGGCCTACTCTGATCATGCGCCTGTAGGCTGGTGAATTCGAGAAGGAGAGGGGTGCCCTTCCCGGGTGCCCTAGGAGCGTCGGGTGGCTCAGGACTGGTGGGGTGCTTGAGTCAACCCTGGGTGGTGATCCCTCTTATTGGGGAACTTTCATTGTTGTATTTTTATTGTTATTTTGTTTTTGTTTTTTTGTTATTTATACTTACTCGATCTCTATGTAAACCCCCACTGTCCCTGTCTATTGTGTTGTCCCCTATATGTCGGCCCTTGTGGCCAATAAATGAAATCATTATTATTATTATTATTATTGAATGCTATGGTTGACGGAGGCTCGGCTCTGTAAGGTATTGTAAATTTTGACCGCTATAACAATTGTAAATTGTTTAAAACTTTAACCAACTTGTAGACAAAAACACCCTCCTCCTCGTGAGAGGGGTCTTTCTGCCTGTTATTTGGCCCTTCGAGGTTAAATAGCTGCTTCTTGGGGTGTTGTGCCCAATATTTATTTTAAACAAAAAAACAACATGGTTACGAAAAAGAATTTTCATAGGTCACTCCCACTCATTCCGTCTTCTTCTTCCTCAATCGTCACTACAGCAGAGAGAAGATTGTCTCTCTCCCTCCCTTCTTTAAATGTGTCTCTCCCCCCCCTTCTATTTCGCAAGCGACGACAGAAAAGAAAAGTCTCGTGCAAAGCGTGCAAGATTTCTCCACGACGACGACGACAACGACGAAACATGTGTGCAGGAAATACGAAAACCCATTTCATTCGTCTGACGTCAGGAATAATAGCAGTAGCAGCCGTAATAACAACAGCAACAGTGACAATGAAAACAACAGTAGCAGCCGCAACAGCATCAGCAGCAGCATAAACAACAACAGCATTAGCAGCAGCAACAACAACAACAACTACAGCAACAGCGGCGGTGGCAGTAGTCGTAGTACCTGCAGCAACAACAAAAGTAACAGCAGCTCTGACGACAACAACAACAACAACAGCAGCAAAGAAAAACCAATCTCGTTTGCAGGTATCGCGAAGAACCTGGAAACAAATCCTCATAACAAATGAGGAATTAGAGGAAGCGAAGAAGATGGTGACAAAAACTGGACACCGAGCAATCTGCAAGGCAGCGGAAAAATGTTTCGAAACCCAACAGCACTGTACGGTCACGTACCGTACAGTTAGTACAAAATCCCGTAGGGTTGAAAGAGCCACAGAGGCTCAAATACAAAAAGCCTTGGGGTCTGTGTGGCAGCGGAAAACGCACATCACCCGAGGCACGAAATATACCACCGTAGACGTACATTTTGCCACACCCCAGGAGGCAAAGGCTCAATCCTTAGGAGCGAGGAAATGGTATTGGTGCCCTCCTACTGCGGGCAAAAAATTGTGAGGGTCAAACTGACCCACGTCCAACAACAACAAGTGAAAGAGTAGAGCTGGTACCCCTCCCCGACCTCTCAGAATCAGACATGGAGTGTGAGGTGGGAGAGGGATGGCAAAAGGTCGTAAGAAGGCACAAACGCAGAAGCAGCGCATCGTCGCCTTTGAAAAGGGAGGAAAGAAATGAAAAAAGGGTAAAGTCTACTGCAAAGAGACTCACAGCAGCAACACCACCAACACCATCACCACCCACACTAGCACCACCATCACCACCGGAGACAACCCCACCGCCAACAACACCTTCAACACCACCACCACAAGCACCAACATCGCAAACACAACAACAAAACACACACACCCAGCAACAACGACAAGAAAATAGCAGAACCACACCCCACCCCCAGAAAAACAAATGCACGGCAATAAATACACACAACAAGAAACTAATGACTTACATAATTGAACACACAGACATTTCACAACAGGTCTACATAATACCAGCACCAATCAAAACGCCAACTAACATAAGACTGCTAAAAATAGCACAGAAACAATACACAAACATTAAAACGAAATTCCCCAACGCAGTTGGTGATTTCAGAGACCTAGGAGGAACTATCAACCGAAGAGTATATTCGGACATACTCATAGAAGAGCTGACGTCCAGCCGAAGGGACGATTCAACGGTCCCTTCAGCAGACGATCAAGTGAAAAGGGATGGAAAAACCATCCCTCCTCTACGAAAAGTACGGTAAGTGGTCTTTCCCATCTTTTCCACTCTATTTTAAACATGACCTCACTCAGAATAGCCAGCATAAATGCGCGTGGCTTGGGATCGTCATGGAAGCAGGGTCACCTGCTCAACGACCTCAGGTCACTAAACATAGATGTAGTGGCCATCAGCGAGACCAGAATCTCCGAAGCACGGGCCTTCGCACCGATCTTCGGCGGCTACGATGTGTACGCATCTCCCAGCCGTCCTGGATCGGAGGTAGGATTTGCTGTGCTTTTTCGGAGAGGTTTGGATCTCGCCATACGGGCAATCTTCCTGGACCCAGAGGGAAAGTTGGTGGTGCTGGACGTGACCAGCGGAGACGGGCAAGCTTTCAGGCTAGTGGCCGTCTATGCCCCGACAGGAGCAGGGCGGCCTAATTTCTTCCGGCGTCTGGAGACCTTTCTTGGAACGTCCCGCTCTTTAGTGTTAGTGGGCGACTGGAACGGGATCTTAGATGCACGCTGGGACTGTGTGGGATTAGCGGATAGGGGTGGAGGGTGCAAGAGCCTCACCAACCTGCTCAGGCGTTTTGAACTGTCTGACAGGTACCGATTGGATTTCCCGAATGTGCCAATGTGGACTTGGACAAATCGCATAGGGTCATCCAGATCATATCTAGATAGAGTATTTTGTAGGGAAATAGATAGGTCTAGCATAGGCTGTCCACAATTCAAAATAGTCAGCTACACGGACCACAAATTCGTGATCTGTGTGCTTGACTTAGATAGGCTTCATAGACGAGGACCCGGCTACTGGAAGCTAAGCGCGTCCTTACCAGCACGCAAGGCCTACAGAGACCGGATTAGCGAACTAGTTAAGCGAGCGTTGACGGGGAACATCGTCAACAACAAGTGGTGGTTTGCTCTGAAAAGAGCGATTAGAATAGAATCGATTAAGTTTAGTAAGGCTTTAGCAATAGAGAAAAATAGAGCAGAGGGAGAACTAGTTAGAAAATTAGACGAGGCGCTTAGCAAAGGCATTGCGACCGACGTGCTTGCGGCAAAATTGGCCCTTGACCAATTCTTCAATGCAAAGCACGAAGGCTGCGTTGTCAGAGCAAGGGTGCGTGCTCTCAGACACGAGGAGACGAAAGCCGTTCAATGGGCTCGAGTGGCGGAGGACGCTGGACGGACGGACCGGTTAAATTGCTAGGGGTCTGGTTCGGTCCGGACCTCCAGACGGATAAAAACTGGGACGAGGTGACGAGTAGAGTGGCTTCTCTCACCCAGAAATGGGCGGAGAGGAAGCTATCCCTGAAAGGTCGAGCGGAGGTGGCTAACGTGTACATCGCGTCTGTCATCTGCTACCGCCTGACCGTCGTACCTTGTCCTAAGTCTCGCCTGACTGCTCTGGAGCGTTTGCTCTTTCGCTTTTTGTGGAAGGGACGCGCTCCGATGGTCAGGCGGTCCATCTGTTGTAAACACCCGCTACGTGGAGGGCTGGGCATGCCGTGGCTGATGATGCGCAGGCACGCGCTCAGGCTACGACATCTCCACCTCTTCCTCGACGGTGATCAGGTGTGGTCGCCGTTTGCTAGACACGTATTTCCCCAGCTCGTCTCCTGGACGGAGCTGCAGTCTTGGGTCAAGCGAAGACCGAGAGGGAGCCCCTGGAGACTGGAATGTCTTCAGGCGCTCACAGCCCTCGACCAATCGGGCAATGTGATCGGTGGAAACTCCAGCTCGGCGTTCTATAGAGGATTAGTGGAGGGGAAGAGCGACGACGTACTTGGGGAAACTCTAGGCGTCGACGAAAATCAACTAGCCAATCTCTTCGGAAGAACTTACGGGCCAAGGCCTATGGACAACTTCCAGAAATCTCTGGCCTGGCAGTGCTACCGAGGAGCCTTGCCAGTTCGGGTAAACTCTACAGGCATGAAGGTGCCGTCAGCCGGGCATGTCCGAGATGCGCACAGGGCGACGAAACCGTCCTGCACGCACTCGTCCAGTGTCCGAAAATTGCTGACTTGTGGGTTTATGTTGAACACCTGCTGTCGCGTGTAGGACAGATCCGGCTATCATCTGAGTCCATCGTGAGGATTGCCCCGCCCTCCTCCTTTAGCCGGGAAGGGCAGGCAGTTTTTATCTGTCTGGTGGCCATGGCGAAAGAGATAGTATGGTGGACACGTTTGAAAGGGCTGAAGACGAGCACTTACCTCTTCGGTGATGCTCTGATTGACTTTTTCAAATTTCATTTGAAAAGGAAAATCAGAGTAGAGAGGGAAGTGCTCTCTTCCCAGCATTTTGTTGAAAGATGGGTGAGAGAAGCAAGAATGGCCCGAGTGAATGGGCCTACTCTGAGTATATATCTGTAAATTAAAGGTGGGAAACTGGGAGAGGGCACTTGCCTTGGTGGGCAGGGTCATTGTGGCCTTTTACTGGTCTTTCTCCGCAAATGTCCCTCCGAAGTCTCCCCCCTATTGGGGAATTTTTCATTGTTATTTTTTGTTACATCCTCTGTTTTTGTTTTTTACACGCAGAAATGCCCATTCGTACCGTCCTGTATTGTCCTGCACTGTCCTTAATGTCTACTTTATGTAAACACTTGTGGTTAATAAAGAAATCATTATTATTATTATTATTATTATTATTATTATTATTATTATTGTTGTTGTTCTTTGAGTCTCAGTCATTGATGTTAGTTAACTGGAAAGTTTGTTGAAATGAATATCAAGCCACTACCTGCAGCCTCAGATATTCAGGACGTATCGGAGGGTTCTTGCTGTTCCCAGCAAACATGCCTTTTGAAGTGTTCCAAAAAGCGGGGCGGGGCCAATTTTCTTTAACCATACTTGGAAACTCTTTGAGATAGTACCTAGTGCGCCTATGACAATCGGGACCACTTTGACTTCATGGCAGTTCCAAATCCTTTTTACCACAAACTTTAAGTCCTGGTGTCGGTTAATTTTCTCCCTCTCCTTTTCTTGCACTCTCGTGTCAAATGGGCAGGCTACATCTACAATCAGGGAGGACCTTTTTTTTTATTATTATTATTATTATTATTATTTTTTTTTTTTTTTTTTTTTTAGTCTCAGTTATTGATGTTAGTTAACTGGAAAGTTTGTTGAAATGAATATCAAGCCACTACCTGCAGCCTCAGATATTCAGGACGTATCGGAGGGTTCTTGCTGTTCCCAGCAAGTATGCCTTTTGAAGCGTTCCAAAAAGCGTGAAGGGGCCAATTTTCTTTAACCATCCCTGGAAACTTTTTGAGATAGTCCCTAGTGCGCCTATGACAATCGGGATCACCTTTGACTTCATGGCAGTTCCAAATCCTTTTTACCTCCCACTTTAAGTCCTGGTATCGGTTAATTTTCTCCCTCTCCTTCTCTTGCACTCTCGTGTCGAATGGGCAGGCCACATCCACAATCAGGCACGATCTTTTTTCTTTGTCCAAAACCACCAGGTCAGGTCTATTGTGTTCCAGTTTCTTGTCCGTCTGTATCCTAAAATCCCACAGCATCTTCACCTGATCGTTTTCAGAATGTGGTAAATTGTTTACTTTGCATAGGTGCCAGTGGATCACCCTGCCCATCACATCATGTCTCCAGCCCTTATAGTGAGTCTGGGCTAGGTGTTTACACTCGGATACAATGTGAGCCACAGTCTCCTCTCTCTCTCCACAGATCCTGCACAGTGGGCTAGCCTCCTCCTTGTAAATGTGGTGTTTCAACCTCTTCGTTTTGAGGGCCTGCTCCTGCGCAGCCATTAACATTCCTTCTGTAGCCTTTTTAAGGTCTCCTCTTTTCAACCAGTTCCATGTCTGTGGATCTCTAAATTCAGTTTTCTCAAAGAAGGGATTTTTCCTGAAGGCTGCTCTTTCTCCTTGATGTTATTTCCTCCTTGGACATCCCCTGGCCTATTGTCCCCTCCTTCAGTACAGTTCTGAGCATTGGCTCCTTTATTATTATTATTATTATTATTATTATTATTATTATTATTATTATTATTATTATTATTATTATTGTGGAGGGGAAGAGCGATGACGTACTTGGGGAAAATCTAGGCGTCGACGAAAATCAACGAAAATCAACGACGAAAATCAACTAGCTTCGGAAGAACTTTCGGGCCGGGCCTATGGACAACTTCCAGAAATCCCTGGCCTGGCAGTGCTACCGAGGATCTTTACCAGTTCGGGTTAAACTCTACAGGCATGAAGGTGCCGTCAGCCGGGCATGTCCGAGATTCGCGCAGGGCGACGAAACCGTCCTGCACGCACTCGTCCAGTGTTCGAGCATTGCTGACTTATGGGTTTATGTCGAACACCTGCTGTCACGTGTAGAACGGATCTGGCTATCAGCTGAGTCCATCGTGAGGATTGCTCTGCCCTCTCCCTTTAGCCGGGAAGGGCAGGCAATTTTTATCTGTCTGGTGACCATGGTGAAAGAGATAGTATGGTGGACGCGTTTGAAAGGGCTGAAGACGAGCACTTTCCTCTTCGGTGATGCCCTGATTAACTTTTTCAAATTTCATTTAAAAAGGACAATCGGGGTAGAGAGGGAGGTGCTCTCTTCCCAGCATTTTGTTGAAAGATGGGTGAGAGACGCAAGAATGGCCCGTGTGAATGGGCCTACTCTGAGTATGTGCCTATAAATTGAAGGTGGAAAACTGGGAGAGGGCACTTGCCCTGATGGTCAGGGTCACCATGGCATTTTTAATGGGCTTTCTCCACGATGGCCCTCGGAGGTCTCCCCCCCCCCCCCCCCTATTGGGGAATTTTTCATTGTTTCTTTTCTTTTTACATCCTCTGTTTTTGTTTTTTTTACACGCAGAAATGCCCATTTGTACCGTCCTGTATTGTCCTGTATTGTCATGTACTGTCCTTAATGTCTTACTTTGTGTAAACCCTTGTGGTTAATAAAGAAAGCATTATTATTATTATTATTATTATTATTATTATTATTATTATTATTATTATTATTATTATTATTATTATTATTATTACAGCTGCATTTATCTTGTTTTATGTTCATACGAGTTATCACCAAGTCACAACCAGTGACCTCAAGAGACAACAAGGTCGGCCATGTTCAAGAAATAACATACATACTCATACATGCATCTTTAGGTGTTTAGACTTGTGATGTACTTATATTGACAGAATCTTCCTTAGTATATGGGCAGCTCTGTCATGCCTGTTTAGGTATTCGGTTGGAGTTATAGGACTGCACATTGGAATTATATGGTCAATGGTTTCTGGTTGTTTTTTACATACACGGCATAATGGGCTGCATCCATTTTTTATTATGTTGGCTTGGTAATTTTTGGTTGGCAGACACTGATCTTGTGATGATATAATCAGTCCTTCAGTCTCCGATTTCAGTCCAGAGGATGCCAACCACTGATGGGTTAAAGTTTTGTCAACATCAGGATTGTTAGCTCGTTCTGGGTATTTTCCATACAGAGGCTTTTCTTGCCATTTCTTAGCCAGTTTCTGTAGCAGTTCTTTCTTTGCAGTTACTTTTACCTGCTTTGCTTTTTCTGTGTTTTCCATTTCAGCAGTAAATGGGACTTCTGAAATTTATAGTCCATTACTGTATCTTTGTGCATCTTTTGTAATGGAGTATGATCTTTTGATGCTTTCGTGTTTCAAAACGAGTTTGATCATCCAATCATGTGATTCCCTTAGATATGTAGATAATCCAATTGTTGCAGTTTTCAACGCAATGTCTAACTGGATTAACCCACGTCCTCCTTCTTTCCTAGGGAGATATATTCTATCTGTATCTGCCTTAGGGTGATGCATTCTATGCATGGTTAAGAATTTTCGAATTTTTGTATCGAGCCTACGGATCTCTGTGCTTCACCAGTTGATGACATTGTAACTAGGTTACTACTGATATGGCAAGCGTGTTTATGGCATCGATCCTATTCCTTGCATTGAATTCCGTTCTTAAGATTGCTCTTACTCTGCGGTAACATTCCTTCCTTATCCTTTCCCTCATTGTCGAGTGCTTGATTATAATTATTATTATTAATCATTATTATTATTATTATTATTATTATTATTATTATTATTATTATTATTATTATTATTATTATTATTATTATTATTATTATTATTATTATTATTGTGGATAGGAAGAGCGACGACGTACATGGGGAAACTCTGGTGTCGACGAAAATCAACTAGCCAATCTCTTCGAAAGAACTTTCGGGCCAAGGCCTATGGACAACTTCCAGAAATTCCTGGCTTGGCAGTGCTACCGAGGAGCTTTGCCAATTCGGGATAAACTCTACAGGCGTGGAAGTGCCGTCAGCCGGCCATGTCCGAGATGCGCGCGGGGCGACGAAACCGTCCTGCACCCACTAGTCCAGTGTCCGAGAATTCCTGACTTGTGGGTTTATGTCGAACACCTGCTGTCGCGTGTAGGAGGGATCCGGCTATCAGCTGAGTCCATCGTGAGGATTGCCCCGCTCTCTTCCTTTAGCCGGGAAGGGCAGGTAGTTTTTATCTGTCTGGTGGCCATGGCGAAAGAGATAGTATGGTGGACGCGTTTGAAAGGGCTGAAGACGAGCACTTACCTCTTCGGTGATGCCCTGATTAACTTTTTCAAATTTCATTTGAAAAGGAAAATCAGGGTAGAGAGGGAAGTGCTCTCATTTTGTTGAAAGATGGGTGAGAGAAGCAAGTATGGCCCGAGTGAATGGGCCTACACTGAGTATGTGTCTGTAAATTAAAGGTGAAAAACTGGGAGAGGGCACTTGCCCTGGTGGTCAGGGTCACTGTGTCCTTTTACTGGGCTTTCTCCACAAATGTCCCTCGGAAGTCTCCCCCCTATTGGGGAATTCTTCATTGTTATTTTGTTGTTACATCCTCTGTTTTTGTTTTTTTTTACACGCAGAAATGCCCATTTGTACCGTCCTGTATTGTCCTGTACTGTCCTTAATGTCTACTTTATGTAAACCCTTGTGGTTAATAAAGAAAGCATTATTATTATTATTATTATTATTATTATTATTATTATTATTATTATTATTATGAGGGCGGTGGGTTGGCAGTATCTGTAGAGCGTCAGACAATGCTTTGAGTTCAAATCCCGCCGAGGTTAACTTTGACTTTCATCCTTACGGGGTCGATGAAATAAAGCACCAGTAATGCACTAGGTTCGGTTTAATTGACTTTCTCCTCCCCCAAAATTGCTGGCCTTGTGCCTAAACTAGAAACAATTATTATTATTATTACGGCCCTTTACGTTCTGAGTTCAAACCCCGCTGAGGTTAGCTTTGCCTTTCATCCTTATGGAGTCGAGCAAATACAGCGCCAGTAATGCATTAGGGTAATTGCAGGCCTTGTGCCTAAAGTAGAAGCAAGTATTATTATTTTTATCCCGTCACAATTAGGAAAATGCTCATAAATGTACAATATTCAAGAAAAGATTAAGGTTCTTAAAAGATAAAGTACGGACGTTATTATTGATGATGATAATAATGATGATGATGATGATGACAATTTTTATTGCCATAAGTATTGGTATTTTAAGTATGGCAGTATTAATTATATCGTAAGAAAGTATTAACAATACATCAATAAAACAAAGCAACAAAGAATTTTTTATACTTAAATGATCGTATATCATATTTTATAACCCACGCATGTACACGTCAAATTCATATACATACATCACACACACACATACGCACACACACACATGTATATATATATAAGCTTCATATATATATATATATATATATATAAGCTTCATATATATATATATATTTATATATATATATATATATATATATATATATATATATATATATATATATATATATATATATACATATATACATATATACATATATATATATCTCTATATATATATATATATATATATATATATATATATATATATATATATATATATATATATATATATATATATATATATATATAGTGAGAGAGAGAGATAAATATATATATATATATATATATATATAGTGAGTGATATATATATATATATATATATATATATGTGTGTGTGTGTGTAAAGCTTATTGAAAGCTATTCTTTATCTCTAATTGTGTGATTGTAATCAGTATGACCTCACCAGGCTATATTTGGTATATCGTCTCATCTCCAATACAATAGATTAATATCTGGCTTCTATTTGAAATATTATTGCTTGTAAAAGACTGCGTAGCGCATTGGAGATCGAGTGTAGAGTGACCACATCATCATCCTTGAAAAAATGTCTCTATTGTCAATGGATTACGTAGCATTCAATGGTGACAAGGATACAAAAGAAATAGCTGCCAATTCTCCCTCAATTTTATTTTATTGACAGATATATATATGTAATAATTGTTTTTTATTGTTGGCACAAGGCCAGCAATTATCCCAGTGTAATGCTGGTACTTTATTTTATCGACCCCGCAAGGATGAAAGGTAAGTTAACCACGGTGGGATTTGAACTCAGACCAGAAAGGGCCGTAAATCTCTGCTGCTAAGCATGGCGTCCAACCCTCAACCGATACTGCCAATCCAAAAAATAACAGCTGCCGCAGCGTCGGAATAAGAGTCGTAATATTTTCCCAGCTCTCTCTGAGACAACTTTTCCTTTGATATTTCATGATTGATAATTAAAGTATATACATATGCAGTGGATTGGCGGAATTGTTAAGGAGTCGGACGGGATACTTTGCAATATCTGTTCCGATAATATGAATTCTTTATTCAAATCAATCCCAATTCTTTCTGTAAAGCCTGCAAATAGTTGATAGTGACAGCAATGGATATCCTAGCTATTATTACAGTGTATCTAGAAAATTCAGGGCTAGAATGCCCTTGAACATAGATATGACTTTCGGCTTTACAATAGCAACAATTTATTCTTGATTGGCTTATGATCTTATTTTTTAACACTTGGTTAACCATTATAGATATTCTAAATGATATAGATACATACAGACATATATATATATATGTGTGTGTGTGTGTGTGTGTGTGTGTGTGTGTGTGTGTGTGTGTGTGTGTGTGCGTGTGTGTGTGTGTGTGTGTTTGCGTGTGTGTGTATGTATGTATTTTCCTATCTATTGGTATATAACGTATCAATATATAGGAAAATACACCATCGGACGAAAACATGCCAGGGGGTAATTATATAACCACTTTGACATCTGTGAAATACGTATAATGGAATTGTCTAATAAAATGAAGATGTACGAATAACCGTCTCAAGTATTTATTATGTTAATATTCCGATTGTTACTTTACCGAGAAAATCTTTTAATACAAAACTTTGAGAGCTTTACGTTTGTTTACGAAACAGTCGGCTTATTATTTGATCAACCAGCTTTCATCAATTAAATAATATCAATATGACATATATATGTGTATGTATAAATATATATATATATATGTGTGTGTGCGTGTGTGTGTGTGTGCACGGGATCACACAGAGAAAGGTTATGATTGAGAAAGTACTGGAGTATATGGGAAACAATGTAAATTTTCTGAATCTGCTGTGGACCACTGATAGAGCCCACTTTCACTCTAAGGAAAATGTGTTCTGGGGTGAGAGAAAACCACTGAAATGCCTGTGCCTTCCCCAACACGGCTAAATGTACCGTCTGGGGTGCCAATTGACTGGCCGCTTCTTTTTCTAAGAAAATGGTGTCACAAAGGAACGTTATGTGGATGTCCTAGAAGACCTAAATATGGAGATACAGATAATGTACTCATTTATAAGTAACAAGTTCTGGTTCCTGTAAGACGGAGCAAGCCCTCACCTTCATTGAATTGCGAGAATTGATGAAAATTAATTTTGGAAATCATGTGATGAGTTTTCCCGGGTCCCACACAGCCCTAGTTTAACCTACCTAGATTTCTTTTTGAGCTGTGTGAAGGATATTGTATAGGTCCAAAGACCCTGGACCATTACTGAACTAAAGGAAAACATCAGGGGGATCAGAGCCATCCCTTAGTCTGTTTGTAAAAACGTTATACTAATCTTTACGATGCGTCTCAAAGAATACATTGATTCAACTAGAGATCATTTGGAACACGTGCTGTAATTTTGGACAAAAACATCAAAAGATAGTGATATTTTAGTTTTCATGGTTTGAAATATATATATATATTCAGAATTTCATCAGTGTTGTTCAAAAAATGAATAATGTAGAGAAAAGTAAAAATGGTTCCGTTTTTTTTTTTCAGTCACAATATATGTATATAAATACATGCTTATGCATGAAATGTATATATATATGTGTGTGTGTGTGTGTGTGTAGATATTTATATGTATGCCTGTATATATATATATATATATACATAAATTTGTGTGTGTGTGTATGAGTGTGTGCAAATAAGTGTGTTTGTGTATATGTACGTGTATACATACATAAGGATGTTGAACTAGCAGGAGTGCTACAATGTAGACAATATTCTGTGGTATTCGTTACTGTTTTCTGCTCCGTGGATGTAAATACTGAGAGATTCAACTTTTTCTTTACTACTTTAGAGGGCGATAAATTCTCCAGTATTAGAGTTGAATCTTCCTCTTTTACACTTTTCTTGTCTAGACAAAATAGGCTGTGTTCAGACGTGGAGATGGATAGCTCCGCCAGATTTATGTGCTTAACAGCCCATACATACACACTGTCCGACCTACACACTGTAGTGAGCCAAGAAATTATACTTAACTAAATTTCCATCCATACAAAGTAGAGAAATCTGAACCTCTAGAGCATTAGATATTTTGTTAATTTCAGCTAATGATTTGTTTCTCATTCATAATACTATAATTTAAATTATTTGGGACGGGCTAGATAATCACATTCAATAGGTTAGCACCTAATCTACTATTTGTTTCATGATTTCTTTGAAGTACCAAGCGTACGTAAGTATCATTCTTTGTACCCCAATCTCCATTCACTGAAACCTAAGCATGGCTTTCACAGGCTTTCCGTTGATTATCTGCTTAATATATTGCAAATCGACGCCCGAAGGAAATACATAAGCATGGAAGGAGTTTCAGTGGTGGGAATGACTAGACGCAGTGATTAGTTCAGAAACAGAGTGGTAGCAGAGTAACGCAACATGAGTGATGAAATATGATACGATTGAGTCACAATGAATACTGTGTGGGACTAGCAGCCCCGGAGAAGCATTGGCTATTGTAGTAATGCTATAAATAGCAGTAGAAGACGTCACCTTTTGGGCTCAGAGGCAGGCGTGTTTCTGCGTGTGAATTTAGTCCAATTAGTTGAATGACGTTTATCTAGGGGTAATCTAGAATGTCTTTATCTGCAATAGCAGCACACTTAAATGAGAAACACATTACTCCCTTGTGGCATAGCAAGAGCCACTAACAGTTGTCGGTTGAAGCAATGTCTGACTTTGAAAATAAGGGCTTATTTTGAAATATGTTACTAGCTACATTAAGAATGTGTTTTGGTAATGGAACATCCTCGGTGGTCGTGAGAGCTAGCATTTGGAATAAACCACAATTGTTCTAGTTGCGTATTTCTTATGTTTACGTGGGGTCAAGTGTAATATTTGTTTTGTTTTGTTTTTCTGTGAAGATTGACATGGTCTTTTAGAAGCTGCATTCAAGGTCTCTGCTCATGGAGGCAGTGGAGGCTTCACGTGAAGTGACGAAATTAAATGCAGATGGCGCTTGGTTGGAGAAAGTTATAAAAGAATGAAGCATGGTATCGAATGCTTAAAATTGGATGTTCGTCGATATGAATGCGAGCAGTTCATTAAGGCAAAAAAGGCAACGCGTGCTAGAAAAGAATTGAACCATTGGGATGACCAGAGATGATAAAGTGTGGGAGGGAGAGCACTGCAAACATAAGCTACAACAAAGTGATCTCATCGAAAGTTACAGATCTATGATATGAGGCCAGTAGCTTTGCGTGGTGATTCAAAATGTCACAGATGGTCACAGATGTCACAGATGGCTTTGCTGAGAGTGGGAAACGATGTTATTTTCACCTATTGGGAATGTAATACTATAACGTGTATGCACCCTTGAACTCAATTCAGAAGCAGGGCGTCACAATTCTTACCCCATATTCATACATCAAATGTAATAGTCAGCAAACCCATACATGCTCTCTGCCATACACCAAATGGAAGAAACAATGCACCCCAGCAATTCAGTGTTATTTTATTATCCCCTGAAGTACTAAAGGTAAAGTTCACTTCGGCAGGTTTTGAGTTTTTATGCAAAAATTCGGACCATATACTGCAAGGCATGTTGTGCGACTCTCTAATGAATTTGCCAATTCAACCCCTTACTATAAAACAAACATAACTACCATAACAATTGTGTTAGTTCCATTAGACATATAAACAGACAATTACAAGGGAAATTGAACTAGGTATTAGTGGTGAACCTACAAGTATTACTATCTGGTTTCTCTCAGCTTTTAGCACAAGTTTTCTGATCAGACGACAAGTCCCACATAGATCGTGTTTTATGTACAGAGTTTAAAATATATGACACTAGAAATATACAGGCAATGAATCAATCGCATCAATCTCACAATTCTGGAGTGTGGACCTCCAATGGGCTTTCGCACTGCCCTCGCATATTATACGAATGGCAAGAGGCAAGTCTGTTCCAAATAATATTAAATACTACGAAATGGTGTATGCCATCTAGATGTAAACAGGAATTATGAATAGCTAAATTTCAGTTTCGTATAGTTGTACGTAGGACAGTCGATTTGATTAGAAATACATAAGGGAAAGTCCTACTTTTTTCCTGCACACGATGATGACATACACATAGCAGAATTTCAGTAACAATAGGTATTTGAAGGGTATATATATATATATATATGTGTGTGTGTGTGTGTGTGTGTGTGTGTGTGTGTGTGTGTGTGTGTGTGTGTGTGTGTGCGTGTGCGCGCGTGTGTGTGTGTGTGTCTGTGTGTGTCTGTGTGTGTCTGTGTGTGTACAAAGAAGGAGAGAGAGACTGAGTTATCAATTTTCTTACAACATAGCTACGATGTTTCAAGAAGTATGTTTTCTCTAAGATTAGAAAAAAAGAATTTGGAACGAGTGGGAGAGAAAAATAAATACAAAGTCAGAAATGAAATGGAAGGGAAGTGGGAAAGGATAGTGAAGTAAAGAAAATATAGTAAGTTTATAGCCAAAAAAAAGTACTTTTAAATTCAGAGAAACAGACATGATTGACTGAATAAAGAAGTCAATACATGTGTAGAGTACAATATTATTGACAGGTACGAATCTGTATACGTACGATAGTAGTTCAAATAGTTCACTAGAAAAAGATGAACTGTCAATAAAATTATATGTATGTATATATGTAAGTATGTATGTCTGTATGTATTTATGTATGAATGTATGAATTGTATCTATCTATCTATCTATCTATATATCTATCTATATATATATATATATCTATATATGTGCATATATATATAAATATATGTATATATAAATGTGTATATATGTATATATATATATATATATACGTATATACATGTGTGTATATATATGTCTGTGTATATATACATATATTTATATATATATACATATATTTATATATACATATATTTATATATACATATATATTTATATATACATATATTTATATATATATATATATGCACATATATAGACATATAGATATATATGTATATATATAGACATATATAGACATATATATAGAGATATATATGTATATATATGTATATATATATATATATACATCTATAACTATATATATATATATATACATATATTTATATATACATATATTTATATATACATATATATTTATATATATATATATATATATATATATATATATATATATATATATATATATATATATATATATAGTATTGTTATTACTATGTGGTATTATTCTCCATCGAGTGCTAGAGCTACATTCCGAATTTGCATTCGTTAGCTTAGCCGTAGCCTAAAGCTTCGTTAATGCTGTACTAAGATTTGTATATATATATATATATATATATAAGAGAGAGAGAGAGAGAGGGAGAGAGAGAGAGAGAGAGAGAGAGAGAGAGAGAGAGAGAGAGAGAGAGAGAGAGAGAAAGAGAGAGAGACAATTCAAGAAAAAACGATACGCACACATGCGTATATCGATTATATATTTCTATACGCACGCCTGTGTACGAATGTATATACACACCTCATTTATGCCTGATAAGCAATGTGAAACTTATATTGTATTCCTCAACTTGTATCTGGGTGTGTGTGACCCTGATATAACTGTATTCTTACCTCCTGTGTTATGTTTGTTTCATTTATTAACTATATTTATATATATACATATATATATATATATATATATATATATATATCATAAATCATGTCCTTAGAATTATTAGATAAAATATATACCATTTCCTCTCCCAATTATTATAATTAACCATATAAAAAATCAATTAGACCAAGCTTTAAGAATAAAGGCTCCTATGAAGAAACTTTCGACAAATAACCGAATGCGGCCTCTTCGCGGTGGCCCCAATAGAGTATTTATCCAACATTTCAACAGCATGTAGAAACTGTCTAAATATACCATCAACCATACACAATTAGGTGTAAATTCAAACTTAGAAGAAATGTCTACATACCGTTATATATATATATATATATATATATATATATATATATATATATATATATATATATATATATATATATATATGCATACATACATATATATATGCATACATATATATATATATATATATATATATATATATATATATATATATATATATATATATATATATATATATATATATAATACTTATACTATGCATATATTTATCATGTCATCAGAGAAATCTTCACCATCATTGTAAACATCACCACTTCCATTAGAAGTACACTATAACCCACATCGTCTTCAATATCACGGTCATCAAATTAACACCTCACACGTACCATTTCAAACCTTGATGGACCATTTCCAATAATTTAGAATACTACAACGAATGGTGACCTTATTGGTAGCGGTGATGGGTCGACTTGAACTAATCAACGGAAGAAAAATAGATCATCTACATACAAACAGTAGTTGACATACAGTGAAATGTTCAAACTTGAGTTCACGTCAGCATAGATCAAGATTGGGATTGAATTGATATAGCTGCGAGTACGAAATCAAGGGAGGTTATCTATCTTACTTCTCAATACATCCTAGAGGATTTGTGATTATTAGGTGGCGGACGGAGTTTAATTGAATTGTCTGTCAAACTGTCGTTAATATTGACTTTTGTTTTTCTAGTTTACTCTAGACGAAAGTGTGGTAAAAGAAGTGTTTTCTGTTATTGCTTTCCTTGTTTTTGTGAAGATGTTTATATGGTTGCAGTTATCTATTGTGCAAATTGTTACTGTTGTTGTCTTTTGTCTCTGATTGTTGGTTTGTATTTGAGGTGTTGGTGTTTGTATTGATAGCATTGCTGCTGGTTGTGATTGTAATGGTGATTAAGTTGGTTATTATGGTGAATATAGATATTTCATGTTCCGGTTCGTTTTTATTTGCTGCTTTGATAATGTTGTTGTTATCGAAAATTTATATTTATTTTTCTATCGTATAGTCAGAAATGGAAGGACAGCACCTATTGCCCTTTACTTTTTCAGGACCTTGAAATTGAAGGGAACAACAGAGAAAATGATCCGCAAACTGGATATTTGGCCCGAAAACTTAAAACAGAATGAAATCTATGAAAAACTGTTGAGGATCAGGTGGTGGTGTTAAACTGGACGACGGATACCCAAGACCACAGATTCCAAAGTGTTGGAATAAATACCGCAAGGAATCACTCAAATAATACATCACACTTGTACTTTATTTTGTTGACCATTAAAGGATAAACTGTGAAAGGAAAGCTACCTCAATATATTCTGTTATAGGTATCGACAAGTTCTGTGTTCGACATTATGGTAGTAGTGTAAATTTCGATGAAAGTGGTGCGATGGAGTATATGGTTATAATGATGCGTGTTTGGGTGTGTCCTATATAGTTATTGTGGTCATGAAATATATATATACATATATATATATATATAATATATATACATATATATTTATTAATATGTATATATATATATGTATATATATATATATATATATATATATATATATATATATATATATATATATATATATATATATATATATACATACAT
>OZ024742.1:65882000-65889500 GCA_964016885.1 Eledone cirrhosa | reverse complement strand
GTAATTCTATAAATATTGAGTTGTTATGATAAGTGTGTATCTGTTAATAATTGATAATGGGTGTGCTTTTGTATGTGTTAATCATTCTGTCTGTTTGTATGTTTTATGTATGTATCTATTTATGTATCTATGTAAGCATGCATATATGTATGCAGGTATGTATGTATAAATGAGTGTATGTATGAATGAATGTTTGTATGTATGTATAAATGAATGTATGTATTTATGAATGAATGTTTGTATCTATGTTTGTTTGTATGTATGTATGTCTTTATGCATGTATATATGTATATATATGTATGTATATATATATATATATATATATATATATATATATATATATATATATATATATATATATATATATATATATATATATATATATATATGTATGTATGTATATATATATATGTATGTATGCATGCTTGTATGTATGTATATATATACATGAGTTAGTTATTGATATTCAACATTGTTTGTATGTGCGTGAAATATTTATGTATGTGTATTGTGTATGCAAGGAATGTGTGTGCTTGGCGTCTGATTCGATTTTCCCTTTCATTATTCATGCAACAATATATCATTTAGATAACCACACGCACAAACGCATACACATATATTCACCTTTATATATATATATGTGTGTGTGTGTGTGTGTGTGAGCGTGTGTGTGTGTGTGTGTGTGTGTGTGTGTGTGTGTGTGTGTGTGTGTGTGTGTGTGTGTGTGTGTGTGTGTGTGTGTGTGTGTGTGTGTGTGTGTGTCTGTGTGTGTGTGTGTGTGACGTATAAGCCCATTAATATACGTCAAATTGTGTTTCTCTGTGTTATAAAATACATATATACATAGGTATCTGTAAATATGTGTATATATATATATATATATATATACGCTAGAGCAGACAACACTGGTTATTCATATATATATATATACACACATATAACCTATATATATAATGCAACTATCTATATGAGAATAAGGTAAATAGGCAGATAGGTAAATAGATAGGTTAATAACAACTTAAGCAATTCACACAACTCTACATTTTATGAGAAATCGGTAAATCCTTTTTCACACCAGACTAAGTTCGAGACCTTTCGATATGGTGATAGAATTGTTTTATAGATCATATTATATATTTAACCAAACATGATGCCAGAGGTTTAACAATTGGCAAACTGTAAGCATATTTATACGCGTGGCCGATGTTGTAGCTTTGCAACCATCTCCTTCTCTCACAATTTATATATATATATATATATATATATATATATATATATACATAAACAGGTTGTCCCAAAAAAGTGTATACACACTTTGATTACCTGTACAGACAGCATTTATTAGATTGCTGTTGAAGTGCGTATACATTTTTGGGGACACCCATTATATATATATATATATATATATATATATATATATATATATATATATACAAAGAATTAGACGTAGACTCTGTGCGATGTGCTCAATGCAAATATTGGGTACACAAGAGGTGTAGTGGGATAATAACCAGGCTAACAAGAAAGGAAGACGTTCTATGTAGGAGATGGTCACGGTCATTTGATAGTAGGGTGCTAATAATAAAATAAATAATAGAAACCTTTTTCAATTCCAGGAAGGATTCCTAGAAGTGATTGATAGTATCTGTCACCTTGGTGGTATAATTAGTAGTGGAGTATGGTACTCGGATAAGGAATTAAGAAGTTTATGGTACTGCTACCCCTCTTAACAATAAAAGGTTTCTCCCTACGAATGAAACGTCAGCTGCATGACGCCTATGTGCGAAGTGGCATGGTGAATGGTAGTGAGACATGGACAGTAAACACAACGGGTATGCGGAGGATGGAGAGAAATGAGGCAAGCATGTTTCGATAGATGTGCAATGCTAATGTGCAAGAACGACGAAACATGGAAGTATTGAGGTAGAATCTAGATATAAAAGAAAAACGATATAGTATGCAAGAAAGAAGACTGCGTTGGTATAGGCATGTGATACAAATGGATGATGCTAGGTGGGCGAAGAATTGCCAAGTAATCGCTGTGGAAGGAAGCCGCAGTAGGAGAAGACCAAGGAAAACCTGAATGGAAATGGTGAGAGTTGATCTCAAATCGCTAAATCTCTCTGAGGAAATGATGTAAAATGATGACGATGATCATGAACTCAGATAATAAAGGGCCGTAACTCTTTGCTGCAAAGTATGGCATGATTATAATGGGGACTAATATATATATATATATATATATATATATATTAGAATTGGTGCTCTGAAATAGCGATGTATATATGAATGTATATATAGTGTATTTGGTAATACAATGTATGCTTAATTAAAAGCATTTTGAAGACCTTACGCTGTTGATAGCGTAAGGTCTTCAAAATGCTTTTAATTAAGCATACATTGTATTATCAAATACACTATATATACATTCATATATATATATATATATATATGTGTGTGTGTGTGTGTGTGTGTGTGTGTGTAATATTCGTATACATTTATGTATGTAAACTTATCTTACAAATGAGAGAATTTTCGTGTGTAGAACACTTGTGCGCTTACATGTACTTGGTCACGACTGATCTAAGCTAACCAATAACAGTTTACCTTGAATATATCTTTGAATATGGGTTCTGTCTATAATGTTGACTTAGTTCTACGTAGCTGTGTGGCTCAACATAAATCGCATGATGAAAAGATCGTGTCCTATTATTCTTAATAACGCTATTTAATTATGATGCAAATTCACATGCCTTACCTTCCCAAACATATTTGCAAACATAATTGTATATCTATATGCATTTATATCTTTCTCTCTCTCTCTCTCTCTCTCTCTCTCTCCCTCTCTCTCTCCCTCTCTCTCTCTCTCTCTCACTCTCTCTCTCTTTCGCTCGCTCTCTCTCTCTCTCCCTCTCACTCTCTCTCTCTCTCACTCACTCTCTCTCTCTCTCTCTCTCTATATATATATATATATATATATATATATATATAATGTGTATATATATATATATATATATATATATATATATATATATATATATATATATATAATGTGTATATATATATATAATATATATATATATATATATATATATATATATATACACATTATATATATATAAATATAAATTCAGCGAGAATCGCATTTCGGCGGGTAGAAAAAGCGAAACGAAACGCAAAATCAGACTTATGCTGGCAAGCGCTCAATAGTTAAAAAAACAGAGCTAAACATAAGATAAAACGCCATACAAACTGAAAAAGTTGTCAAGAAGGCATTAACCAACTAAGCCAGAAAACAAGTCAAGCTAAATATGTATATATATATGAATTTGTTTTGCAAATCATATGTGGAAACAAATATTGTTATACTATGGGAGGTTCATATTGTTATAATATTGCCAGAAATAATAACAGAACACACCCACTGTTTGGTTTGGGTTGGTTTTCGCTTCTGTATCTTTTATATATCCATAGTTAATTTATTTGGCAATCAATCTTTATCATTGATTGATCAGCGGTTAAAAGTATATATATAAATATATATATATATATATATATATATATATATATATATATATATATATATATAACGGAAAAAATGAAACGAAATTTCATTTCTCACTCTTAGTACAGCTGTTACTTAAATATAAGTATGTATACGTACATACATATATGTATACAGACGTACAGTAGTATGTATATATATATACATACATGCACACATACATATATGTACGTATGGATTTACCGAACATTTATTATAATGCTCGGTGTGTTTGTAAACAAACATCCCGAATTAAAGCCGTACAGTGGGACGATGTACTAGTTTCAGGCTTATTAGCTATCGTCAGCACCGTAAACCTTCCTGCCAGATGATTGAACGTCTGAAAGTTTATACTTTCCTTATGCATATTAACGGCTGAGCAGCCTAATTTGCATATCGAGTGAGTTAATCGGCCGGGCGCACCGAAAACGATAAACGGAGAGAATGAAACGAAATTTCATTTCGTTTATCGTTTTCGGTGCGCCCGACCGATTAACTCACTTGATATGCAAATTAGGCTGCTCAGCCGTTAATATGCATAAGGAAAGTAGATACTTTCAGACGTTCAATCATCTGGCAGGAAGGTATACGGTGCTGACGATAGCTAATAAGCTTGAAACTAGTACATCGTTCCTTTGTCAGTGTTGAACAAATGAGCAACAATGGTTGTTAAACACTGTACGGCCTAATACGGGATGTTTATTTACAAACACACCGAGCGTTATAATAAATGTTCGGTAAATCCATACGTACATATATATGTGTGCATGTATGTATATATATATATATACATACTACTGTACGTCTGTATACATATATGTATGTAAATATACATACTTATATATATATATATATATATATATATATATATATACAGTATTTTCCGTTGTGTTGTAATATAAATATTACACACAGTAGATTATCAGCTCACGTAGAGTTTGCTCGACGGTTCCAGTTGTAGTTCCAAAAGTAATCCGGAGAAAAATAGAAAGATTTGAATGGATACAGTTTAGTTGAAAGGAATTTATTGACACGTGTTTCTATAACAGTTACATAACCTAAAACAGCTGCTATCTACAAACTTTTAGTTATGCAGACATTCAATATTTCAATGTTATTATTTACTGTCATTTCATCAGAATAATATTACTGAGGACCTATTTAGTTTTTATAGAGAATATTAAAGAGAATATAAAAACTAAATAGGTCCTCAGTAATATTATTCTGATGAAATGACAGTAAATAATAACATTGAAATATTGAATGTCTGCATAACTAAAAGTTTGTAGATAGCAGCTGTTTTAGGTTATGTAACTGTTATAGAAACACGTGTCAATAAATTCCTTTCAACTAAACTGTATCCATTCAAATCTTTCTATATATATATATATATATATATATATAGTAAAAAATTGAACGGGAACAAAACAGGGAGGCAGTACGAACAAAGGTTTATTAGTTTCACGCTCTTGAGAGTAGGGTGGTGGTGGGGAACGACGTTTCGGGCAAAGCCCTTCTTCAGGTGAAAAGTGTGTGGGAAGAGAGTTCCAAGGGTGTGTAGCGGAGTGGTGGAGAGACATATAGAAAAAAAGGGGTGAGAGGAAACGGTACAAATGAATTAAATATAAAAACATGATAAAAATAAAAATAAAAATACACATGAAGTAAAACAGGTGGTGGAAGGGTGTAGGGCGTGTAGGGGTGGTGGCGGGTGGAGTGGGGAGACGGAGGCGGGGTGTCCGAGCGGGGAGGGCTGAAGGTGGTGTGTGTGTGTAGGTGTACGTGTGTGTGTGTGAAAGTAAGAGTTGGGGGAAGAACGGGATTGCATGTTCAGGAAGAGGTGTGTGTGGGGTGGGGTGTAGGTCGGAGTGTGTGTGCGTGTGCGGTTGGGGAGGGGTCAGAAGGGTGGGGGGAGAGGATTCCGGAGACTGAGTGTGTAAATATGTGGTGGTACGCACGTGTGTGTGTGGTGTTTATGCGTGTTGTGGATGTAGGTGGCGTGTGGGGAATATTTTTTTTTGGAGTGTATGTCAGTGGGTGAGTCCTTAAGGTAGTTCCGTAGAGGATGTGGTGGAATGCTGAGTAATATCCTTGGGATGTGGTGGATTCTAGGGATCGATGTTCACATATGTGTAATCCGTGAAGAGATTGGTCGGTAGAGGGGAGATGTGGGGTGCGCGCGCAACAGGAAGTGGTCAGAGGGTCAAGGCAGGGGGAGGGTTGTGTGTCTGTGTGTGCGGGGAGGTGGTCAGAGATAAGGGCATAGCAGCAGTCGGGTAGAATGGTAAGTGAAGAAAGTCGGTGTGTCAGTGTGTGCGGAGGTGCGGTGGACAGGGGAGAGGATGGGTAGGTGTGAAAGTTGGAGTGAGGGAGGTGTATTAGTAGAGGTGTTAGTGGGATGTGTGTGTGTGTGAGAAAGGGTGTGGGTGGAGCGGGGAGAGAAGGGTGTGGGGGCCGATGCAGAGAGTGTAGTGTACTGGTGTGTGTGTGCGTGTTTGGATGAGGGTGTGTGTGGTGAAGGGGGTGTTAGTGGTTGTTAGTATACTGAGGTGGGGAAAGGGTTGAATGCGGGTGTGAGTGGGGGTCAGTGGTGGTAGGGTGTGTAGAGTGGGTGGTGTAAGAGGGTGTGTATGTTCGTGTGCGTAGGGTTGGGGGTGTTAGTGATGTTAGTTGCGTGTAGAGTGGGTGGCGTAAGTGGGTGTGTGTTCGTGTGCTTGGGGTCGGGGGTGTTAGTGATGTTAGTTGCCGGGTGGTGGGGTGGATGTGTGGGGGTGAGGGTCAGTGGTGGTAGTAGGTTGTGTGTTTAGTGTGAGCGCGTGTATATATGTACCGGTGGGTGTGTGCGTGTGATAAGGAGGGGGAGAAGAAGGGAGGGATGTTAGTATGTTAGTTGAGGAAGGGTGGTCGGGTGTGGGGTGGAGGTGTTAGTATTGTTAGTTGTGGGGTGGGCGGTGAAAGGAGGGGTGTGTTAGTGGGGGATATGTGTGGGGGGAGGGGGCGGTCGAAGGCTAAAGGAATAAGGGTGGGGAGTTCATGCCGGGGGGAGTGTGGGTCTGTAGGGGGAAGATGGTTCGTTGTTCGACCCTGAGGAGAGTGGCGGGTGTTCCGTGGCATTGGAGTAGGCCACAGACTGTGAGGGGGTGTGCGGAATGTCCAGGGGCACCAAAGTGGCGGGCGATGGGGGAACTACCACCGAGACGAATATCTCGGAGGTGTTCAGTAAACCTGTCCGCCAGGCGACGTCCAATCTGTCCGACGTAGGTCGCGATGCACTCCGTGCAGCGAAGTCCGTAGACTAGGTTGTAGGAGGTGCAGCGGAAGGCATGCCGGACAGAGAGAGAGTGGCCGTTGGGACCCTGGAAGGTGGTGGTGTTGGTGATGTGGGGACAGATGTTGCAGCGGGGCCTGGAACAGGGAAGGGAACCGGGGGGGAAGGAGAGCGTGGGTTGGGGGGTAGGGAGCTGTGGACGAGGAGAGTGCGGAGATTGCGTGCGCGTTTGAAGGAGGGGAGTGGTGGGGCTGGGAAGATGTGGGAGGTGGAGGGGTCGGATTGGTGGCGGAGGAAGAGGCGGAGGATGGTGCGGTGGAGAGATATGGTGGAGGGGTGGTAGTTGATGGGGAAGGGGAGACGGTGGGTGGGTGTGCGGTGGCGTGGGGTGAGGGTGGTGGAGCCGTGGATAGCATGGGCGCTGGTGAGAGCGGTGTGGACGAGAGGGGGGGAGGGGGGTAACCTCTGCGGATGAAATGGCTGACTAGGGAAAGGGCCTGGGACTCAAAGTCAGCATCTCGGCTACAGAGGCGGCGGATCCTGAGGAGTTGGGAGTAGGGAATAGAGTGTGAGGTAGGAGTGGGAGTCGGTGGGTTTGAAGAAGGTGGAGGTGACGAGGGAGCGGTGGGAGGGGTTGAAGGCGACGGAGATGTCTAAGAAGTGGACGTGAGTGGTGGAGATAGAGGTG
>OZ024742.1:65872000-65877000 GCA_964016885.1 Eledone cirrhosa | reverse complement strand
AAATATCGGCGGAAGAGAGTTATACAGTATCTATAATAGAAATGTGGAAGGATTGAATGTAATGGATAGATATGATTTCTGAGTAAAGGATAGTGCATGTGTGTGCAGGTCAGAAATGTTGGAAATGCACTATCGGAGACGTGATCTGAAATTGTGTTAGTTTCTGCTTATGTACGTATTTGCACGTATGGAGATATCAGTATACCTTTCTGGGAGTTTGAAGAGATGAGCCTAGTAGCATGTGTCAATGTACATTTTAGTTGGTTTCCTGAAGTAGTAGTGGCGAAGAAATATAAATTGTTGTTCAGTCCCTATGTGAAAGACATGACAAGTTTTTCGAAGCTTTTTCGTTTCCAAAGCTCCTTAGTAAAAAAGAAACCGTGTTGCTCAATGTAATATGAAGGAAAACTGTGGTGAGCTTAGGCTGAAAAGTGTATTATAATAGAACACAGAACAGGCACTCAGCGATCTGATCTTATATATAATTCTTTTGTATCATTTCAAAACAGAAACAATTGCCGGTCTTGAAACTATGTGAGTAATCAGTTGGAGACTGCTATATTTTATCGACCTCTAAAGCCTGAAATGTTAAGTTGATCTCGGCGGGATTTGAAATCAGATCACAGAGAACCTGAACAAATACTGCAAGACATTCTATCCGACGTTCTACCGAATTTGCCAATTTGCTACCTCGATCAGAAATGATCTGAACCGAAATATAGTATCAACAATTACAAAAAGACTACAATTTATATTCAGCACTAGAAACGAATTCAGCCCCCAATAGTTGCTAATATCTAAATGGTTCAATTGAGATTATATTGGAGTATTATATATGTGTGTATGGCAACGTTCTGCAGCAATTCACAAATTGACCCAAGTTCACCTCTAAGCGGTTTCATTTAACAAGATCAACATTTCTGAATCAGCTAGCAGAGTGCAGTCTCTACATTGCGTCATTCGATCCAGTCACCTCTTTCTTCTTATGAATGTTACCGTGACTCACTGTATCTCAATTCTCAGACCACGCTAATTTGCCTCTACAAATGAGTGCGGCCTGCTAGTATCCTCTCACGTGAAATATGAGGGTTTCTATATTTGGCACAAGGCTAGCAATTTTGAGAATAGAAAAGTCAATGTTATCGAATACAGTACTTCAGAGGTACTTTATTGTATTAACTCCTGGCTGGAGGAAAGGCAAAGTTGACCTTACTGGGATTTGAGTTGAAAATACAAAGGCCCGGAATAAATAGTTGAAAACAGTTTCTTGATACCCTAACCGTTCTGCCAATCCACGATCCTTGACCTTAGAACATAAAGTTGGAGATTATAATAGACAATGACGTATTTGCCTCTCACAAACAGCATGCTTCAAGGGAAAGAAATTGCTTGCGACAGAGAGTTGCCAGTGGAGTGAGGCATTTAGAGACAGTACGTCATATAGTTATGATTAATATACAGGGTGTCCCCACCCCCACCCCCAAAATGTATACATACTTCAACATAAATATAATCAAAGTGTGTATACATTTTTTGTAACACCTATTTGTTGAATAGACAGTTCCTGTTGTGAGACATGGTTTCAAATGTAGAGAGAAAATCAATGACACAGGCACAGGTGTATATAATTTCAAAGTATGTTTATATGTATACGAATTTGTGTCTCTGTGAATACAAAGTATGCTGTGACAACATCACCTGTAAGTTAAAGTAAACTAAGCTAACAGGACACACACCTGCTACCATTTATTGTATTTTTTAATAGAAGCATAAGACAGTATATTCAATTATCTGAACTTTTGCATAATACATATATGAGACTTCTTTTCATTTTGTATATTATAAACCGAGATAGGATTTCTCACTTAAACACAAAGCCAGCAAGTATACGGGAAAGGTGAAGCTGGTATCAGTGGGATTTAAACTCAGAAAACAAATACTACAAAGCATTTTGTAGACGCTGTAATGAAAATGTCAATACACCGCCCTTTTAAATTAGATATTGAAATCTACAAATTTCTAATTTAGGCAAAGGGTCAACATATTAAACCAACCACAATATTTGATTGATACCTTATCTTATCGACCTCCGAAGGGGGAAAGGCAGAGTTTACATTTGCAGGATTTGATCTCAGAATGTAAAGAACAACTACCACAATTGCATTTTATCTGACACTCTACCAGTTCTGACAACTAACTACCCTTAAAAGTGAAACGATAGAGTATATGGAGTAACCAGGTAATAAACTTAAATAATACAAACGCCAAATGAAAGTGGAAAGACTGGCCTACGTGAATACATGTCACGTACTATACTCTTTTACATGTCACGCATACATGTTCCTTTACACAAAATACTGCATATAAACGTCTCAAAGAAAGATTACAATGTTTACGATGGCGTGACTGCCACGCCTCACTGGTATGACAATAGCCACTTAAACACAAAAGGACAGTTAATCACCACAGTAGAATATGGCCCAGACTCACATTGGATACTTCCATACTGACTGAAACAATCCCAGAATACATACATCCACACACACACATATATATATATATATATATACGATATTAAACAAATGGAAACTATATTTATAAAACCATATTTATTTCGTTATATATATTTCTGGGATATCATATTAAAAATATGGTATGCCTTCCTCAGACAAAATACAATACATAAGCTGTTTTATAAATAATTAGTGACATACCTTGTAATAATGCAACTTCCTTTTAAAAAGTTGATTTGGTAGTGAGACTGTTACCTTTCTGCATGAATATATAATTAATGAGATTAAATAAACTACCCTATAATTGGCGTTGTTTCCAATCTTTTGAATACATTTTTAAGCTGGATAAACTTCTATAATAAATATAAGAGCATTTGTAGAATAAGTTTTGAATGATTTCTGCTAAATAAGGCTTGCTGAACAATTTTGGTTTTGTTTACTTTTAACTCTGATTCTATGACCGATATGCGTGGCATACTATGTTCTCTTGCGTCCCTAGATACTCTGTGGAGTGATGAAGATATTCTTGGCGTTTTTAATTTTAATTTTAATATTGATATCTGTTGTCTACTCTATGCTTGATCGATGATCATGCAAGTGAGGCTGAATGTTATTTTAGATGTTTAATGTATATCTTATATGTTTTGTGTCTATATATATGTATATATGTATGTAAAAGTATGTAGGGTGGAATCTTTTCTAACGCATTGAAGTTTTTCATGAAATATAAGAATCAGTGCAGCGTATCACGTAGGTTCACATGTGCGTCTATATTTATCAACCTGAATTTGAGATAACCTTCTCTCTTCTCTTTTTTCACGAGAATGCATATATACTTATGTTTGAAGTTTTATCTCAGATTTTGCTTATAGACCTAAGAATTTTTAAACTGAGCATGTGGTCATTTTTTCACACATTATGGATATGTGTCTCATTCATGAATACTGATATTTACATTATAATACCTAATTCATAAAAATTGATAATTCAAATGGATGAGCCATAATATATTTTTAATATATTTTAAATATATCATCTTTCTTTCTTTTTCTCCTATACACTAATTTAACTGTATCCCTTCCCTTAACCTCTCACATATACGATGATCATCTGTCAAAAAGCAGCCTACTATGTTTTTCCCCATCAATGTATTTTTCTCTCTCCTTGTATCTCTGTCTTGCTCCGTTATTTTTCTTTGTATACATCTCTGCATCTTCTTTTTTTTATTTACATACATCTCTTCATCTTCTTCTTCTCATCTTCGTTTTCTTTCTATATAACTATCATAACAGTTTCACTACCAAATCAACTTTTTAAAAGGAAGTTGCATTATTACAAGGTATGTCACTAATTATTTATAAAACAGCTTATGTATTGTATTTTGTCTGAGGAAGGCATACCATATTTTTAATATGATATCCCAGAAATATATATAACGAAATAAATATGGTTTTATAAATATAGTTTCCATTTGTTTAATATCGTAAACCTACTCCAGAAACTGTTGAGTGCTTTTATATCAGTTATAAAATATTTACTCGTTGTAACCGAACAATCTTAAATAAAACTTTTGCATATATATATATATATATATATATATATATATATATATATATATATATATATATATATATATATATATATATATACATATATATATATATATATATACATATATATATATATATATATATATATATATGGTCCCGTAACTTCTGGGAGAGTCGTATTTCTTGTGCATTCTAAGCCTGGCGGAACCCAACCCTCTCCAGTACACCAGATTTCTTCCAGAGAAAGATAGAAAGTGAGAGAGAGGAAATGCGAAAGAGATATACAGGAAGAATCGACCCAATACTAGACTGGTACTTTTTTATTGACCACGAAAGGATGAAATACAAAGTTGACCTCGGCGGGATTTGAACTCCGAAAGCAAAGAAACATATAAGTGTATGTATATATGCGTATGTGTTTGTACATTTATGCATATATGTATAGATACATACAATCATATACGATGTAAATGGTACTTTATATATACACAAGCATTTGTATAATTTTTCAAACGTTAAATGAAAGAATAGGCTGGAATAGCAAAGAAGGGCAGCTTATCAGGAGGGTTGAAGTGGAAGGGCATGTAGGTGTATATAATGGTGCACGAGTGTGTGTATACAGTACCTGTGGCCAACATCAGAACCTATATGTGGGGCTTATATGTGTGTGCAGTTGTGTTGCATCGAGTGAGTGCGTTCCTTTACTTTCAGTTATGTGTTTGGTTGTACACGTGTGTTGATATATAGGTATATATCACCTTGGTCACCCTGACCGACCAGTCTGTCGGGCGCCAATCGGCGCCGCTGGTCACAGGCCGTCGTGCTGTTTTAGCCATAAGATAACGCCATCCTGAGCGAGCAGGCCGGTACTCATTTCTGCAGCTGAGTAAACTGGAGCAACGTGAAATAAAGTGTCTTGCTCAAGGAAACAACTCAT
>OZ024742.1:65852000-65867000 GCA_964016885.1 Eledone cirrhosa | reverse complement strand
GACTCACATACACACACAAACACACAAGCACGCACACACACACAGACACACACACACACACACACACACACACACACACACACACACACGCACATATATATATATATATATATATATATATATATATATATATGTATATATATATAGTTGAAAACAACAAACAAAACGCAGGAGGCAATTGTACACAGTTGTATTAGGCTCAGCCTTGGTGGAAGTGGATACATATACGTATATATATATATATATATATATATATATAGCCTGATGGTGTGAGTGTATGCGTGTGAGTGTATTTATGAATGCAGTTCAGTACGATCGTTTTCATGATGCACGTTGACGTATTTGTATCAACAATTTCACGGTGGAACAAACATTTAATCACGTGTTTGTTTCTGTAGTTGTAATTTAACATAGGTGCTGATAACCAATTTCACTTTACTTTAAACTGAACTAATTATATATATATTCTCTATATCTACCCTGTTTTATTACGTGCGTGTGTCATTTTAGAAAGCTTTGCACTCACATGAAATTTGCAAGGGAGGTGGATAATTTTACTTTACCTGATTGGTTATTCATCGTTTTTAAAATTACAAATGCAAGTTCTAATGATTCTGAAGCAACGTTTTGCTTTTCCTCTCATTCTACTCATTTTATGAATTTTAAGTTTGTATCTAACGTGCTATGACACGATGGATATTTTCAATTGTTAAATAAAATTTAAACCTTTTGTGCTTTCCAAAATTAAGAAATTTCTGTAGAAGTGAGCAATATAGCATGAGTAAAATTCCAGAAGGGAAAAGCAAACCAAGATGACTCACAGATATCGTTTTACGAGCTAATAAAGTAACAGCATACCCCCTTATAAGGCAGTTCAAATGTAAGTGTGATATTCCAGATACAGTCAGGCAAAGAGAATGTTTTGAGGTTGTATTTTTACTGTGAAATTGATGCGATATTAAGCCTTTTTATAACAAGACTTGATTCACAAAGATACAATTCAACAGGGTTTTGTTATACATATCAACTATAATAATATGCCACATTTATTTGTATGATTATGTATATCTTGGTCTGTAACGAGTTAAGATTTATACATACAAACATACACACGCATACACACAATGCATTTCCTATATCACTCATGCAACTTCAGTAAGAAGTGTGTCCTAATATTAGTTATTTCTCTAAAGTTATTCAAACATTTAATCCTGTTTGTCATTTGTACAGACTTGCTGAACATTTATGTAACTATATTCTTGGAATAAATTATTAAAATATCATGTTATCTTCACTCATTCTCACGTCTCACTAATCAACTCAAACTATTATATTTCCCATATGTAAACAGTAAATTACCTTGTTTGATGATTGCTCGTATATCCTGGTAAATATGACATGCCAATCCTGCATTCCAAAACTTAAATACATTCAGCACTATTATATATATATACAGAGAGAGAGAGGAGAGAGAGATGTGGGCCTGCCTCAGCTCCTGATATAGCCGTACTAGTGACACAGCAAGTATCGACGGGACTGGTAATTTACTTAGCCCCGACTATGTTCAGAATAATTATCAAACTTAAAACACCACCCAGTTTAGCATACTGAGATGGCTCTTTGATAACTTTAGCAAATTTTACTCCCTTCCAATTATTGGAAACAAATACTTGGTTCCCGCAGCGGCCAGGTTTTACGTGCAATCATTGACACAGATATATTCGAGATAGTTATCAGCCGCAACAATCTCATCAGTAGAGATCAACTTTCTTACTAATCCCACAGTACGCTCCTTTTCAACTTTTCACTCCACCAAGTTTCCTTTGAATCGAATGTACAAATCAAGTACGTTGGACAGACAAATCGTTAACGTTTCTGACGGTATGTCTGGAGATTATATGTTCTGTCTCTTTGCGTTCTAAATTCATATTTCAAAGTGGTCTGTTTGGGTGATAGACATAATTCATCACCCAATTTAAAATCACCAACATCCCACTCTGTTTCAAACATCTTTCCCTCCAATCACGGAGGCTCTTTCTTTCCCTCCAATCACGGAGGCTCTTAGGTCATGAACACTGCCAGTCCTCCATATTAAGCAATAGGAAATTAGATTTTGGTCATACTGGAGCACTACATTCAAGATATAATCAATTAAATCGAAGCCAATAATTGAAGCACACTTATATTAATAATCCCCAAAAGTCGAAAGGGCGCAGTAAATTTTAAAGTTGACTCAAAGAGTAAATGAATGTAAATACATACACCACACTGTTTTTGTCCGGTCTCACCCATTTTTTCCATCCACTGAACAACATATATAAAAGAAAATGTATTAAGAATTGAGTCCAGACCGAACAGACCGAATAATTATAAAAGAAAAAAATCTGCAAATCATTTGGTTAACTGAAATTATTTAAAGTCACTAAATATTATCTGTTCATAGGAGACAGGGGCGGTTTTAATCAATCTATTTTACCTCCGGTGCAGTTATGCAGAAATATGTTAGTGTGGTTAAGAAGCTCAAATTACAAATTCGTGATTCTGGATCCAAGCTCACTATGCGTTGCATAGGGCAGTACCTTCTAGCATACTCCTGGGTGGGAAATTAAATAGACAAAATCTGTGTGGAAGGCGGTTGCAGGAGCTTCTTGAATGTTAGACTTAATCTATCACCCGATTTAACATCACCTGGCTCTTGGAGTTCTGTATAGGATTTCGCTTTATTGTAAGCATTGCACACATTTTTTATCAGAAGACAATTGCCTCACTTACCCTACATAATCACGGAGACCATGAAAACCAAGCGCTGTTCGATCCATCCTCTTCTTAATAAGCCATTAAATACATATATTTAAATTAAAGGTTACGCCAGCTATCTGACGTTGCATAACTCATAGTTTCAAAATTCAACATCAGATATGGAGCCAACGAGAGATGACAGATCTAAAAAGTAGAGACTAACAAGACACCCACTGGCCACTTCTGCCAGGGTAAAGTTGAATGTCATAGGGAAAGCAACTCCTTCATTTTTCCAACGAAGCTCAAACAATATAAATCCTTGGTGACTTCGATCCATTTGTATGGGTGTGAAAGCTGAACTCTTACAGCTGATGGAACCAAGAATCCAATCATTTGAGCACAAGTGCTTCAGAATGTTGCTGCACATCCCGTACACTGACTACAAAACAAACAGCTTTGTCAGGAAGCAAGTTAACAAATATGCTGACAGACAGGAGCCACACCTTGCGATAGTAAAAAGTAGGAAGGTTATATCCCGCCACAACACATTGTCCCTTCAGGGTACAGTCGAGTGATGGCAGACAAAGAAAATATCCTGGTGCGACATTAAAGACTGGTCTGATCAAAATACCTAGACCCTTCTGCGCATGTTGGAGAATAGAGACCAATGACCAACACTGCCTGCTTAAGAGTTTAGAGTGGTAGCCGAATGATTGGCTGAACCAGTTGCGGGAACATGATGATGATGATAATGATATATACAGAGAATGTGCAAAATTGTTGTCTTTTGTTCTTCTTTTAATTATGCTCCAGCATAACCTCCGTGGCTGAGTGGTTAGAGAACTGGATTCGCAATTGTGAGGCTTTGAGTTCGATTCCCGGACCGGACGATGCGTTATGTCCTAGAGCAAGACACTTTATTTCACATTGCTCCTTCTACCTGGGTTTGCGACCGACAAATAGTATCAATAATTGGAAAGACCAATGGAGATATTGTTTCCTCGGCCCAATTTGACGAAAGTCGATCGACTGTCGATACCATCCGTTATTTACTGGAACTAATGCTAGATATATTTATGTAATCATGCTTACATATATCAGCATACTTCGGTTGAACGATTCATTTGTAACTTGTGGTAGTTGTTTTTCTTCTGGGAGCTAGATACATGAAGAAAACTGGCAAGGACATCCAATGAATACCCGAAAAATTAGTCGATAGTCGGAATCTAACAAAGGGTATTTATGCTTGTATTGTCTCTCTATGTTCGCAGTGCATCATACATTTTCCTCTGCGTGTATGCCTGTGTCCTTACTTTGATAACCGACGAGAAAATTGTCCCACAATGTGGGCGTATATAAATATATGTATGTATATATATATATATATATATATATATATATATATATATATATATATATATATATAATCACAAGGAAGAAAGCAATACAATAAATAAGTAATCTACTACCGTTATACGACTTTACATATCAAATGTAAAATCAATCATATTTTGAATTCTACTTAAAGGTATAGATCATATTATACACAATTGATAAACGATAAACCTTACAGGAGTGAGGGAGCGTGGGGCAGGGATGGGGAGCGAGAACATTGGAATTTGATATATATATATATATATATATATATATATATATATATATATATTTTTATATATATTATATATATATATATATATATATATATATATATATGTATGTGTGTGTATATATATATATATATATATATATGTATGTGTGTATATATATATATATATATATATATGTATATGTATGTGTGTATATATATATATATATATGTATGTGTGTGTGTATATATATATATATATATATATATATATATATATATATATATATGTATGTGTGTGTATATATATATATATATATATATGTATGTGTGTATATATATATATATATATATGTGTATGTGTGTGTATATATATATATATATATATATATATATATATATATATATATATATATATATATATATATGTATGTATGTATATTGATCTATAACGATGTAATTCATGTAGATATATGCGTATGAATAAACAAGTTAGATGTATATGTAAATTTATAGGGGGGGGGACGTGTAAGTGTAAGGGTATGGCGACTAATTGGTACATTGTTCCCATAATGGATCGAAGAGACGCCATATTTTTCTTGTATAGATAAATGAGTAGACACTGACAGGCGCTACGACCGATGTTGTGGCTATCTTAACACGATATAGCAACTGATAACTACCACCATATTGTCTCTCTTTACAGTTCATGAGACAGAGCTTGCAAGAAATATAGTCTGCTCTGTAGTATCGGTAGAGCGCCAGACACTATGCATTGCAACATAGAACTATGGCCTTATACGTTCCGAGTTCAAATCCTGCCGAGGTTAGCTTTGCCATTCATCCTTACGGGGTCGATAATATAAAGTACCAGAAACGCACTAGGGTCGATTTAATCGATTTTCCCCCGAAATTACTGCCCTTGTGGCTAAATCAGAAACCAGTGTATTGGCAGTATTGGTAGAGGGTCGGACGCCATGCTTTCCAGCATAGTTACGTCCTTTTACGATCTGAGTTCAAATCCCGCCGAGGTTGACTTTGCCTTTCATCCTTACGGGGTAGATAAAATAAAGTACCAGTAATGCACTGGGTAATTGCTGGCCTTGTGCCTAAAGTAGAAACAATTATTTTATTTATTTTGTGTATAATTTTTTCAGTTATTATTTATATTATTGCTGCTACTGTTAATTTCAATTGACCATATAATCGAGGGTATATGACATGATGTATCCATATTACAGTAAATATATGCATATATGCATATATGTTGGGATTACAACACTTCTATTCAGAAAGATCCAAAATAATTGGACAATTATGAATAAGCACAGCTATTTATGTGGATATATAACGTATATAAACATGAATATACATGTCTGTATGTAGAAATAACCGTAGGTGTGAAATAGGAAGAAGTAAGACATTATATAT
Source organism: Eledone cirrhosa (assembly GCA_964016885.1). Classification (NCBI taxonomy): domain Eukaryota; kingdom Metazoa; phylum Mollusca; class Cephalopoda; order Octopoda; family Eledonidae; genus Eledone; species Eledone cirrhosa. Next base: position 65,861,245 of record OZ024742.1, on the reverse strand, counting down.
ATGTATGGATATAACCTTATTATAGTATATATATATATATATATATATATATATATATATATATATTAAAATAACAGATTAAAGTTTAAGCAAAGAATCGCTGCTTTCACCTTTAACGGGATCTTCTGAAACTCAGATCTCGTTAAGGGTGAAAGCAGCGATTCTTTGCTTAAACTTTTCTCTGTTATTTTAATAAATATTTGCTCTACGGTTCTTATATATTTGATATATATTTATCCTTATCGAGCCCTCTTTGGATTTTAGTCTTCAAATTTATTATTATTACTATATATATATATATATATATATATATATATATATATATATACATATATACATATATATATATATATATATATATATATATATATATATATATATATATATATATATATATATATATGCATATACATATATATATTTATGTAAATGTGTATATCAATTTGTGTGTGCTTGTGTATATATGTATGTGCATATGTGTATGTATGCATATATAATAGGGGTGGATATAAAAGGTTTATACGATATACGACATATCTATGCATAATGTACATTCGCGAGTCTCGCTATGAATGATTTTACAAGCTGTGATCATATCAAATCTATCCCAATGACAGTGAGAATGTGAAACAGCTGTTTGTGGGTCATTAACCTTCAATAGTGACATTTACTCATTCGCTACTGAGACAAAAAAGGCTATTTTTGTCTATGGTTTTTCATATAAAACATTGGCTTGAGATTTGCATATTGTGTGAAATTGAATAGTTATATAACTTTAATTGGTTATGCCCAGTAATGTATAAATATATATGACCTGAGTCAGATGTGACCGAAAGCTACCGAAGTTATCAAAGTCACATATGATATATGCATATATATATATATATATATATATATATATATATATAGTTATACTTGGGGAGGGTCATATTGTTGTAATAATATTGCCAGAATTAATAACAGAACACACTCACTGTTTGGTTAGTTTTCACTTCTGTATCTTTTATATCAGTTAATTCATTCGGTCCTCAATGTTTACCATTGACAGACCACAGTCAAAAATACACATATAATATAGATATAAACATATATATATAGTCTAACAAAGTCCTTTCGTTGCACATCTGCAACATCGTCAGTGATGCTATTATGTTCCTCCTGTTGTATTGTATATTTACGCCATCTTTATTTAATCGGTTTATTTATTTATTTATTTATTTTTGTCTTCTTCTCTGCGCATGCGTGTGCGTGTGTGTATAGTGTTGGTGTGTTTGGGTGACTGTGTTTTGGTTATTGTACTCTATCTTGGTTTACTAGTGTGTGCTTATATGTGTTTGTTGTTATTGTGCTTGTGTATTTATTTATTTATATTGCTCTTAAGTATTGTTTGTTTGGGTGTTGTTATTCCATTCATTTTTTCTGTTTAGCTTTGGCCTTCTAAGTTCTATTTCATTTGCTTCTCTGATTTGCCTATCTGCTGGGTCATTTCTATGTTTAGATATTATTTTAATTTCTATGTTGTCTATGTTACCGTCATGTTGTTGTCTTGCGTGTTCGTATAGTACTGAACCGTTTTTTCGTTCTTTTAGTTCCCCCCAGTGTTGGTCTATCTTTTCACCTATGCTACGGGCTGTCTCGCCTATGTATGTTGTTGTCATGTTTCTGCAAGTACCCTCTGTACATCTTATGCTATATACTACGTTTCTAGTTTTACAGTTTATCCGGGGATTTACTTTACATATAATACATTTCCTATTAGTACAGTGGGTTTTGCTGATCAGGAATTTTTGGTAGTTCTTGGCTTTTCTACGACTTTAATCTTTAAGTAGGTCTTTCTCAGGGCCTTTCTACACTGGTTAGATAATTTCCCTCCAGGGGTAGCGTCCACGAACATGACACTCTGGAATCTCTGGTTGTCGTACCATGAGGTTGTTTTCCCTATCTTATGTTTAGTCCTATCTAAGCTATTCCATGATTTGCTCCTGTATAATGGGCAAATTCCTTTCATGTCCAGTTCTATGAGGGTCTTATACTTCTCCGTGGCTCATTCGTATACTCTGATTCTGTCTCTGGTTGTAGCCAGAGAACTGCATGCGGTTGAGGAAGTGTTGGATGTGTCTTTCCATTTCAGTTGGGTCGCACATGCGGGACACGCTCTTCATCACTCGTACCAAGTCTGCGATCAGAATATTAAACTTAGCACTACTGGACATTGCTGGGTTTTTGAGTATCAGGTATTTGGAGGCCATGGATTTAGCGTAGTGTGAGTGGAGAATTTGGGCCCTCTCGTCTATAGTGTTAATCCAGAGTTCCGTGTCTAATACAGGTGGTCTACTGTTAGGGTGTTTGGAAGGGTAGTCGATAGTTACAGTTATACTCTGGTGTATGGAATTAGCTATCTGCTGGATGCTTTCCATTGTGCTACATTCTAAATCATACTTGTTAGCACTCTTTTGTGGGGGCAAAACAAGTATATATATATATATATATATATATATATATATATATATATATATATATATATATTTATATCTATAATAATTATAATAATAATAATAAAATGTGGAGAGGAAGCACACGAGTTAGGATATATATATATATATATATATATATATATATATATATATATATATATATATATATATATATATATATATATGGGAAACAGGGAGAAAAAGACGATTATTAGGAAGAAAAATATATTTGTTTCCCTTTTTATTTATTTATTTCTTTTTTCTGGGTTAGAAAATGATTAAAACGAAATGTTTTACGTCGTGTGAAGTGTTAAGGTATTAGTTGATTTATTTATTAATTAACAATGGCATTTATTTATTTAAATAAATAAATGCCATTGTTAATTAATAAATAAATCAACTAATACCTTAACACTTCACACAACGTAAAATATTTCGTTTTAACCCAGAAAAAGAGAGAGAAAGAAAGAAAAAGGGAAAAAAATATATTTTTCTTCCTAATAATCGTCTTTTTCTCCCTGTTTTCATAGATAGATAGATAGATAGATAGATAGATAGATAGATAGATAGATAGATAGATAGATAGATAGATAGATAGATAGATAGATAGATAGATAGATAGATAGATTCACGGGTGTGTATGATTGTGTATAGAAGATTATATTAATAAAAGGAATTCCAACTTTGTCTGATTTACTCGTTTTATTTACAATCCTTTAAAATGTATAATGGTATTAGAATGAAATAGTATGGTGGAATATTAAATGTTAAGTGTTAATTGAACAAGTACTTTCATGCTTTTGCAATCTTCAGGTTCATATTCTGTGGTGACAGTCAAGTTTGCAATTTTCAACTGTAATGAGATGGGTAATTTTGTGCCTTATATACAGTGAAAAGCGGCTACAAGATGCTAAATTTTGCAAACTGTATTTCGACCAATTGGTGTGTAGTTTCACTGGATTACTAAAGCTGATTGCTCAACCAATCGTAACACCTAGACCAATCAGCTTTAGTAATCCAGTGAAACTACACACCGATAGGTCGAAATATGAACCTGAAGATTGCGAAAGCATGAAAGTATTTGTTCAATTAACACTTAACATTTAATATTCTACCATACTATTTCTAATACCATTATACATTTTAAAGGATTGTAAATAAAATGAGTAAATCAGAAAAAGTTGGAATTCCTTTTATTAATATACATATATACATATATATATATACAACCCTAACCCTAACCCTGCCATTATATACCCATCAAAGGTCAGCTAATGAAATAAAACCAGCAGGAGGGGATGTTTACAACCACCTTCTCAAACACCCTTATCTTGCAACCTCACCATTTTCTGAGTGTATGTGTGTGTGTGTGTATGTGTGTATGCTTTAATTACTCCAAATCTTCATCAACACTCGTTAACACCACACCCCACACCCCAGTCACATCCAAATCTCTCTTATATATAGAGTCATACATCTTAACACAACCTGATCTCAGTTTGACAATCGCCACCGACGTATGCGAGAAAGTTCTCAATCAAAGTTAACCAGGAATCTTTAAAATTCTTCCCACCAAAGTTAACAAAGAACTTACTAGATCTACCAACTCATAATATTATAATATAAAATTAAATCAAATTATTAGTGAAGTCATTCTTTTCCTTTTTTTCAAATATACCTAACTGTACAAAGGATCTCACACATTTTCCAATATATATATATATAAGTATGTATGTATGTATCAATACGTACATACATATATGTATACAGACCTACAGTAGTATGTATATATATACATACATGCACACATATATATATATATATGCACGTATCGGTTTACCGAACATTTATTATAATGCTCGGTGTGTTTGTAAACAAACATCCCGTATTAGGCCGTACAGTGTTTAACAACCATTGTACTAGTTTCAAGTTTATTAGCTATCGTCAGCATCGTATACCTTCCTGCCAGATAGTTGAACGTCTGAAAGTATATACTTTCCTTATGCATATTAACGGCTGAGCAGCCTAATTTGCATATCGAGTGAGTTCAGTCGGTCGGGCACACCGAAAACGATAAATGGAATAGAATGAAACGAAATTTCATTTCTCACTCTTAGGACGGCACTTACTTAAATATAAGTATGTATGTATGTATACGTACATACATATATGTATAGAGACGTACAGTAGTATGTATATATATACATACATGCACACATATATATATGCACGTATCGATTTACCGAACATTTATTATAATGCTCGGTTTGTTTGTTTGTAAACAAACAAACAGCCCGAATTACGCCGTACAGTGTTTAGACAACCACGTCACCTTTTTGTTCAACACTGACACAGGAAGGTATACGATGCTGACGATAGCTAATAAGCTTGAAACTAGTACATCGTTCCTGTGTCAGTGATGAACAAAAAAGTGACGTGGTTGCCTAAACACTGTACGGCGTAATTCGGGCTGTTTGTTTGTTTACAAACAAACAAACCGAGCATTATAATAAATGTTCGGTAAACCGATACGTGCATATATATATGTGTGCATGTATGTATATATATATACATACTACTGTACGTATGTATACATATATGTATGTACGTATACATACTTACATTTAAGTAAGTGCCGTACTAAGAGTGAGAAATGAAATTTCGTTTCATTCTATTCTATATATATAATGCCAATCATTGTAAGTTTGAATCTAACTGACATTCAAAAACATATATATAGGAATAAGGTAAGCCCAAATCATTGTAGATTCAAATATCACAGAGAGAAAGAGAGAGAGTGGGGGAGAAATGAGGTGTAACAAAATTGAAACATAGATTACAGGCTGAAATATAGTCTAGATAGATGAGAAACAAAACGAGGATGTAATTTATGGAACAACCCAAATGATTTAAAAGTCGACCTTAAGTAGTAGCAATAATTGTTTCTACTTTTGGCACAAGGCCAGCAAATATCCAGTACATTACTGGTACTTTATTTTATCGACCCCGTAAGGATGAAAGACAAAGTTAACCTTGGCGGGATTTGAACTCAGACCGTAAAGAGACGTAACTATGCTGCAAAGTATGGCGTCCGACTCTCTACCGATACTGCCAATTCAAAGAAAGACATGAACGACAACACAACAATTTGTTTTATAAGAATAAATTTATAAGAATAAATTTTTATAAGAATTTCATAGTTGTCTCTGTGGCCTAGCGGTAGGTACTAGAGACGGTGAAGATCCTGGCCTTGGGTTCATTCCTGGTGAAGTTCAGTTTTTATTTTACAACCCATAGAAATAACTGAAGAGGTTTTACTGAGAACCCTACTCCCGATCAGGATCGAACTTCAGACCAGGATCACCACCGTCTATGATTCCTCCAACTGGGCCACAGAAACAGCCACAAAAGTTCAATGAAAATGAAAATTGATAATTATAAACCTACTTTCAAAATCAAAGTTTAAAATATGAGTCATTCATGGCTTTCCTAGGGCTATTAGTAATATTTAGGGTCAACTTCTGGTCATTATTGAAAGACCTGGATTTCGCAAAATACATAATATTTTTTATTGGAGAAGGTGAAATATTTTTATGCAAAATTTTGATTTGCACTGTTTTGTTTCCACTTATGTATTTTTCGAAAATGTTATTTATTCATTATAAAAAGTAAATGATAGCATTCTATATGTAGGTGGACCCTCTTCATCTCCTGGCAACCAATATTTTTAGACCCAATCCGCCACTGCATGCATGCATAACTTAAGTTTATATATATATATATATATATATATATATATATATATATATATATATATATATATATATATATATATATATATATATAAAGAAAAAAAGATGAAATCGAAAATGCAACTGGAGTTGAGATGGGGGGGGGTCTGTGGCTTTTTCTCACATCAGATGTGAGAAAAACCATAGACCCTCCATCTCAACTCTACTTTTGAAAAGCAGAAGAACTGCGAAACCGGTAATGGAACCAAATAAATATATATATTTTTATAAAAATAAGACTCCAGTTGCATTTTCGATTTCATCTTTTTTTCTTTATACTTTCACTCGTGTAGGACACCTCGGTTATTTTTCATTGTGTAAAAAAAACCTCACTTTAGAATAGATATATATATATATATATAAAGAAAAAGAGATGAAATCGAAAATGCAACTGGAGTCTTATTTTTTTTTTAAATATATATATTTATTTGGTTCCTTTACCGGTTTTGCAGTTCTTCTGCTTTTCAAAAGGTGAGTTGATATGTATATATATATATATATATATATATATATATATATATATATATATATATATATATATATGGTGATATATATAATATATATATATATACATATATATATATATATATATATATGGTGATATATATAATATATATATCACCAACACATACAACCCCACCCTAAACAACGCATGTGTGTGCGTCTGCGTGTACGTGTGTTTGTGCATCGCCCTCCCCACTGGCTTTATTAGAAATATATATATACACATGTGTATGTATATAATATATTTGTCAGACTGAGTGTAAATATGTATCTATATGCTTTTATATACACTCAGCACATTAACTCCTTATAGCATGAGCCCCCTTAACAATCCACTACCACACATAACACCCCACACTAATCACTGCCACATTTCATCCTTATCATAAACCACTACACCGCCACACCCAGTCCACACACGAAAATCAGCCATATCTACATGCCAAACTGTCTACCGAAAGCCACCACCCCCACACCGCCACCCACTTCAACCTACGGCCGGCACCACCAACCTATCGCCATACCCACCTTCCCCACATACCTACAGGCAAAAGCATCCCTATGAATTAATCCACCAATCAAAACAAACTTCACTGACCACCATAGTAACATCAGACTTTATCATACGGCATGTATATTCATTTATCCATACCATTACAAGGGTTCTGACGAGTTACGGATTACAAAGTCGGGTCGGATCGATACAGATCGAACCTTGAGCTGATCACTGGCGAAACGCGCGTCACCAACCAATAAACGTAATGAAGGAGTAACCAATCGTCCTCGTTATTTTATTTCACTATAATACATTCTGTCTAGCTCTACACCTCGACACTGAAGTGAACCTAAACATCGAGTGCTCACCCGGGTTAACTAACAGTAACTCCAAGTTACACGCCCTGGTGATATATATATATATATATATATTAATTCAAAATATTAATAAATATAGACATTCATGTAATCAAATATATTTTATTATATATATTTCGGAGGTACTGTGCTGTTTCCTCAGTACGTCCTCATCAGATAAAATATATAAATTGATGTATGACGTAACTCAACTGTGCTGATGGTTCAATTCCAGTCTTGGTTATATATATATATATATATTAGGTATAGGATTATCCTGGATGCAGTAATGGTTAATGACTACACTGGATAGAGTTGGCGTACAGTGAGAGGTTACTCAACCAGTTATGGAAGAATAGTTGAAGAAACTCAGTTCCTCACCCTTCGGTATTCTGGATTGTAGATAAAGAATGAATAATAACAGGTAGACATCATAAAAAGGTAATTTAGTCTGTGTGCTTACAAATGTTTCCACGGTGGTTATACAGCCTAGTTATGCTATGTGCAAATTTATAACTATTTGCAAAACTCAATTATCAAATGCTGTGACCACTGTATCATCAGAGCAGAATGGTATTACATCGGGTTTACCACTATCTCCCTTAAATCTCGCTGGTATCGTCATCGATTCTCAATTAAACATCCTAATCACCGTTTTGTGACGACGCTCGCCAACAAGACCTGGCAACTCCGTGAACGCAACCAACAGTTCACCTTGAAATGGGATATACTTTCCAGCGCAAGTGCATATCGGAGTGGATTGAAGTACTGTAGGTTATGTAACCTTGAACTCTTTTACATCTTAAATTCCAAAAATAAATTACTAAATGATAGAATCGAACGATCATTATACTGCAACCACAAACCGAAGGCTAAATTCTCTCACTATAAAATAACTTAACATTCGATCCCGTAACTATAACATTGCTTTCTAGCTAACCACTTTCTCTTCCCCCACACTACAAGACAATACCCTGCTTATCACTATAAATGGAAACTTAGTGCAATTTGTAGCCTACAACTATGAACTCAATGTAGACCCATCCCATAGCTTTCGTCTGTCCCCTCTCTATCTTTCCCTCTCTCTCTCTCTCTCTCTCTCTCTCTCTCTCTCTCTCTCTCTCTCTCTCTCTCTCTCTCTCTCTCTCTCTCTCTCGCCCTCCCTCCCCACATCTATGAACCTGCCCTCTGTAGCAATAAATAATTCCAACCTTAACTATCAACGTATCGCTTAAGGTGGTCGCTTTAAGAGTAACCAGTATAATAAAACCCCTACCACAAGATTTTGATTAAGATATCTGTATTCTACAAACCACTCTCTCCCATTTCTCTAACCCCTGCATCTCTCTCTCTCTCTCTCTCTCTCTCTCTCTCCCCTTCTTTTCTCTCTTCCATTCCTTTTCTACTCTATCTTCCCAATAACCTCACTTAAGGGTATTTACATTTTACATTTTAACCATTCTGCTCTGAGGATACAGTGGTCACAACATTTGATAATTGAGTTTTGCAAATAGTTATAACTAGGCTAACTGCACATAGCATATCTAGGCTGTATAACCACCGTGGAAACATTTGTAAGCATACAGAATAAATTACCTTTTTATGATGTCTACCTGTTATTATT
>OZ024742.1:65844500-65847000 GCA_964016885.1 Eledone cirrhosa | reverse complement strand
ACATATATATATATATATATATATATATATATTAGAAAATGAGGTTTTTTTACAAAATGAAAAAACCGAGATGTCCTACACGAGTGGAAGTATAAGGAAAAAAGATGAAGTCGAAAATGCAACTGGAGTCTTTTTAAAAATATTTATTTGGTTCCTTTACCGGTTTCGCAGTTCTTGTGCTTTTCAAAAGTAGAGTTGAGATGGAGGGTTTGTGGGTTTTTTCTCGCATGTATATATATATATATATACATATATATATATATATATATATATATATATATATATATATATATATATATATATATATATATATATATATATATTTATATATGTATATATATATATACATATATATATATATATATATATATATATATATATATATATATATATATATATATATATATATATATATATATTAAAATAACAGATTAAAGTTTGAGCAAAGAATCGCTGCTTCCACCCTTAACGGGATCTTCTGAAACTCGAGCCTTCTTCGCATTTTAGACTACACAATTATTATTATTATTACTATATATATATATATATATTTATAATGTGTGTGATATATATATGTATGTGCATATGTGTATGTGCATATGTACATGTACCTATATGTGTGTATAACTATCTATATGTAGCTGAAGATGTATGAATGTATATGCGTGTATGCATCTGTATACATATATATATATATATATATATATATATATATATGTGTGTGTGTGTGTGTGTGTGTGTGTGTTACCCTGACTCATAGAGTCAATTAGGAATGAATTTGGAATTCGTTATGAGCACATTCCGAGATAATTACTTCTCATTCAGGTGAACTGAGAAGTATTTGTACCAATGTACCACGTGTGTATATATTCTTCACACACATACACACACACATACACCTACACAGCTTATATATATATATATATATATATATATATATATATATATATATATATATATATATGTAGGAGGTGAGTTTTATTGTAGTACAATAAAGCAATGCAGATATCGGATAAGAAGCACTCTACAGTTTGTAGGACTGGAGTATACATAATATATAAGATCAAAAGATGGTTAAAGGAGTTCCATGTATTTTATTATGCGCATTTCAAAAACAAACATCATCATGCAATAATATTTGTGTTTTCATCAGATAAAACAGGAGAACATGATATGAAGGCTAAAAAACACTTGTGGATAGTGCAGTTTTAAATCAACATATATTCTCCTGTTTTATCTGATGAAAACACAAATATTATTGCATGATGATGTTTGTTTTTGAAATGCGCATAATAAAATACATGGAACTCCTTTAACCATCCTTTGATCTTATGTATTATATATATATATATATATATATATATATATATATATATATATATATATATATATATATATATATATATATATATATATATATTATATATATATAACGCGGAAGTTATGTGTCTTTCGATTCTTTTCTTTTTTTTTCTTAAGGATCCCTTAAGAAATCTTTTCCTTTTTGCCTTATTTTCATTCGTTGTCTCATCCTCTTTTAGTTTTCCTGTCACCTGGAATGGCCCTATTATTTTTATCTAAAGACATTTTTTTCAATTCCATCCCGCCCGACACCTTAATCTATTTTATTTCTCATTCCTTCTTCTGATGAAGGACTAGCGTCCGAAACGTTAAGACTGCTATATCAAGCGTTAACCTAATATATATCTTCCACATACTGTACTGATGGTGTTCTTATTTCTGTTTACCTTATATATATATATATATATATATATATATATATATATATATATATATATATGTATGTATGTAAAAGGTAAAGAGAAATAAAAACACCATCAGTACAGTATATGGAAGATATATATTAGGTTAACGCTTGGTATAGCAGTCTTAACGTTTATATATATATATATATATATATATATATATACCGTTATATATATATATATATATATATATATATATATATATATATATATATATATAACGTTTATATATATATATAACGTTATATATATATATATAACGTTTATTTATATATATATATATAATACATTATATATATATATATATATATATATATAACGTTTATATATATATATATATATATATATACATATATATATATGTGTTTATATATATATACATATATATATGTGTGTGTGTGTGTTCTTTTCATTGAAACACAGGATTTGGAGGAGATCCAGCTGCTATTTCTTATCTCTTTAAACTTACCAATGCTTGTTTAGAAATGTGGTTGCAGTAGCTATGGTTGTTGTAGCTAATGTTTTTATTGTTCATGTCCTTGTTGGTGATGTTTGTGTTGAAGTTGATGTCAAAATAGTTGTCGTTATTGTTGTTGCTGTCGAAGCAGCTCGTTGGATTGGCAGTATCGGTAGAGAGTCGGACACCATGCGTTAAAGCATAGAGTTAAGTCCCTTTATCATCTGAGTTCAAATCCCGCCGAGGTTAACTTTGCCTCTCATCCTTACGGGATCGA
>OZ024742.1:65829500-65839500 GCA_964016885.1 Eledone cirrhosa | reverse complement strand
ACGCCTAGAGTTTCCCCAAGTACGTCGTCGCTCTTCCCCTCCACTAATCCTCTATAGAACGCCGAGGTGGAGTTTCCACCGATCACATTGCCCGATTGGTCGAGGGCTGTGAGCGCCTGAAGACATTCCAGTCTCCAGGCGCTCCCTCTCGGTCTTCGCTTGACCCAGGACTGCAGCTCCGTCAAGGAAACGAGCTGGGGAAAAACGCGTCTAGCAAACGGCGACCACACCTGATCACCGTCGAGGAAGAGGTGGAGATGTCGTAGCCTGAGCGCGTGCCTGCGCATCATCAGCCACGGCATGCCCAGCCCTCCACGTAGCGGGTGTTGACAACAGATGGACCGCCTGACCATCGGAGCACGTCCCTTCCACAAAAAGCGAAAGAGCAAACGCTCCAGCGCAGTCAGGCGAGGCTTAGGACAAGGTACGACGGTTAGGCGGTAGCAGATGACAGACGCGATGTACGCGTTAGCCACCTCCGCTCGACCTTTCAGGGATAGCTTCCTCTCCGCCCATTTCTGGGTGAGAGAAGCCACCCTGCTCGTCACCTCGTCCCAGTTTTTGTCCGTCTGGAGGTCCGGACCGAACCAGACCCCTAGCAATTTAACCGGTCCGTCCGTCCAGCGCCCGACGACGCTGTTGGACGGCATGGACCTGCCTCTCCAGGTGCCGAGCTGCAGGCCCACTGACTTTTCCTGGTTGATCATTGCTCCTGTCACCGCTTCGTATTCTCTTAGTGTAGTGCCGATCGCCTCGATGTGTTTGGCGTTCGACACCACTACGGTGACATCGTCCGCATATGCTGACACGGATCTTCCGCATCCTAGTTCGCGCGGGACTCCCCTCAACGTCTCCAGTTTGTGCAGTAATGGCTCGAGAGTCAATACGTACAAGAGGGACGAGAGGGGACATCCTTGGCGGACCGAGCGCATGATGTTGAACGGTTCCGACAGGTGACCGTTCACTCTCACCACAGAGCAGATGTCGCTGTGCATGGCAGCGATCCAGCCTCTGAAGACGGGCCCAAAGCCAGCCGCCCTCAGGACTGCCGCTAGGTAACGATGGTCGACCCTATCGAAAGCTTTCGACTGATCTAAATTGATCAAGGACCCACCCGTGCCAGGTTCCCTAGCTACCCTCTCTACGATGTATCGAATAATAATAATAATAATAATAATAATAATAATAATAATAATAATTTCTTTATTGACCACAAGGGCTAACATCAAGAAAAACATGACAGACGGTACAGGACGGTACAGGACGGTACGATGTGGATTTTGTGCGTGTAAAGATGTTTCTTATTTATATAAGAAAAGAAAAAAAAGACAGAAACATATATATATATATATCAACAATAAAAATGAAAATTGAAACAATGAAAAATCCCCAATAGGGGAGAATCCTCCGAGGGTTACTCGTGGCGAAAACCACACAAAAGACCACGGCCACCCTGACCACCAGGGCAAGCGTCCTCTCTCAATTTTTCCATTTCTCAAACTACAGGCGTATATTCAGAGCGGTCCCGTTCACTCGGACCATTCTCGCTACATTCACCCACCTTTCAACAAACTTGCTAGAAGGCAGCACTTGCCTCTCCACCCTGATTTTCCTCTTCAGGTGAAACTTGAAAATGTTAATTAGGGATTCGCCGAAGAGGAAAGTCTCTGTCTTTAACCCTTTCAACCTTGTCGACCACACACTCTCTTTCGCCATGGCCACCAGGCAGATGAAAACCGCCTGCCCTTCCTCCTCGAAGGAAACGGTGAGAGCATCTGCACAATGGACTCAGCCAATAACCGGATCAGTCCTACACGCGACAGCAATGTTCGACATAGCTCCACAAGTCAGCAATGCTCGGGCACTGAACGAGTGCGTGCGTGACGGTTTCGTCACTCTACGTGCATCTCGGACATGCTTGGCTGACGGCACTTCCGTGCCTGTAGAGTATCTCTGTAGAGCATCTCCCCGGCCTTTCAGGGACAGCTTCCTCTCAGACCATTTCTGGGTGAGGGAGGCCACCTTGCACGTCGCATCACTCCAGTTTTTCTCCATCAGGAGGTCCGGTCCGAACCAGACCCCGAGCAATTTAACCGGTCCGTCCGTCCAACACCCCACGACGTTGTCGGACGGCATGGACTTTTCTCTCCAGGTGCCGAGCTGCAAGCCCACCGACATTTCCTGGTTTATCTTTGCTCCTGTCACCGCTCCGTATTCCTTGAGAGCGGTGCCGAGCACCTGGACGTGTCTGGTGCTCAACACGACCACGGTGATGTCGTCGGCGTAAGCCGACTCGGATTTCCCACATCCTAGTTCGCGTGGGACGCCCCTCATCGCACCCAGTTTGTGCAGTAACGGCTCGAGAGCCAATACGTACAAGAGGGACGAGAGGGGACAACCCTGGCGGGCCGAGCGCATTATGCTGAATGGCTGCGACATGTGACCGTTCACCCTCCAACTGAGCAGCTGTCGCTGTACATCGCAACGATCCATCTGCTGAAAACGGGCCCGTAACCGGCTGCCTCGAGGACCGCCGCCAGGTACCGATGTCACCCTATCGAATGCTTTGGATTGATCCAAGTTGATCAGGGCCCCACCCATGCCAGGTTCCTTAACCACCCTCTCTATGATGTATCGCATGGGGTGGAGCTTGTCGTGTATGGATCTGTCCGGAATGACGCATGTCTGCGCCTCTCCCACCAGACCCTTGACGACAAGCGCCAACTTCGTCGCTAACACCTTGGCCAAAATCTTGAACTCTGCGTTTAGCAGGGTTATGGGCCTGAAGTTATCGATAACATCCTCCTTGTTCGGGTCTTTTCTCAGCAGCGCCACCGCTCCCCGGCTCACAAAACTGGGAATGACCGTTCACCCTCACAACTGAGCTGCTACCAGTTGCAGTAGACGTCTGCCAAGAGGTCACCGAACAAGTCTGGCATAAATGCATAAAGCTCGTAGGGCAGACAATCCAAACCTGGCGATTTACCCCTCGTGCAGTTAGCCATCGCTTCCCGTATTTCACCGACTGTTATTGGCTTTTCGCAACACTGTGCTGCGGTCGTCGAGAGTCGAGGCCGACCGTCCCGCTGCTGCTCCCGAATAGTTCAGCAAAGTGCTGCTGAAAAGCTTCACACATCTGCTCGGGTTCTAGCATTCGGGCCCGTTTTTGTCAGATAAAGACCGAATTGTGGCTTTGTTGCCACGTCGCGCCTCTGCCACCCGGGCCCATTGAACGGCTTTTATCCCCTCGTGTTTCAGAGCACGCGCTCTAGCTCTGATAATGTTTTATTCATATTATATAGAAAAATCATTGTTATTAAGTGAATAATGAAGCAATCATTATTATCGTTAAATTTACATTTTTGTCATCTCTGTCATTGATTATAACTTTTATGGATATTATTATGAATATGGTTAGTAGTAGTAGTAGTAGTAGTAGTAGTAGTAGTAGTAGTAGTAGTAGTAGTTGTTGTTGTTGTTGTTGTTGTTGTTGTTGTTGTTGTTTTGCCGGATCACAGAGGGGTTCCTTTTGAATACACTTAAACCAGTTCATCCTGTTGTTAAAATACCGTCCCTGTCAATCATTGGAAGTTGATTAACAAAAACGAAAGCAACATAAAATGAAAATCAAATGAAATTTTAATGAAGCTAATCTAAAGTAAATAGTACATTGAATTCTGTTGACATACACAAGAATGTTCATCATTGCAGCTTTGAAAATGAACAGCTGAATTTTGCAACTAAACACCTTTACATGTATTGAAGTAAAGGGCTCTCACGCTCGTCAGGATCTTGCGGTGTAGGGTGTAGGGATTTCCATCTTCAACATTTTGGAAGGTGGCTGCGATACCTCTCTTGCAAGCGTTTTAACTATTTTGGGGAACATAACTTGCAAGTTGAGCGATTTCATATATTTTGGTCATCCTGACTGCAAGATCTTTCAGTTTTAGTGATCTGGAGATCAGAAGAAAACAGATTTTGAATAATCTTTTTTTTACCTTTGAAGCCATAAATAATGTAAAGTTGTATGTACTATCATCACATACAGTGTCAATTAACCCTGGCCACAGTTTATGAAAGTCAATTCTGAGTGTGGTTGCCTCAACAAGCTTACAAGAATTGGCAACGCAGTAAAACATATCGCTAACATTAAATTCCTTAAGAAACTCACATACTGGTCTGTCAATGTAATCTGCACTCAGTAGGTGCTTCATAAAATAATTATGATATTTACATTTAAAAGAATGTGGCATGCCATTGTCCCATGGTTAAATCGATAATAGAAAGACAGAAACGTTGTTCGTTACAAGCAGAGATGCTTTTGAATGTGCGGAAGAAATATCGAAAATGACCATTATCTTAGAGTTATCATTGCTAGGAAAACTGTTACCCGAGTTAACTGGTTTTCGATGACTTTAGTGGAGTCCTCTCTACTTAGGTTTAAATATGTAACGTATGTAAAGGAAGATAGGAGATCGACCAAAAGAGAGATGATATGTGGGAAAGGAAGAATATATAGAGTGTAATAACAAGAATAACATAGGCGGGTAACTCTTGCAGTTAGGAAGATCTTGAAAGCTAAGTAATTGACAACAGTGAATTACAGAGTTAAATGGACATGTTGGATAACCTAGTGCTAAAGTTCAAGAATAGAAAGAAAAATATTTAGAGTTAGGTGCCCAGTCCTTTAGAAGATGATTCGTGATGTAGGAACAGTGAGAGAAGAGCACTAGGCGGATGGTTAAAGATTTATTGTTAATGTAAAGATTAAGTATTAATCACCTCTCAAAATTTCGTAATCTGCCAAACTCAGAGCCCTCTTTTTATATGGTCGAGATTGTTCAATTATCTTCCTTTTAATAGAGAGGTTTTTCTTCATGTTCTTGAGTTGCCATATTTTGTTCGCCATATTAATGGTATTCTTTTTATTTTGGGTTTTAAAGTTGTTTCATAATTTAGGAAACGGTTTTTAAAACGATTCTACTACATGCCTACATATGTCCAGGCTATTTTGATGATGCTTATTCAACGAACAGACTTCAATTTCGTATAGTTTCATCCAGTGGGCTTGTTCATCCAGTGGGCTTTTTACATAAGCATCCATATATTTGGAGGCGTAATTTTGTTTCTGGCATAAACGTATCCAATTTTAACCGTTCGGAGGTTTCAGTCCAGTTGTATCCTAGATGTCATATGCAATGATGTTCATTTATGGTGCAACCTTGACTTCGTTCCTGCTTATTTGTATTTACATCAGCACGAACCTCGTAACATCATTAAGTGCTTTAACCGACGAACAGTTTTCAACTATAGTTACACACATATCTACCATATATATATATATGTGTGTGTGTGTGTGTGTGTGTGTGTGTGTGTGTGTGTGTGTGTGTGTGTGTGTGTGTGTGTGTGTAAAGAGAGAGGGGGAGAAAGAGAGAGAAGGTGAGACTGGAAATAGCACGGAAAATATATTTAAGGGTCTGTTTTCTTTTTTTTTTTCTTTCTTTGATTCGTGAAAGTGACATTAGTGAAAAAATGAGAGGGACAATTCTTTTAAAAAAGAGTTTTATAATGTATATAAAGTATATAAAGTATATAGAATATTACCGGTTTCGATGTATTAGTAAAATTCCTCTTATCAATTGGTGAGTATTACAATTAAAAAGAATTAAAAAGAATTAAAAACTAAAAATTAAAGGTTTCAAATTAAGTTCTGAGGCAAGTTTTTTTCATCGAAACCTGTTATACTATATATACTTTATATACATTATAAAACACTTTTTTAAAAGAATAGTCCCTCTCATTTTTAGAATAATGTCACTTTGATGAATCAAAGAAAGGGAAAAAAAAAGAAAAACAGACCCTTAAATATATTTTCCGTGCTATTTCCAATTTCAGCTTTTCTCTATAACCACTGTTTGTATAGAAACTTACTTCCCTTTTCAAATATATATATATATATATATATATATATATATATATATATATATATAAGATGTGTATATAAAAACATATATAAATATATGCAATTCGTTTATATACAATATACATATGAGTAGTCTCACTGCCGAAAGAAAATATTTTTTCCTAACGAAAGGAAACAAAAACAATTCTATTTTTCTCTATTTTATTCGGTGAATATATTAAACCTTCTGAGAATGTGAGACAGTGCTGTTTCAAGATTTATTAATCTTTCATCAGTGATACTAACTCATGGTGTATATGGTAACATATAATTGTTTCTACTTTAGGCACAAGGCCAGCAAATACCCAGTGCATTACTGGTACTTTATTTTATCGACCCCGTAAGGATGAAAGACAAAGTCAACCTCGGCGGGATTTGAACTCAGATCGTAAAGGGACGTAACTATGCTGGAAAGCATGGCGTCCGGCCCTCTACCGATACTGCCAATCCACCGCCACCAATTATATGATAACATATAATAGAGGTCTGCATGAAAACATATATAAACATAAATAATACGTTTATTTACAATAAACATATACTTAGCCTCGTTGCAGAAATGAACTGAAACTATATGTAGAAGTTAAGGGGCAAAACATTCGCTTAAATGGGGTTTTCTTCACAGAAGACCTTTTGCTGTCCAGCTCTCCTGAGATTTTCTTACCAAATAGTTATTTTTAAAATCGTTGAGCGTGTTACGAATTTTTGAAGTTATATCTCAGAAGGTTTTTTTTCTTTTTACTTTGAATTTCAGACATATAAACAACTAGATGGAAATATGAGGATTCGATTCCACATCTACCATATACCGTGTGACTATATGCATACATTTATAGTCATACATACGCACAAATACATAAATATTTGTACTTGTATATATATATATATATATATGTGTGTGTGTGTGTGTGTGTGTATATATATACGTATATATATATATATATATATATATATATATATATATATATATATATATATATATATATATATATATATGCGTATATATATATATATATATATATATATATATATATATATATATATATATATATATATATATATATATATATATATATATATATATATATATACGTATATATATATATATATACATATAATATTATTATTGGGTATATTCAATCCAATGCTTTCAAAGTAAATTTAATTATATATTTTACTGATACAGTTCTGTCCGTCAGAATGGAAAAGAATCTATATAAATAAAATAATAATTAATATGAAATACACAATTTTCTATAAATCTGAGAATTATATTAAACACGTGATAACCATTTTAATCTTCTTCGAATCTTTATTTCTCAGGAGTAAAAAAATTAACATACAGCAATTACATTTCAGCTTCTCGCGAGCTTTCCTCATTTTTTTAAAAATTATTTTATCTCTTGTTTGTTCTTCATAATATTCCTACACTTTATCTCTCTCTCTCTCTCTCTCTCTCTCTCTCTCTCTCTCTCTCTCTCTCTCTCTCTCTTAACGAACATTTTCACTCCTTTTCAATTGTCTGCTCAATAAATGTTATTTGAATAGATATTGCTTCTAGTCAGTCAGTGCATAAATGTAGTTTAGGTAAATAAGTTACGTCGTCGTTGTCATAGTAGAAGCAGTAGTTGTTGTAGTAGTAGTACTTGTTATTGTTGTTGTTGTTTTTGTTGTAAAAATGACAAAAATGGTACTGAATGTGTTACATTAAATAATGGGTTTTTTTATTAGCCACTCACGCACAAATTTAGGTGGCCAAGACAAGGAAGGGGTAAAAACAAAGTTAAGCTATATATATAGGTATGTGTGTGTGTGTGCGTACATATGTAAATATACACTCACAGACACACACACACACATATATATATATATATATATATATATATATATATATATATATATATATATATATATATATATATATATATATATATATATATATATTTATATATATATGTATATATTATATATATATATATATAGGAAAAGAGTCCGGACCCCGACGGCTGAGCTTCAGCCATCTGGGTCCTGACACTTTTCCTATTACCCACTCTACTAACCTAAGTATCGAGTACTAAGTATGGTCCATCTGGTTTCTTACTACACGTTCTTTCTAATATATATATATATATATATATATATATATATATATATATATATATATACATTGCACCGACGTGAGGTATATGATTTTTAATGCAATGAAATATCTATGATCGTCGGCAAATCGGCAAATCACTGATGAGGGACTCATTTTATTACATGTTATCCATGTGCAACCTGCAGTATTCTTCTCCCCATATTTTCATATATATATATATATATATATATATATATATATATATATATATATATATATATATGTATATAAAATATTTCTACAGCCTCAATGTAAATTACACACTCTTTTATAATTACTACTTTAAGGAAATCTCCTAAATATTCTTTGATCTCAATATAAATAAAATTAATTTCTTGGCCATTCAAGTACGCTTTTCAAATACAAACTTGAATTAACCCCCAAAATTTCTATTGCCTCAAAATAATAAAATTTCATAGCTCTACGCTTTTCATTTGTAAACTTGAAATAACGCCAAATTTTCTTACATTCCTACATTCAACACAAAAACACGGACGGAAATGCCGTACCAAATTTTTTTCTTCGTATGACTGACCTACCATATGTTTTAAAAGTTTATTCACTTCTTCCATAAAAAAAGAAACATTCATTTGGCAACATATCCTACCGTCCATAAGTGCTGAAAAATTCCTGGCTTTAGGGTATAGCGAAAGTGTAGCGCTGTTATCTATACAGGAGAATATGTTGAATGAAATCATAAATAACTGATCCTTCTGTATTTTCTTTTACCGAAAGCCAATAACTTTTCTGCACCCAGTTGTGTATGTGAATGAATTTTTTATATGCATTTTTATATATATATATATATATATATATATATATATATATAAATTCATATAAAAAATTCATCATTTTACGATCGTTTCTAGGATATATATGTGTGTTGGTATGTATATCATATAGATCTATGTAAAAAATATTACAAACTATCATAGGAAATATACATACCTTCACATATATATACCTTCATATATAGATCTATGTAAAAATATTACAAACTATCAGAGGAAATATACATACCTTCATATATATATATATTTATATACACCCAGTTGTGTATGTGAATGTATGTATATATATATATATATATATATACATTCACATACACAACTGGGTGCAGAAAAGTTATTGGCTTTCGGTAAAAGAAAATACAGAAGGATCAGTTATTTATGATTTCATTCAACATATTCTCCTGTATAGATAACAGCGCTACACTTTCGCTATACCCTTAAGCCAGGAATTTTTCAGCACTTATGGACGGTAGGATATGTTGCCAAATGAATGTTTCTTTTTTTACGGAAGAAGTGAATAAACTTTTAAAACATATGGTAGGTCAGTCATACGAAGAAAAAAATTTGGTACGGCATTTCCGTCCGTGTTTTTGTGTTGAATGTAGGAATGTAAGAAAATTTGGCGTTATTTCAAGTTTACAAATGAAAAGCGTAGAGCTATGAAATTTTATTATTTTGAGGCAATAGAAATTGTGGGGGTTAATTCAAGTTTGTATTTGAAAAGCGTACTTGAATGGCCATGAAATTAATTTTATTTATATTGAGATCAAAGAATATTTAGGAGATTTCCTTAAAGTAGTAATTATAAAAGGGTGTGCCATTATTTTCATTGAGGCTGTAGAAATATTTGAAACTGTAGCTCATTTGCATTGAAGTGGTAATTAAAGGGAAATATCTGCTGCTGATATTTGACGGACTTGACCTAATTAGGATATATTTAGCATATTGTTGAGAGGTAATAAATTTAAAGGAATATATTCTACTGATTTAGCCGATATTTGACCGAAATACCATGAAGGAAGTAAATGATAGGGCTAACGGCTATGGGCGAATGGATAGCCAATGGCATTGTTATCTTTCTTTCTTCTTTCTTTCTGTCTTTGTTTA
>OZ024742.1:65809500-65822000 GCA_964016885.1 Eledone cirrhosa | reverse complement strand
TTCTTTCCTTTTCTTCATTTTTCCTATTTTTTCTCTTCTCTTATATTTTTGTCATATGTTGACTGGACACTTCTTTGTTCACAAGTGTTTTTAGGCCTCATATCATGTTACCTTATTTTATCTGATGAGAACACATTGTTTGTCCCAGGATGATATTGTTTTCGAAATGCGCATAATAAAATACGGAACTTTTTTAACCATCTTTTAATTTCTTCCTTATATATATATGTATAAATATATATATATATATATATATATATATATATATATATATATATATATATATATATATATATATATATATATATATATATATATATATATACATATATATATATATATATATATATATATATATATATATATATATATATATACATATATATGATAAACTATATATAAATCATATATATATGATAAATATATATATATATGATAAACCAATATATATGTGCGCAATAAATGAATGAGTATGTAGTTTGGTATCATGTAAGCTTGTATGCATATATTTCTAAATGCATACAAGATTCCTAAGTAGAGGGAAGTATATATATATATATGTATGTGTGTGTGTGTGTGTGTGTGTGTGTGTGTGTGTGTGTATAAACTGAATCAACGTGGATCATACTGCATTGCACTGGGATGCATGGATGACAGTAAATGGAATAGAATATTTTCTTAAGTTGATATAAAGATTATGATGGATATGTGGGTAATGATGAAGTATTTGATCAGTTTGATGATGATGAGGATGGTAACGTTGTAGACAGGATAGATAAAGAAAGTGAGGAATAACCTTTTTTTGTTTTTGCTATAGATTCTGTTACGCAATGTAGTAATAATATTATCGTTATCATCATTAATAGTATTATCATCGCACAAACGAAACATAATATTGAAATACATAAGTCACATACACACATTCATATATATATAATTATAAAATAACAGGAGGTTTGACTGGTGTAAATCCTTGAAAGGTTTATTATACTATGATCATTTCAATGACCGGGCTATTTGTTAAAGATATATGTGCTTTGGAAAAAACATTTTTGGCGGCAATTTCTAGCACGCACGGTCAGCCTGATTGTGGCAAGACCTTTTCTCTTTGACGGGTAGGTAGTAGTACATTATAAGCTTACTCGCCCTCACCAGATGGTCATCAGTAGACTTAATAATCAACACTCAAGGGCGACCGACTGAGGTAGAAGCTGCTAAATAGTCGGTCATCCTCTTGTCTCTGATTTTCAGCCCCATGGATTCTATCTGTTATATTCCTTTGTTATATTTCGAATACCTGATGATGTCACCTGATACATACTGACCCGGTCATTGAAATGATAATAGTATAATAAACTTTTCAAGGATTTACACCAGTCCAGCCTCCTGTTATTTTATAATAATTAACTCCGTACTCGCACCACCAACTACACAAACGGAGACGGGTGAGTTACATTACGTTGAGTACTCTCCATAATATTACATCGAGGTTGACCATACGGAATGACTAGTTCTATCCAGTGGTGAACCAACTAGCCTATATATATATATATATATATATATATATATATATATATATATATATACAAAATTAAGTTAAATTAAGGGTGTCATGTCAGATAGACATGCGCCATATCACCCGTAAAATATGCTCCAAGATTCCAATGAATACATCCGAGCATTTTATATCAACTAGAAATTGATTGACATATAAATATATCTAAAATAAACATATGAAACAATCACTGCGATTGTTTCATATGTTTATT
Source organism: Eledone cirrhosa (assembly GCA_964016885.1). NCBI lineage: Eukaryota > Metazoa > Mollusca > Cephalopoda > Octopoda > Eledonidae > Eledone > Eledone cirrhosa. The sequence continues at coordinate 65,820,231 of OZ024742.1, read as the reverse complement.
TTAGATATATTTATATGTCAATCAATTTCTAGTTGATATATTTATATATATATATATATATATATATATATATGATACGTCAAAATATTTAGCACACAGGAACACAACTTCCCTTATACATATTACAATGATGGTCCAAATATATACATGTATTCAGAGAAAACATACAAATATAAGTTATACACATATACACAGAATATTACGTGGTTATATATGAACATAGCGACATATCTACATATACATTAACACATGCAAACACCACACACATGCATATATATATATATATATATACAAATACATGTATATATACATACATATATATATATATATATATATATATATATATATATATATATATATATATATATATATATATATATATAAATATATATATATATATACTTATATATATATATACATATATACATATACATATACATGTACATATATATATATATATATATATATATATATATATATATATATATATATATATATATATGTATACATATACATACATATATACATATACATATACATATATATATATATTCACGAGCATTCATGTAATAGCTATAAATCTATCTATATAAAGGCCCGGATTAAAGGATGTCTACTAACCGATGGAGTAAATTATCGTGGCTCAGTAATCCCCCTTCGGATGGTGACCGGATTAGTACATTAAATTCGGATTGTGAAGCTACGTCGAGTAAGACACAGGAATTGGATCCTACCCTGATTCGAACATTAACCGAGGTTATTCATGATGCTGTCCAACACGCAATTGAACCTCTACATGAAGAAATTGTTTCGTTGCGCACAATGGTAATGTGATTTGTTATATATTTATTTTATTTTTGTAATGTCTGAATTGTTTTTGTGGTTTTCGTTGTTTTCCCATAATATATTGTGAGGATAGTGAGAGTGTTATTTTTTCTTTTGCTTATGTTTTGTTTCCATAATCAGTTCTATAATTAGCTCCACACCATCGACATTAACACCAGATAGATCCCCAACATTGATAATATAAATTATGACAAAAATAACAGTGACCACGGCACTAGTTACAAATTTATGGGGAATATTTGAGTTCGTTGTATTCCCCACAGTACATAATTTGTTCGTAATGATATCGTTGTTGTTATGATGATCAGTAATGTTGCTATGGTAGCAACACAGTTGTTGATTCCAGAAGAAACGCCGGCAGATTTAGTCCTGTTGATCTCTCTTCTTTTCTCAAATTGGTTCTCTTGTCCTCATTCATTTTATATTTCTCTCCCTCAAACATCATAATTTTCTATGGGGAGCCACGTATATTTGTAAATAAAATATGAATTTACAAACCATAAAAATATAAATGTGTCGGCACATCTCGAGAGATGTCGTCGCAATGAGACGCAGCCTCAGCTAAATCTAACAAGCATTTTATTCTATAAATGTTGAAAATTGACAAACGAAACACATTCCTATGCGAACAAAATACCTCAATGTTTGTCAAAAATTATGGAGCTCAAAATCAGCAGATATAATGATAATTACTGCACAGATATTTCATAAAGTACTTTCAATGCAATAGAAACAATACGTAACATTACCCTTATCCAAGGAACACCAAGTTGTATCCAGTAACGCTGTAACAACACACCATAATGATAATGATAATAATAATGTAAGATTTCTCTAGCAATCGGTTGCTTGGTGAAGCGTGTTCAGAGATATAGACAGAAAGTGTATTGATAGATGCTCAAAATCAAACATTAAACAAAAAACTCGATAAAGAATATGTATAATCAATTATGAAAAATATTTGTCAGAAAATAAAATTGTGTAAATGAGGCATCCCTATAATGGGAACAGCTAGCTAAAGACAATCAAGAGACTCCAAAGACGTATGATTAACCAAAGACAAATTCCCTCTCCCAGCTGAGTGTTTGGCCTAACTGAGACTACGCCTATTAATGCGAGCTAATCCCAATAATAATTACGTATTTTATGACGGTATTTAAGAAATCCTAACACCTCTAAACGTTGTTGTATGAGTACTTCATTTTTAATCGTCTATAGTCGGTGTGTTTAAGTAAAAAACATTTGATTTTATCTGTCTCTTCTTACAGGACCTTTAACACATTTGTCTAAAAACAATAGTTATTTATATTGATGCTGAATTCACAAAGATATTTTATAGAGAACTTTGAGCAGTAGTTTTAGATTACCCATATAGAAGAGATGGTGTATAGTTTGTTCGTAGTGTTTATAAATATTGGGGTTTCATTCAGGAGATTTGTTAGTAGGTAGAAGAATGGAGGGGATAAAATATTTCCTTGAAAGCTTTGTCTTCTCATGCGTATAGAGCTGATTTTGATGATCTTTTCTAAGTAATGATATGAGTTTAACTCATAAAGTAAACGTTCGACACTAAGAACCCTATGACCTATTTTGTTCGGTGTTCTATCGATATTTACATCAAACTACATGGTTCCAGTTCTCTTCAGCAGCAGGAGTAAGAGAGCAATAGCAACATCGTCACCATCATGAACGTTATCATCATCATCATCATATTTCAAATATGGTATATAGTGAATGCTATGTTTTTCTTGTGAGTCGTACTATATTCTCAATTTCTGTTATTGCGAATATTTACATTATTGCTGTTTTTGTTGTTTCTGTCGTATTCTTTACTTGACAAAACCGTATAAAAACACATAAAACATACAACTCACAAAATCAAAAGTATATGAAGAAAAATAGAGCAAATTGTCTGTCCTTGTCTTCAGTTTCTTCCCAGCATGCTTAGAGGCGTGACGTCAGATCATAAACAAAGAAAGGAGATAGAAGTTGCTGATTGTCATAACAATCGCCATTTTCTAGGCTTTTTGCTTGTTTGTTTTCTTTCTTGGGCCATTGATTAATAGACTACAAGATCACCGTTTTTATTGAGCATTATTATTATTATTATCATTATTCACAATATGTGGTATAAATTAGCTTTATTATCGACAAAAGCTCTCGTAAACATCTTTATATGTCAGACGTGTTTGTCCGTGGTATAAACAATATTATTATATCTGCAACTGGCCTATGAGATAAAGCCGTTGACTGCAAATCGTTATATTGGCAGTTCATATCCTTTTAACGGCACTATGAATGTATTTCTATGGCCAAGATATTTATTTAACTATCATTAACATTAACAACCCCATTACACAAATCTGCAAATAGATAGAATAGCATGTGTTTATTACTTGTGAGTGTGAAGGGATAAGAGGATCGTATGAAGGATAATTTGGTGAGTGTCTGCAATAGCCATGCCACTCCACTCCAACCAATATGAAACCCATATTGTACGGAGTTAGCGTTATAGAGACGTTCAAAAATACATGCAAATTATGCTCAGTGAACGGATTTACTAAGATACAGATAAACACATTACAAAGGAAGGTATGATGTTCCTTCATGTTATCTCTTCTGTCTCTACTACTGCGCCCTAAACTATTCTGGAGCTGCAAATGGTGCTCCACCTCTCTTCGATTCTATTGACTCACACAATTCTCACCCTCCTGTCATCATCAGTAATGACTCACACATCTCACAAATGGTTTTCTTAAGCCTTTACTCATTTCAGTATTATTATTATTATTATTATTATTATTATTATGATTGTTATATATATGTGTATGCGTGTGTGTGTGTGGGTGTGTGGGTGTGCGTGTGTGAGTGTGTGTAGGTATGTAAGCATTTATGTATATACGTACGTATCTGTGTGAGTATATATATATGTGTGTGTGTGTGCAGATTTCATACATAATCATACATAAAGATAGTCAATCGTTAACCGAGAGTGTCCTCAATCTAAACTATAATAAAGTAAGGAGTGCGGGACTGCGTCCAGAATATAATTTTTTATCCCTTTTGTAAAATAAGTTGGATTACTTTGAATAAATAATTGTTTCTACTTTAGGCACAAGGCCAACAAATACCCAGTTCATTACTGGTACTTTATTTATAGTCGGTGTGTTTAAGTAAAAAGCATTTGATTTTATCTGTCTCTTCTTACAGTACCTTTAACACATTTGTCTAAAAACAATAGTTATTTATATTGATGCTGAATTCACAAAGATATTTTATAGAGAACTTTGAACAGTAGTTTTAGATTACCCATATAGAAGAGATGGTGTATAGTTTGTTCGTAGTGTTTATAAATATTGGGGTTTCATTCAGGAGATTTGTTAGTAGGTAGAAGAATGGAGGGGATAAAATATTTCCTTGAAAGCTTTGTCTTCTCATGCGTATAGAGCTGATTTTGATGATCTTTTCTAAGTAATGATAGGAGTTTAACTCATAAAGTAAACGCTCGACACTAAGAACCCTATGACCTATTTTGTTCGGTGTTCTATCGATATTTACATCAAACTACATGGTTCCAGTTCTCTTCAGCAGCAGGAGTAAAATTACTTTGAATAAATGAATATTACACAATTTATCTACTACATTTCGTTATTACTGATTAAATATAAATAATTTTGTCATTTATTTCAAGATTCACTTCTTTAGAATTTTCAAATGTCAACACTTCTGGTTAGCGATCGCTTAAATAAACATTCATATATTTCCGTCACTAATTTTCTCCTAATGCAGTTTATATATAATATCGTCTTTTTTTAATGTATCATGGATTACGTTACTGATTACATAAGACAGTGTAACAGTCTTCGTTCAATTTCTTCGTATATTGTCAATTATGATTCTATTTGATGTATCATATCTACATGTATATATATTTGTGTATAATAACAATAGGCACGCTACACATGCCAGCAGAAAACCACCCGAAGGGTGGTTTTTCTGCTAGTGCATATATTTAAAATATAAAATAAAATTTTACGAGGTAGAGGTTGACAATTACTTCTAACACACGAGGTTATGTGTTCGGTTTCGTTCGACGAAGTATATATATATATATATATATATATCAGTTTTTAAAGTTAGTTCTCTCTAATACTTAGACATCCCAATGAAATGAAAACATATATCAATAAATTATCTACTGAGAAATAATCAAATATATTAAACTTAAGCCAAAATCAATATTGATTATTCCAATGTCTTTGAATAATTAATGTTGTTTCTTGAATTCCAGAAACCATGTTTTGGGAACTGTATGAATATAACCGACGCATTTTAGTTGGTCTAGTTTATATCCCGACCCACAATAGGTATTTTGGCTTAAGTTATATATATATATATATATATATATATATATATATATATATATATATATATATATATATATATATACAAGTGGAAGCTTAGTAAAATAGAAGCTTTGGCTGTGGGCGAGCAAAGTCGACCTACAATAGGAATGAGTTAGCAAAGCCTGAATAAGGGTAGGTGCTTAGAGTAATAACATACCTTTAAATAGCTTGACAAATTGAACATTGCGGTAGGAAAAACCCAACCACGCAATACCAAAGTAACGAAAGAACTAACAGATATATATATATATATAATATTAAGGATACTATTTATGGTTATGTATATACTAAAACTTGTTATAGTTATATATATTTTAAACCCTAAACAGTGAAGGTCAGTAATTTATTTACTACCTTATTACCAGTAAGATAAATAGCTCAATGTAATAACATCAGTTGTTCTACAGAGCAGTTATATAGAATTCACAAGAATCAAAGCTATGTTCAAAGCATTTATTCACTTACAATTGTTTCATCCAAACCTAGGCTTGGTGTCTTCGGAGCATTTTTCAATGTTTGTACACATAATTGACCTCCTTTCCAACGCAAGAGACATACAGATACATATATATATATTGATGTATAGCGGAGTGACATATATTATATTATATTATATTATATTATATTATATTATAGCAATTCAAATTCAAAATCAAAATTAAAATTAAAACAAAATTAAAATACATTCGGCAGTTAACATAGATAATGCAAGAGGATAGTTTGTTAGTCAGATGTAGTAGTTATTGTATGCGTTAGTTACACGTGGGGCATGCACGTGTGTCTCATTTATATATGATTATTGTGTGGCAGAGTGTTACATGTAATACAAGCACTTTAAGCGGGTAAGTAAGAGTATTTTGGAGGTTGTAGTGGTAAGGTATTTTTTGTATATAATAAAAAAGTATGTGTGCAGAAAAATAAATATAAAAAAGAGAAGCAAAAGAAAGTTATGGTTTTCGTATCCACCACTATTTTCACATTCAGGAAATGTAATATATAGTATATACATCCATCACATAATTAACGATGATTCCATATTGGATGTTTGATGCATTAAATTAAATTATTTTAGCTTATTGCGGCTCAGTGTTCTTTAATCTAATTTTATAGAGTAGGTTGTTTCTGCTGCGAGAATTTACATCGGTTTATTATCCGGAAGTGTGTGTGTAATTAAGGGGAGTTAATGCGTAAGGGGAGGTAACTAGCTGATTTCCATAACTAAATTTATTGTTCTAACATACAGTATAAGGTGTCTCAATTGAGTCCCTTATATAGACGGTTATATATTTATATTCAGTTTCTAATTTTAAATACAGTCTACTCTATCATGATGTACTAAAGGTATTTATATTAGGATGATTACTCCCTATCACAGAGTGCTACAACTGAATATTCCATACAAAGAGCCATATCTTTATATCAAAGTTCTTTGCAAATGTAGTCTACTCACAGAACATGTCAGGGGACCTATTAGAACTATGTCTACATAACCACTTGTAAGTTCTGGGGCAGTGTATGGCTGTTTGCATGGCAAAGCCAAATACATCTCTAGGGCAGACAAGAACATCCCTCATTTACAATGTCATTAATCTATCCATCAAGTTATACTTGCATATATAATTTACATACCATTCATACATAATTCATTGCACTCAACATATAGGTTATACAGATCTCTTATGTTAATAAATTAATCTTATATATATCCAATATTATCACTCTATACATACAAATACATTTGCATAAATAATTCATTGTCGAGTCTGGTATTTAAAGCTTACATAGACTGTATTGTATCACTATATAATTATAAGTAATTGAAAGCAATTATACTAAAAGTAGGTGTTCATGGGGATATTTCTAGGGTATAAAGTTATAGATAGATGGAATGATTTGTGTTGAGATAGGGTGGATCAGAGAGTGTGGAGTTGTGGTGTAAGGTATGCCCTTGAGGTGTAGTGTTAGAAGTGGTGATGGGTTCAAGTCTGACATTGTTATATATTGGGTTTAAAGTTTTGGAAGGAGTGTCGGAAGCGGTGCTGGCACGATGCAAACACATCCGATTTTTTATTAAGGAGGTTATGGTTTGAGAAGATTATAGTATGGGTCTCTAGTAGACCGAGGTTACAGAATTTATTAGGTGGTTTGTACGATGCCGCCTTACCTATCACTTCCCATTTAAGTGTATAAGATCTATTTTTAGTTTTTAGATAGTGTATGTAGACTGTGTTTTTTGAAAGAATGGAGGTGTGAATTGTATCTGGTTTTGAAGCAGTTCGAAGTAGAGCCTATATAGGTTTCAGAAGAGTTGCTAGTTATGACGGTGCATGAGTATATGATGTCCTTGATTAAGCAGTTTTCATCTGAAGGGCAGGTTCTATTAGATCTACAGTTACAATTATTTTGGATGTTAACCTGCCGGTTATTATGTTGTGTAGAAGTCTGGTTGCTAGTTATTGCATTATGGCTATGGGGGTTGTCGCTCCCAGCGTTATTGCTTACACTAATGCTATTACTATTATTACTATTGATATCAGGGTTTGTAGATATAACGTTGTTTTGAAGGTTTACCACCTGCCGTGTTTTAGTTTGTTGGAAGTATGTATTAATTTTTCTTTTATTGCTACTAACTATGTGGTATGCTATGTTAGGCGTGGTAGAGTAGGAGATTTTAATTGTGTTTTTGTTGATAAGACTATGTTACTTGTGGCCAGATGGGAAGTTTTTATCCAGGAGTGAGAAGAAAGCCTTATGTAGGTTGGTAGAGACGTTTAGATTGAAAGGTGGATTGAAAAATGTATTATTTCTTCTTCTATTTTTGTTTTTTATGTCTGCTGAGATGCTTCCGTTTATGGTATTTTGGTGACTTCCATGGTGTGAGTTACGTTTGTTGCCACCCTTCGTACTAGAGTATGTGTGGTTATTATTCTTATTACTATTTTTCCTCATGGACATATTGTGCGAAATAATGTTGAAACTATGTGTTTTTGTAGGTAGGAACTCGATCTCATTATTATGGCCTGATCTAGCTAATGCCTGATTATAATATTGTGAGTTTTTGCTAAATATGTTTTCGTCATAAGATAGATTAGAGATTCTATTGGATATTCCCTATTGATCTAGGGTGGTTAGACTTGGTATCTACGTAAATCAGTTTTTCGTTAGGTTTATGGAATGGTGTATATATCCTAGAGTCTAGGTAGAGGGTGGCATCTAGGAAGTTAACATTTTTAGTGTTTTTGTCTATGGTGATACTTAGGTTATAGTTTTTGAAAGTCTTGTGCAATAGTTTTCTAGTTTTTTCTATATTAAATTTTTTATAGTCTATAAGGAGAAGTGCATCATCGAGGTACAAACCACCGTTGAGGTATGTAAGGTCCTTATGGATTTCGTTTAGTAAATATAGGCCCACCAAATCAGTGACCTGCGCCTAGTCACTAGATCCCATGGTTATGTCGAAGTTGATTTGCGTATCCTTGCGGGTCCATAACTGGTCTTCAAAAGTGATTACGGTTTTACGGGCCGCAAGTATGACATCAATCTGGGGTCTAGTCAGGTCACTATTGTTCATGGCCATAATTAGTGCCTTATTTAATAGGATAGGGGAAATAGAGATGTAGTATGAATTGATATCAAATTGAATAAATTCCATCTATCTATAACTTTATACCCTAGAAATATCCCCATGAACACCTACTTTTAGTATAATTGCTTTCAATTACTTATAATTATATAGTGATACAATACAGTCTATGTAAGCTCGACAACGAATTATATATATATATATATATATATATATATATATATATATAGAGAGAGAGAGAGAGAGAGAGAGAGAGAGAGAGAGAGAGAGAGAGAGAGAGAGAGAGAGAGAGAGAGAGAGAGAGAGAGAGAGAGAGAGAGAGAGAGAGAGAGAGAGAGAGAGAGAGAGAGAGAGAGATGAAATCGAAAATGCAACTGGAGTCTTATCTTTTTTTAAATATATATATGTATTTGGTTCCTTTACCGGTTTCGCAGTTCTTCTGCTTTTCAAAAGTAGAGTTGAGATGGAGGGTCTGTGGTTTTTCTCACATCTGGTTGGTCTCTGAATGTTACTTGTTTTATATGGAAAAAGTGGCTCGAAATGCCATGGTTTTCGATAAGTAATTTGATTGGTTGGTCAATAATTATAATAAATTTCGCGCCAGTTCGCGTTACAAAGTTCTTCAAACAAGAGGGGGGTGTCACAGGTTGTTTTTTCATATATGAGTGTATGAATTTCTTTCCACTTAAAAAAAGGGGGGGGGGCTCACGAAGGCTTTTTTTTAATAAACATAATTTGATTGATTATAAATGAAATTATGGCTGTCAGGTGAACAAGTTTTCATTAAATTTTCGCGCCCTTATTTGGAAATCTATTCTGTAGCCTTTTTAGAGAATTTTATGACAAGTAAAAGATAATGGTCAAGAGAAATTGGATGGGAGAATTGTTCTGGTTCAGTGAATATGGTTAGTTCGCTGGGGTGTCAGAATTCAGATTTTCTATTGAATAAATAAAGTAAAGATATGTATGTTTATTTGTGTGCTTGTGTGTGTGTGTTTGAATTTCTTTTTACTTAAAAAAGACCCCGACGGCAGAGCTCAAGCCGTTTCGATGGCTATTTATATATATATATATATATATATATATATATTATAGATAGATAGATAGATAGATAGATAGATAGATAGATAGATAGATAGATAGATAGATAGATAGATAGATAGATAGATAGATAGATAGATAGATATACACGGGTGTGTATGATTGTGTATAGAAGATTATATTAATAAAAGGAATTCCAACTTTGTCTGATTTACTCGTTTTATTTACAATCCTTTAAAATTTATAATGGCATTATAAATTTTAAAGGATTGTAAATAAAACGAGTAAATCAGACAAAGTTGGAATTCCTCTTATTAATATATATATATATATATATATATATATATATATATATATATAATATATATATATATAATATAAGATCAAAAGATGGTTAAAGGAGTTCCATGTATTTTATTATGTGCATTTCAAATATATATATTAAGTTGTTAAACAATATTCGATGATTATGTCAAATAATGAGTTTTACAGTAGATTGGGAGCACTCAACGGTAAAATAATTTTCAGGAGTTATTAATATTAAAATATAAGTATTAATAAAATAGATGTTCTTTTGATCAATTACATGTTATTATATATATTTCGGATGTACAACAGTACGTGCTCATCAGACAAAATATAATGATACATGACATACCCTGACATGTTATATGGTTAAGATTTAATCAAGGTAGTCTATATTAGTCTACACTACCTTGATTAAATCTTAACCATATAACATCTCAGGGTATGTCATGTATCATTATATTTTGTCTGATGAGGACGTACTGTTGTACATCCGAAATATATATAATAAAATGTAATTCATCAAAAAAACATCTATTATATTAATAC
>OZ024742.1:65724500-65804500 GCA_964016885.1 Eledone cirrhosa | reverse complement strand
AGAAATACATAACTGTAGTGCGTGAGGACGTTCTCTTGAGGTGAGTGAAATGTATGCAAAAAGAATTGCCTCTTTATGTGGAACGGGAAGAACAAATTTTTGCCGTGAAGAAATTATATTCTTGCTATAAAAAATATCAGGAGGGTAACATTCTTTTTAAAATAGCCGAATTATTTCCAGCTACCATTTATGGAAAATGGTATAAATAGTATTAAAAGGATTAAACATAAAAATACTGAAGGTATTAATAATAGTAATAAATAATAATAACAATATAAAATATTGATAGTGATCTAAACATATACACATACATATATTCGCATGGCTTAATGGTTAGAGCATTGGGCTTGCAATTGGAAGGTTGTGAGTTCGATTCTCGGACAGGGTTGTGTCCGTGAGCAAGACACTTTATTTCACGTTGCCCCAAGACACTTTATTTGACGTTGCCCCCATTTCACGTAGAAATGATTTGCGACGTCACTGATGTTGAGCTGTATCGACCTTAGCCCTTCCCTTGGACATCATCGGTGGCGTGGAGAGGGGAGACTTGTATGCATGGGTGACTACTGGTCTTCCACAAACAACCTTGCCCGGAGTTGTGCCCCGGAGAGAAACTTTCTAGGTACAACTACCATTATCATTTGTGACCGCAGGGGCTCTTTGCCATACTCGCATATAAACGCATATACACAAACGCATATATATTCATATATAAGCGTTTATGTATATCGGATGTTATTTTCGTACCGAAATGAATAAGAGTGCATGTATAAAAGCTGCTTAAACCGTATGTAAATTTTACTCGTAGTGGATGTATCAATCTGACATTTATACATTATATTGCTTGATAGACATTTCCAGTCTAAAGGGCAGTAGTCCCTATTGACAAAATTGCAGCTAGACCTCACTTCATAATTGTTTATATTACTACGGCTACGGAATTTAGCTACGTTAGGTGCATTTATATTGTGTGCGACGCTGGGAGTTGTGGAATAAGATATATATTTACTGTTTTTATTTTAAATGTTAGGATATTCATCTGCTAAGAGAAAATGCTTCCTAATTAAATTAAGGAGAGATTTAGCTATCAGTGCGTGTACTGCCATATTATATGGGGGATTATATCATATAATTCATCTAGAGCTAGGTTTCTTAGTTTGGGGCTCGTAATTAACGTATTCTACATTATTTCAAAATCAGCTACGAACTAGAGATTCCTAGAATCATTACAAATGTAATTTAGCGTGTCATTAGGCTTGTTTTGTGAGTTTACAGACAGTTCGACATGTTGAGTGTTGCATCGAGGAACAAACCACAGATAGTTTGGCATCAACTTGAATGGAAAGGTTGAAACCTTTAAAGATGGCGATAAGATCCTTTCTAAACTTATCAATAGATCGGGGTCCGCCATTAATCATTGTTCATCATCATGGTACAGACCCCGACCTATATTAGAAAGTTCCTCCTTGAGTAAAATTAGACCAATAAGATCAGTAACATCCGCCCATACTCTCGTCGAATGGAATACTATTTGATTTTTTAAACCAAATAGAGTTGTCGAAATTTATCACAGACTTACGAGCATTTAAGTTGACATCAACTTCGAAATCCTTATCCTTCGTGAGCGTTTTGACCAAATTAATAGCTCTAAGAAGGATTGGTAAGGTGATGGAACAATAGTAGTTGTTGATGTCGGAGTGGATACAACGGCAGTATTCCTTGAACCAACAAATCACCGCCAACGAATTATTCCACGGGGCTAAAGGAGCCATATATCTAATTTTAGGTAAGATATATTCCCTTCTAAAATTCTTTTACTAAGCCTACCTAAATCAGACTTAATGGGCTTAATGAGCCGAATAGGTAGGTTAATATCGAAATTCGCTTTATGGTCATTCAGGGTAAAACTATCAGCAAAAGTGTTCAGAGATTCAGTCCGGTCTTGGATATTTAGTGCCAAAGAGATTTTAAAGCAACGTTGTTGATGTCGTTTATAACACTCTGATCAGTTTTTCGGTAACCTCATATAAATTACAGGATTTTGGGTGAACGCAAAAATTAATTGCTTAAACATTTTATCTGTATCAATAACAAATATTTACTCTATGGGTTTATATATATTCTTACATATATACAACCATTATATATATCTATATGCACATATATATGTGTGCGCATGTGTACATATGTGTGTGTGTCCGTGTTTATTTTTTTGCATGCCTGTGTTTATGCTACATTATCTAGGGACAAGCGAAGTCATGATAACTTATGTACCAAACTAGATGTATCTACTGAGGTCGATATGAAAGACTAAATCCTGGCGGTGCCTCAACATCTCAGCTGTTATATGACCAAAACCCATAAAATAAATATAATAATAAACTAATTATTGAATGTTCGTACATAGATGCAAATATCTCAATGTAGTATAATTGTCCAAATGTTCTATGCATAACTGATTGTTTTATGGGTTTATGTAATAAACGCACTAAACATGTATTGAATGCAGGACATATATACTGTTAATACAATTAACATGATATGTGTAATAAACAAGAAATGTTTATGTCTCGAAGGATGGAAGAAGGTCCGACTTTACAAGACAGAAATGTTCAAAGTTTTGTAACACACAGACACGCATATATATATATATATATGTGTGTGTGTGTGTGTGTGTGTGTGTGTGTGTGTGTGTGTGTGTGTGTGTGTGTGTGTGTGTGTGTGTGTGTGTGTGTGTGTGTGTATGTATGTTCTTCTGGTTTTATAATTTCACAAAGTTTTACCAATAGAGAGAACGTCGGTTTCTATGGATGTATGTATGTATGTATGTATGTATGTATGTATGTATGTATGTATGTATGTCAATGGCCATCCAAAATCACTGGGAGAGATGACCCCTTAGCCTTTGTCAAGGCAGAATTCTAGGAGAAGGAAAACTCTGATATAACACCTGCAACCCTGATGGTATCCAATGATGTTGACTTGTTCTTTTTGGTACATATCATCTTGGTTAAGAGAGTTGGACTGGCTTTGTGCAGTGCCTTTGCTCACTATAAAAGCTTCACGGCACAGGCATTGCTTTATATCTGGAGATCTCTCTGCACTTGTCGTCACATGGTACCAAAGGTAAAGCACTATGTGTCAATAATTGTCACAAGTGTAGTGTTTGTACCAGAGTTTTCAAGTCGCTGGCTGGACTAAAAAGTCACAATCGTTCAGCGCATCGGTAGGGGTTCTCCTACATGGATGTAAAGTAGTGGCCGTACTCGAAAACGAGTTGGCAGCCACCATGTATGTATGTATGTATATCATACCGCTAAAATGTCAAAATCGTAGTGGGTAAACAAAACAATCTGATTCTTTTTCCTTTTACTCTACTTCGAAGAAAGATTTTTTTTTTTTTTCTCGTTCGGCATGAATATATTAATTGTACTTACATCGTTTCAGCCTTTGTGGATATATTTTGTCCTTGACTTACCTTCACCCTTCCCTCTTTTATATGTCTTCTATTAAACTCTTTTGCAGTTCAATTGTCTGTCCAAATTTCCCTTCTAGTATCTGTGTTGCTGGTGGGTTCATATGTCTGTGCATGTATACGTGTGTGGATGGACAGATAGGGAGATAGATATGTAGATAAGTAGACAGATAAACCGATAGACAGACAGACATACAGACAGGTAGATAAATAGATAGATGGATAAATAGATACATAGATTTATTTATTTGCCACAAGGGCGTGCAAGAAAAGGGGACAATACAAAGACATATGGCCGGGATTTTACATACAATCGTGTAAAATATTTTAACATACAAATTCAACAATCGAAATAGATAGATAGATAGATAGATAGATAGATAGATAGATAGATAGATAGATAGATAGATAGATAGATAGATAGATAGATAGATAGATAGATAGGGAGAGAGAGAAAGATATTTGTCTGTAAACTCCACTCACACATAGTGGATGTACTTGGTCAAGATCACGTATGAAAATCACACGTTTACTCGAAAGGATATGTTCCTAATATATACCTGCTGACATTCCTGACAGTTTTATCCTGACACGGGTCCTGACCTCATTCTGATTAGCCCTAATATCTTTCTTCAAGTTACCAATCATTGAAAGTAATAAAACATTGGCATAGTAATATACGTTTGTATGGGAATGCGTTTATGTGGTTAGATATGTGCGTATAAATGCGGTTATTCTTATATTTATCAAGAACATAATTTTCAATACAATCGACAATAAATGAAGTATATATATATATATATATATATATATATATATATATATATATATATATATATATATAAACTAGCTTCTACTATATTAGTATATATATGTTTTGTGCAAAATGTATATATATATATATATACATATATATATATATATATACATATATATATACATATATATATATATATATATATATATATATATATATATATATATATATATATATATAAATATATATATATATATATATATATATATATATATATATATATATATATATATATATATATATATATATACATATATATATACATATATGTATATATATGGATATGTATGGTTATGTGTGTGTGTTTGTGTGTTTGTATATGTATATATGGAGGGGAGTGTATATGTAAGCTATTTTAATTCATAATTAATTTTTTTTTTTTTTTACTTTGTGTAACATTTCGGATAAATAGTTGGACGAAAACCAAACACTACAGAAAAAAACCAAAATTAACAGAAACAACAATAACTATGATATATTCACTAAATGCATTAAGAATAACAAAAATAATAGCAACATATATACAATTCAAGTACAATTGATACTGCAGTGCTGGTTTTCTTGTTCAACGCATTTACAAGATTTATCATATACTCGTTAATAATATGTCAAGAAACGCGAATTGCTCGTACATAATATATAATCTCTCACAATTTCTATTGCCCTCGCTCTCTCTTTCCTTTATCAAACGATCACGCTATTTCTTTATTTCTCTCTTTCTCTCTCCCTCTTTACTTCTCTCTCTCTATTTCTCTTTCTCAAACTATCTATCTCTCTTTATATACATACATATATATATATATATATATGCATATATACATTATACATATATACATATATACATATATAAATATATACATACATATATATATATATATATATATATATATATATATATATATATATATATATATATATATATATATATATGTGTGTGTGTGTGTGTGTATAGACACATATATATATATATATATATATATATATATACATATCTGTGTGTGTATGTATGTGTGTCATGCTTGTGTATATATTTCCCACAAACACGCACATACATCTATGTGTATATAACATATATATATAATGTTGTACACAACATTATATATATATATATATATATATATATATATATATATATGTGTGTGTGTGTGTGTGTGTGTGTGTATGTTTGTGTGTCTAGTGTAAATCATGTGAATTAAAATTCCGATTTATATAAAGAAAGTTTTAACTCGCGGAAAAATGGGCGGAAATAAACTTTCAGGCAAACATCCACAGAAAGTCAGAAAATTGCTCAGAAAAACCTTGCGGGGAAAAATGTCATATTTCATTTTGTTACCATAAATAATAGTTGTAGTAAATAATCAAATTATATTTTAAGTCACTTTATTAAGTAATAATACATGACTAGAACACAATGATATTATACTTTTTAATAATGTCATTACATGTATGTAAAGAAGAATCAAGTTTTATTCAGTATCTCAAATTAATAAAACATGTCATTTATACAACAAAATTTTTCAAAATTTTTCTCGGACTTTTTTCTACATTATCACTGTGGTTAAGTAAATCATTCGCAAACATGTTGTTTCGGGCTTTTTCAACTGCGTAACCTCATGTTTCAACTGTGTAACTAATGCCTTGTGAGTTGTGAAGATCAGATCTATTCCATTGAAAGTGAGTTACTTTTATTTAAATTTTACAATAGTGCGGCAACATATCTCATTTTCAGTGTCTACTATTATTATTGCTGTTTAGCAACTATATTGGGTAATTTCTCATTATAGAAATTTATAGGATCTACATCATTATCGGGTGTTTTTGTATACATACTTGTCTCCTCTGCATAATTCTTTCGTTATTTATGATATCCAAACATTTTTCTTCCATTGTGACCAAAAGGGCAAAGTGCATTGAATCATGAATCTAATTGGCTAATTCACAGAAAAGTTAAACCATACTTACGTCACAAAACAAATTAAGAACTAGTATTTCTTCCTGTTTTAGCTAGAACGACTTCTATTTCAGGATCAGTATTTTCATATTTTCTCGTAGACCATGAAACGGTGACCAAATTCAAATGCTGTACCTTGCTACATGTGATGATATGAGCAAAGCAAATGCTTAAGAACAAATAGTACTCAGCAAACAAGCTCTCTAGAATCATTAGGATTAGTATTTATTTGAATTTCAAATTTGGTTTGATGTGCATTTCATATTCCGTTTGGTGATTTGTGATATAGACATAAATTTTGAAAATGAGTGATGCCTGGTCAGAAGTAGGCGATATTTCAGTTGATAAAAGATAATTGTTCTACTTATGGCACAAGGCCAGTAATTATCCCAGACCCCCGTAAGGATGAAAGGCAAAGTTAACCTCGGCAGGATTTGAAATCAGAACGCAAGGGGCCGTAACTCTATACTGCAAAGCATGGCGTCCGACCCTCTACCGATACTGCCAATCCACTACCTTGATAAAAGTTGATAAAAGTTAATGCTCATTAACTTCTGCTGATCATGTGCATACATTGTCTTTGTTTAAAGCCATATCCCGATTGTAGTTTATTAATGATACTGTTGGTGGTGTTGAAAGACACGAACTTAGCACCTCCAAATGAAATGTTTGTTTTGGAAGTATCTGTTTATGTAATCTGGATACGTCTAGCATGAAGATTCAAAAAGACTTGTGTAATATATAGAATTAACCTCAGTCAGTTTGTGATTATTCATTTAAGGCGCATTTAGAACTTCGTGTAAGCTAACAAACCTGCCGTTGGCTTGACAGAGCATTCATATATAAATTATTAATCTTGATCTAAAGCAAGGCGATGTGCCCATGGCCTTTGGAAGCGCTTTGATATTCTTCTGGAGCAACTGTAATCAATGATGGCGAGTATAACATAGAGATGGAATTACAAATTACAACACGCAACTGGGCATGGTTTTACTTGGTGGCTTGGTTAACTAAACCAGTGAAATTTGAATGGCATGCCAATGATTCTGAATGAGTCTGCAATTGACTTTTGACTAGTTACGATTTGTTTTTAACCTTCATCGTTACCCTCTTTATATCAATTGTTTAATGAATATATAAAACTATTTTCTTTGAATAAAACTAGATAAATAATAAATTAATTATCCTTTTAATTACATTATTATAATTTTTCCTATGAAATGCTTTGAATAAAGAAAGATAAACCACCCTTTCTTATCTCAGCATATATACATATATATATATATATATATA
Source organism: Eledone cirrhosa (assembly GCA_964016885.1). Classification (NCBI taxonomy): domain Eukaryota; kingdom Metazoa; phylum Mollusca; class Cephalopoda; order Octopoda; family Eledonidae; genus Eledone; species Eledone cirrhosa. The sequence continues at coordinate 65,796,964 of OZ024742.1, read as the reverse complement.
TATATATATATATTTGCTTTTCTGGTTCGTGGTTTTCTTTTCATTGTTTTTCGAGGGGGGGGGGCTTTTTTGTAAATTACATTATCGTATTTGTTTTTTTAATATTTGCAGTAAAATTTATGTTTTGCTAACTAAATTATTTCAAGTAAATTATATTTTTAGCAAATTACTTTAATGCTTGCCGTTTCTATTTTTCGTTACAATTAAATATTATTATTAATAATAATTTAATTGTCTACTGTGTACATCCAAACATCTTTCTATGAACTGTTATTGTTTCCTTCCGTTGCTATGGGTAGGAATAAGTGTGTAGTTTAGGGGTGAGATGTATTGAATAAACTACAGTATATAATTGGTAATCATTTTATCGAACTCTGATGGAATATGAAATGAGAGGGTCAACTACTACACATAGATATTAGATACTGTGTGGCATTTAGTTCATCAGAATATTGTGTTGATCTACAGTAAATATAAAGAATTCAGATAGTAGAATAAATTAGCTTCACGTGAAGAAAACGTGTCCACTAACATTGCGCCTAACATTAGTATGTTTCCTGGGAACTACTGAATAAGTAGATAATTGTTTCTACTTTAGGCACAAGGCCAGCAATTATCCCAGTGTATTACTGGTACTTTATTTTATCGACCCCGTAAGGATGAAAGGCAAAGTTAACCTCGGCGGGATTTGAACTCAGACTATAAAGGGCCGTAACTCTATGCTGCAAACCATGGCGTCCGACCCTCTACCGATACTACCAATCTACCGCCCTTGAATAAGTAGATAATATTGATAATATAGAGCAAAAAATGTGATGAATATTAGAATAAGAAGATAATGTAAGAACATCTTTGAGGCTCTAAAGAGTGCCGCAGGACGAAAACTCTGACAACAATCAGAGTTCAATTTCCGGTGGTGTTGAACTTAGCTTCCTCCGCCGACGTTCTTTAAAATAAGTCCCGGTAATGAAACCCCATTCTTCTTAAATATTTGTACTTGCGAACCATAAATAGTAATCGCACACACGCATATACACATACACACACACGCGCGCGTGCACACACACACACACACACACACACACATTAATTATGAATTGTCGAAGCGCCAGCTGATTTAAAATTTGAGGATATGGGACTCACAAACGCAGAAAAACGTAGCCAGTATCTGTTGCAGGGAATCGGGCCCCGTATGTCTTGCACAGTATTTGAAGGATAAGGAGTTCGATTTCTCTGTAGCATCTACTGACCACGCTTTCCGTCTCTTGTTTATAGCGACAGACTGCTTTTACAGTTATTTTCTGTGTTTAATATTCATATTTAGTTTCAACGTGTTATTAGAAATCATTAGCATTCATATTCGCGGTCCCTGTCGATCCTTGCCACCATTCTTCCTCCTCATGCAATATACTCCACTGACTACTTCTAACACTTCTAATGTTGGTACCTTCTAAACGTTTTCTGGGTGTTTATCTTGCAAATTGTTCTTTTTATCTCAAATATAATATTATTTGAAATTATATTTTATTTTATATATATATTTTGTTCCCTCTCTTCCTCTCTGTCTATCTCTATTTCACTCGTACATGTATATATTATATATATGTATGTGTGTGTGTGTGTGTGTGTGTGTGTGTGTGTGTGTGTGTGTGTGTGTGTGTGTGTGTGTGTGTGTGTGTGTGTATGTGTGTGTGTGTGTGTGTGTGCAAACGGGAAACTGCAGTCGGGAATTTGAAGAAAAAATAGGTATATTTTTGCCTATTTCCTCGTATTTTAAATTTCATATGTATATATATGTGTGTGTGGGGGGGGGGGGGGGGGCGTGTGTGTGTATGTGTGTGTGTGTGTATAATGATTATGCTTTTACACAGATATGGGTTGCAATGAGGCGCGCGAAGCATTGTTCAATACTGCCAAGTGAATTAGCAGTTGAATATATATATGTGTGTGAGGGTAAATATATTTTCTATTTATATTTGATCCATTGTTCTTTTCTTTTCTTTTCTAGGTAAGTTGACTTTATTTCATATCCTAATACAATTGGCACTAATATTTAAAAAACCAACAATCGGATTACCTATGATAAGGCCGTGGAGTCAGAATCACAGGTAATGTTTATTTTCTCAGTCGATTTCCTTTACAATTTGAAACGTTTTGCCGTTATCATCGCATCGTCGTCGTCGCCATTATCCTTGTCGTTGTTATCGTCCATATTATCATTGTTGTCTCTCTTATTGTTGTCTATATTGCTGTCTTTATGGATTTTTCTATCTTCAAATAACTATTTCTGTTATTAAAAAATATTCTCTGACGTCGAAACGCTTCACTCCTCTCATTGGGCTACATAAAGGTGTTTTGTATATAAATGGATTTTGGCGTATATATTTAAAGCAAATAAAAGGAGACAGAGATATAACTTTCTATAAATGTTTTATTTGAACCGCTTTGTCACAGTCAGTGACCTTCAGTGACCAACGTATTCAAACGGACCAACAGGGTGCATGCAATATTCTACATTATCGCTCGGCTTGCTAGTGATATCAGAGAAATGTCTCTAAAATCATATACTATTATCATTATATCGCCATTATCATCATCATCAAATACCATCATCAAACAATTAAAGAGTTCAAATGTGGCAAAGCCTTAAATGGGGAAGTGGACTGGCTCTCTGGAAAGTACATTAGCAAAGGAATCTAAATTGATAATCCCAATTTTTAAAAAGGGAGACAAGAAAGATTTTGCTCTTATTATAGAGTGGTCCCTTTGTTAAGCTTCTTCGGTAAAGTCTTTGCTAAGTGTCTGGCAAAATGTTGTAGGGATATTGCCAAGTCTAAGGTAGCTGATGAATAGTGTGGTTTTCGCCCCGGACTCAACATAGCCGTTCAAATATTCACACTGCGGCGGGTCTTTGAGAAATCGTGGTAGTACTGCCAAAAGGTGTACTGTATTCTTCCTTTATATACTTCGAAAAGGCATACGATCACGCTCCACGAGACATACTGTGCGAGGTTCTGCATGAGTTCGGGATCGATAGAAAGCTACTTGTTACCCTAATGTCTCCATACGAATGCCCTACTATTTGTGTTCGAATAAATAGTGCTAAATCGGAACGATTCAAGGTGGGAGGCGAGCTTTACCAAGGATGCGTACTATCACGACTTCTGTTCTTAATCTTCATAATCTTCATGAACAAGATTGACATGGGTAGTCGGGTGGGTGTGATATGACGACTGGTGAGGGGAGGATCAGCCGACTTGAATTTGCAGGCAACATGATATTACTTGGCAGTATCGGTAGAGGTTCGGATGCCATGCTTTGACGCATAGAGTTACGGCCCTTGCCATTCTGAGTTCAAATCCCGCCGAGGTTAACTTTGCCTTTCATCCTTACGGGGTCGATAAAATAAAGTACCAGTAATGTACTGGGTAATTTTCTGGCCTTGTGCCAATAGTAGAAACAATTACTTACCGCGTCTGGTTTTGATCACCGACAAGCACTTGACAGATTTAAGACCGATTGCTACACGGCTAGAATGAACATCAATGGTCGTCCTCTTAAAGAAGCCTACGTATTTCACTCTACAAGTGAATGGAGTTCCACTGAAGCAGGTGGAGAAGTTCAAGAATCTTTGTGCAACGTTCCCGAGTGATGGAAGGCACGAGGCAGAATTAAGTGCAAGAATTGTAGGAGATGGTACAGTAATGCGCTAGATCCACAGTTCGGTCTCCAGAAGAAGGGTGGTAGGTGAAAAATCCAAACTCCTCAATTCTGTATTCAGGCCAACCCTTTCTTGTGGTTATGAAACTTAGGTAATGACAGAAAGAAAACACTCGTGAATACAATATATATATAGACACATAAATAACAGGGGAGTACGCGGATCTGATAAACGCCAACCAGCGTGAAACAGACTGTCAGCTTCTCTCCCTTCTTTCGCTGAAAAGAAGTAATGACATAGTCACTACTTTAAAACTGATAGCGTATGGTCTTCTAAATGTTTTTAATTAAACATACGGTATATTGCCAAATATACTATACATACATTCATATATATATAGATTTATATATATATATATATATATATATATATATATATATATATATATATATAGGGAAAAAAGATGAAATCGAAAATGCAACTGGAGTCTTTTTTTTTTAAATATATATATTTATTTGGTTCCTTTACCGGTTTCGCAGTTCTTCTGCTTTTCAAAAGTAGTGTTGCGATGGAGGGTCTGTGGTTTTTCTCACATCTGGTTGGTCTTTGAATGTTACTTGTTTTATATGGAAAAAAGTGGCTCGAAATGCCAGGTTTTTAGAGACCTACATACACACACACATAACACCTTCTACCAAACCAGAACTAAATAAACCTTAACATACGTTAATACTCTAACACCTTAACATGCTAACCCCCCCCCCCACACACACACACACACACATAACTCCCTTTACCATTTCTACTAACGGAATCATTTTCCTACACACACAATATATATATATTCTCTCCATCTTAACATGCTAGCCATACTCCCACACACACATACACACACACACACATAACACCCATACACACATACATAACACCCACACACACACACAACTCCCTCCCCCATTTCTACTAATAGAATCACTTTCCTACACACACACACAAAATATATATATTCTCTCCATCTTAACATACTAACCATACTCCCACATACACATACACAAACATAACACCCATACACACACATCTTCCTCCCCCATTTCTACTAATAGAATCATCTTCCTACACACACACACACGCACACATACACACATACACACACACACACACACACACACACAAGCACACAAATAAACATACATATCTCTACTTTCTTTACTTCAATAGAAAGTCTGAACTCTGACACCCCAGCGAACCAACCATATTCACTGACCCAGAACAATTCTCCCATCCCATTTCTCTTGACCATTATCTTTTGTTTGGCACAAAATTCTCGAAAAGGCTACAAAATAAATTCCCAAATGTGGGCGCGAAACTTAATGAACTTGTTCACGTGACAGTCATAATTTCATTTATAACCAATCAAATTAAATTTATTAAAAAAAAGCCTCTGTGAGCCACTTTTTTTAAGTAAAAAGAAATTCAAACAAACTGGCGCGAAAGATGATGTGCTTATTCACGTGACTGCAACCAACCAAACTTGACTGATATATGAAAAAACAAACTGAGCCCCCCCCCCCCCCCCCCCCCCCCGCCCCTTTGTTTGAAGAACTTTGTAACGCGAACTGGTGCGAAATTTATTATACTTATTCTCCAACCAATCAAATTACTTCTCGAAAACCATGGCATTTCGAGCCACTTTTTCCATATAAAACACGTAACATTCAGAGACCAACCAGATGTGAGAAAAACCACAGACCCTCCATCTCAACTCTACTTTTGAAAACCAGAAGGAACCAAATAAATATATATATTTAAAAAAAAAAAGACTCCAATTGCATTTTCGATTTCATCTTTTTTCCTTATACTTTCACCCGTGTAGGACACCTCGGTTATTTTTCATTTAGTAAATAAAACCTCACTTTCTAATATATCTAATATATATATATGTGTGTGTGTGTATGTATATATGTATATATATATATATGTATATATATATATATATATATATATATATATATATATATAAATATATATATATATATATATATATATATATATATATATATATATATGAATATAGACATAGAATATTCGAAAATATTCTGTATGTTTATAATAAACATTTTGAAGACCTAATCGCTATAGAATAGAATACGTCACGTATTACAATTAGATTCTCGATAAAAGCAAGGGAAGTAATCTACGCGTTTCATTCTTGTTAGAAATCATCAGGACTACATATCCAGTGCTTTTATCGAGAATGACACAGCTAGAGACTTATAGAATACTTAGCTGTGTACAGGAACTGGTTTGAAAGAGCGGTTGCCGGTCCGGCAGAAATTAGAAATTGGAATAAATGCTCTGAAATAGCGATATATATGTGAATATAGACATAGAATATTCGAAAATATTCTGTATGTTTATAATAAACATTTTGAAGACCTAATCGCTATAGAATAGAATACGTCACGTATTACAATTAGATTCTCGATAAAAGCAAGGGAAGTAATCTACGCGTTTCATTCTTGTTAGAAATCATCAGGACTACATATCCAGTGCTTTTATAGAGAATGACACAGCTAGAGACTTATAGAATACTTAGCTGTGTACAGGAACTGGTTTGAAAGAGCGGTTGCCGGTCCGGCAGAAATTAGAAATTGGAATAAATGCTCTGAAATAGCGATATATATGTGAATATAGACATAGAATATTCGAAAATATTCTGTATGTTTATAATAAACATTTTGAAGACCTAATCGCTATAGAATAGAATACGTCACGTATTACAATTAGATTCTCGATAAAAGCAAGGGAAGTAATCTACGCGTTTCATTCTTGTTAGAAATCATCAGGACTACATATCCAGTGCTTTTATCGAGAATGACACAGCTAGAGACTTATAGAATACTTAGCTGTGTACAGGAACTGGTTTGAAAGAGCGGTTGCCGGTCCGGCAGAAATTAGAAATTGGAATAAATGCTCTGAAATAGCGATATATATGTGAATATAGACATAGAATATTCGAAAATATTCTGTATGTTTATAATAAACATTTTGAAGACCTAATCGCTATAGAATAGAATACGTCACGTATTACAATTAGATTCTCGATAAAAGCAAGGGAAGTAATCTACGCGTTTCATTCTTGTTAGAAATCATCAGGACTACATATCCAGTGCTTTTATCGAGAATGACACAGCTAGAGACTTATAGAATACTTAGCTGTGTACAGGAACTGGTTTGAAAGAGCGGTTGCCGGTCCGGCAGAAATTAGAAATTGGAATAAATGCTCTGAAATAGCGATATATATGTGAATATAGACATAGAATATTCGAAAATATTCTGTATGTTTATAATAAACATTTTGAAGACCTAATCGCTATAGAATAGAATACGTCACGTATTACAATTAGATTCTCGATAAAAGCAAGGGAAGTAATCTACGCGTTTCATTCTTGTTAGAAATCATCAGGACTACATATCCAGTGCTTTTATCGAGAATGACACAGCTAGAGACTTATAGAATACTTAGCTGTGTACAGGAACTGGTTTGAAAGAGCGGTTGCCGGTCCGGCAGAAATTAGAAATTGGAATAAATGCTCTGAAATAGCGATATATATGTGAATATAGACATAGAATATTCGAAAATATTCTGTATGTTTATAATAAACATTTTGAAGACCTAATCGCTATAGAATAGAATACGTCACGTATTACAATTAGATTCTCGATAAAAGCAAGGGAAGTAATCTACGCGTTTCATTCTTGTTAGAAATCATCAGGACTACATATCCAGTGCTTTTATCGAGAATGACACAGCTAGAGACTTATAGAATACTTAGCTGTGTACAGGAACTGGTTTGAAAGAGCGGTTGCCGGTCCGGCAGAAATTAGAAATTGGAATAAATGCTCTGAAATAGCGATATATATGTGAATATAGACATAGAATATTCGAAAATATTCTGTATGTTTATAATAAACATTTTGAAGACCTAATCGCTATAGAATAGAATACGTCACGTATTACAATTAGATTCTCGATAAAAGCAAGGGAAGTAATCTACGCGTTTCATTCTTGTTAGAAATCATCAGGACTACATATCCAGTGCTTTTATCGAGAATGACACAGCTAGAGACTTATAGAATACTTAGCTGTGTACAGGAACTGTTTATTATAAACATACAGAATATTTTCGAATATTCTATGTCTATATTCACATATATATCGCTATTTCAGAGCATTTATTCCAATTTCTAATTTCTGCCGGACCGGCAACCGCTCTTTCAAACCAGTTCCTGTACACAGCTAAGTATTCTATAAGTCTCTAGCTGTGTCATTCTCGATAAAAGCACTGGATATGTAGTCCTGATGATTTCTAACAAGAATGAAACGCGTAGATTACTTCCCTTGCTTTTATCGAGAATCTAATTGTAATACGTGACGTATTCTATTCTATAGCGATTAGGTCTTCAAAATGTTTATTATAAACATACAGAATATTTTCGAATATTCTATGTCTATATTCACATATATATCGCTATTTCAGAGCATTTATTCCAATTTCTAATTTCTGCCGGACCGGCAACCGCTCTTTCAAACCAGTTCCTGTACACAGCTAAGTATTCTATAAGTCTCTAGCTGTGTCATTCTCGATAAAAGCACTGGATATGTAGTCCTGATGATTTCTAACAAGAATGAAACGCGTAGATTACTTCCCTTGCTTTTATCGAGAATCTAATTGTAATACGTGACGTATTCTATTCTATAGCGATTAGGTCTTCAAAATGTTTATTATAAACATACAGAATATTTTCGAATATTCTATGTCTATATTCACATATATATCGCTATTTCAGAGCATTTATTCCAATTTCTAATTTCTGCCGGACCGGCAACCGCTCTTTCAAACCAGTTCCTGTACACAGCTAAGTATTCTATAAGTCTCTAGCTGTGTCATTCTCGATAAAAGCACTGGATATGTAGTCCTGATGATTTCTAACAAGAATGAAACGCGTAGATTACTTCCCTTGCTTTTATCGAGAATCTAATTGTAATACGTGACGTATTCTATTCTATAGCGATTAGGTCTTCAAAATGTTTATTATAAACATACAGAATATTTTCGAATATTCTATGTCTATATTCACATATATATCGCTATTTCAGAGCATTTATTCCAATTTCTAATTTCTGCCGGACCGGCAACCGCTCTTTCAAACCAGTTCCTGTACACAGCTAAGTATTCTATAAGTCTCTAGCTGTGTCATTCTCGATAAAAGCACTGGATATGTAGTCCTGATGATTTCTAACAAGAATGAAACGCGTAGATTACTTCCCTTGCTTTTATCGAGAATCTAATTGTAATACGTGACGTATTCTATTCTATAGCGATTAGGTCTTCAAAATGTTTATTATAAACATACAGAATATTTTCGAATATTCTATGTCTATATTCACATATATATCGCTATTTCAGAGCATTTATTCCAATTTCTAATTTCTGCCGGACCGGCAACCGCTCTTTCAAACCAGTTCCTGTACACAGCTAAGTATTCTATAAGTCTCTAGCTGTGTCATTCTCGATAAAAGCACTGGATATGTAGTCCTGATGATTTCTAACAAGAATGAAACGCGTAGATTACTTCCCTTGCTTTTATCGAGAATCTAATTGTAATACGTGACGTATTCTATTCTATAGCGATTAGGTCTTCAAAATGTTTATTATAAACATACAGAATATTTTCGAATATTCTATGTCTATATTCACATATATATCGCTATTTCAGAGCATTTATTCCAATTTCTAATTTCTGCCGGACCGGCAACCGCTCTTTCAAACCAGTTCCTGTACACAGCTAAGTATTCTATAAGTCTCTAGCTGTGTCATTCTCGATAAAAGCACTGGATATGTAGTCCTGATGATTTCTAACAAGAATGAAACGCGTAGATTACTTCCCTTGCTTTTATCGAGAATCTAATTGTAATACGTGACGTATTCTATTCTATAGCGATTAGGTCTTCAAAATGTTTATTATAAACATACAGAATATTTTCGAATATTCTATGTCTATATTCACATATATATCGCTATTTCAGAGCATTTATTCCAATTTCTAATTTCTGCCGGACCGGCAACCGCTCTTTCAAACCAGTTCCTGTACACAGCTAAGTATTCTATAAGTCTCTAGCTGTGTCATTCTCGATAAAAGCACTGGATATGTAGTCCTGATGATTTCTAACAAGAATGAAACGCGTAGATTACTTCCCTTGCTTTTATCGAGAATCTAATTGTAATACGTGACGTATTCTATTCTATAGCGATTAGGTCTTCAAAATGTTTATTATAAACATACAGAATATTTTCGAATATTCTATGTCTATATTCACATATATATCGCTATTTCAGAGCATTTATTCCAATTTCTAATTTCTGCCGGACCGGCAACCGCTCTTTCAAACCAGTTCCTGTACACAGCTAAGTATTCTATAAGTCTCTAGCTGTGTCATTCTCGATAAAAGCACTGGATATGTAGTCCTGATGATTTCTAACAAGAATGAAACGCGTAGATTACTTCCCTTGCTTTTATCGAGAATCTAATTGTAATACGTGACGTATTCTATTCTATAGCGATTAGGTCTTCAAAATGTTTATTATAAACATACAGAATATTTTCGAATATTCTATGTCTATATTCACATATATATCGCTATTTCAGAGCATTTATTCCAATTTCTAATTTCTGCCGGACCGGCAACCGCTCTTTCAAACCAGTTCCTGTACACAGCTAAGTATTCTATAAGTCTCTAGCTGTGTCATTCTCGATAAAAGCACTGGATATGTAGTCCTGATGATTTCTAACAAGAATGAAACGCGTAGATTACTTCCCTTGCTTTTATCGAGAATCTAATTGTAATACGTGACGTATTCTATTCTATAGCGATTAGGTCTTCAAAATGTTTATTATAAACATACAGAATATTTTCGAATATTCTATGTCTATATTCACATATATATCGCTATTTCAGAGCATTTATTCCAATTTCTAATTTCTGCCGGACCGGCAACCGCTCTTTCAAACCAGTTCCTGTACACAGCTAAGTATTCTATAAGTCTCTAGCTGTGTCATTCTCGATAAAAGCACTGGATATGTAGTCCTGATGATTTCTAACAAGAATGAAACGCGTAGATTACTTCCCTTGCTTTTATCGAGAATCTAATTGTAATACGTGACGTATTCTATTCTATAGCGATTAGGTCTTCAAAATGTTTATTATAAACATACAGAATATTTTCGAATATTCTATGTCTATATTCACATATATATCGCTATTTCAGAGCATTTATTCCAATTTCTAATTTCTGCCGGACCGGCAACCGCTCTTTCAAACCAGTTCCTGTACACAGCTAAGTATTCTATAAGTCTCTAGCTGTGTCATTCTCGATAAAAGCACTGGATATGTAGTCCTGATGATTTCTAACAAGAATGAAACGCGTAGATTACTTCCCTTGCTTTTATCGAGAATCTAATTGTAATACGTGACGTATTCTATTCTATAGCGATTAGGTCTTCAAAATGTTTATTATAAACATACAGAATATTTTCGAATATTCTATGTCTATATTCACATATATATCGCTATTTCAGTGCATTTATTCCAATTTCTATATATATATATATATATATACACACATATATATATCTGTATATATATAAAATTAAGTATGTGTGAGTGTGTGTGTGTGTCTGTGTGTCTGTGTATTACCTATAGGGGCCTACATCTTACGACCGATTTCATGAAACTTTACAGGCTCATAGATTAGTCATCGGGGAGTGTTTTCTATATATCAGCGTATCGTCTTTTTATTCCGGGGTCATTCTGCAGATAAAAATTGATAGGGGTGGGGCACCTTTTTTTAGGTATCGAAAAATAAGATATTTGGCTCTAGCTCCCACATTTTGTCACCGATTTCGTTCAAATTTTAAGACAAAATAGAATTATTCATTGCACATCCTGTAATCGCTTTATATTTTGCATTTGTTGTTCAGGGACGGCGTGGCAGCCGCTTAAATATTCAAAAATACCACTTATAGACTCAAATTTCCACTTTTTCGGATTTAGCTCCCACATTAATCAACCTACTTTGTTCAAATTTTACACTACGCTAGATCTGATTATTCCACGTCTTAAAGTGGCTTTATATTTTGGATATTTTGTTCAGGAACGGCGTGGCAGCCGCTTAAATATTCGAAAATACCATCTTTTCGCTCAAATTTCCGCCTTTTCGGCTCTAGCTCCCTAATTTTTCAACCGATTTCGTTGAAATTCGAAACTCCCTCCTCCAGCATACCCCTTCGTCAGTTACCCACATTTGTCAGTGATAGAGGTCATCACCACCCTCCCCCGCATGGCCTGTGTGTGGCCATAGATGAGTCATCGAGAAGCAGTCGCTAAGATCAACACCTTTTCATCAAAGCAGATATTATTTTATCTACCCAGGCAACGCTGGGTACTGCTGCTAGTATATATATATATATAATAATTATAAAATGTGGAGAAGGAGCACACGAGTTGGAATATATATATGAAAATAGGGAGAAAAAGACGATTATTAGGAAGAAAAAAATTTGTTTTCCTTTTTATTTTTTTCACTTTTTTCTGGGTTAGAAAATGTTTAAAACAAAATATTTTACTTTTCGTAAAGTGTTAAGGTATTAGTTAATTTATTTATTAATTAACAATGGCATTTATTTACTTATTGATATATTTAATAATTGTCTATTACCGGTTTCAGCATTTTATGCATTATCAAAGGGGGGAATTTGTATCGGTGTAAAATGTTGGTGATGTTGAACATGTTAAGGAAATGGTGAAGAAAGAATAATGTTATTTACAAACAAGGTTTTTGAAGTGAAAATAAAAAAGAAAAAAGAAAGGAAAAAAAGTGAACTTCCACAGCGCATCCCTAAAGAATTTGTGTTGGAGGGACTCAAATTCATCTTGGAAAACAACTTCTTCGAATTCGATGCCAAATACTACAGACAGAAATCTGGGACTGCCATGGCCACGAAAGTAGCCCCCTCATACGTCGACCTTGTGATGGGATATTTGGAAACCACCCTCTACCGCAAAGTTCTAGACAAATACGTTAACCACTTCTACCTACACATAGAAAAAACTGGAAGAGATATCTGGACGACTTCATCCTCTGGCATGAAAGTATAGATAGACTGTTTGAGTTTAAAACCTTTCTGAATGGACTCAACACAAACTTACAATTTACAATGGATTACAACTCCCTTTCCTCGACATCCTCATCAAGAAAACAAATAACAAAATAGAAACAGACATATACTACAAACCCCCAGACTCCAAACAATATCTTCCATTTAACTCATGCCACCCTCACTATAACAAAATGGCAATTACTTATAACCTAGCCAGAAGGACTGCACAATAGTTTCAGATAAATACACATGATACACACGACTAGAAGAATTAAAGAACACACTTATCAGCAGAAACTACCCACCATCCCTAATCGACAATGGATTCCAACGTGCCCTAAAACTCAACATCCAGGAACTCAGACACCCCAAACCCAGGAATGAACCGCAACAGAAAACTCTACCATACATCTCCACACACAACCCCCTCAACAATGAGGCATTCGACACCATCCTCCAGAACATTCCTTCATTAAAAAGAGACCCAAGAATGATCAAAATCCTCCAAACACACAACATCATAAAGAGCAAAAGACAACCTAAATCCATAAAAAACATCCTCACACAAGCTAAAATTTAACCAACCCTCACAATAAACCCTACAGTAAAAAAATGCGGAAGGCCCAACTGTGGCATATGCATAAATCTAATAGAAGGTTCAACATTCCATTTTAAACAAGGACAACATTTCACAGTTAAACACAACTTTACATGTGCATCTGAAAACTTAATCTATGTTTTGACCTGCTCAGGTTGTCAAGAGCACTACATAGGACAGGCAAAAAAACAGCCTCCGACAAAGTATGACCGTCCGTAGATCACAAATCAAAATACAGGAATACAAAAAGATTGCTTTTAGTGAACATATCGCCAATTGTACACCTAACCAACATCCAAACTTTAAAATTTTCCCCATTTACAAATTCATAGACAACGCTTCTTTCATCCATCGTACCAATAAGGAAACGTACTTCATTAACAAATTCCAACCTCTAATTAATGGACTAAACTTCTTACTAAACTAAAACTGGAACGAACAATGAACCAAAACCTAATTCCTATGTTCTCTAAAGAGTTACCTCCCTAACACCCTACCTAATCCTTTTTCTTATATAAATGAATTACCCCCTCTCATTTCTCTCTCCCCTACCTGACCACCCTGGATTACCTCCCCCTGCATATTAATTCTTTAAAAAGGGAAATCATATCAAACCCCAGACTACCATTTGCCTCCATCATGGATCAACTAAGCACTCTTACCATAATAACACCTTTTGAACTCCCTATCCTCAAGAACTATGCCTGTAAATAATATTATTTGTTCTTTCCCATTACCTTATCATGTTCCACATTACCCCCCTTTTTTTCTTTTTTCTTTTTTCTTTTCAATTCAAAAACCTTGTTTGTAAATAACATTATTCTTTCTTCCCCATTTCCTTAACATGTTCAACATCACCAACATTTTACACCAACGCAAATTCCCCCCTTTGATAATGCATAAAATGCTGAAACCGGTAATAAACAATTATTAAATATATAAATAAATAAATAAATGCCATTGTTAATTAATAAATAAATTAACTAATTCCTTAACACTTCTCACAAAATAAAATATTTTGTTTTAAACATTTTCTAACCCAGAAAAAAAGAGAAAAAAAATAAAAGGGAAAAAAAATATTTTTCATCCTAATAATCGTCTTTTTCTCCCTATTTTCATATATATATATACATATGAGGAATGTAACGTCCAGTTACTGTAGGTTCACCAGAGTGAGCACTCGATGCGTAATTTTTTGTCAGTATAGAGATTCCAGAGTCGGGCTAGATCGATACAGATCGAACCTTAAGCTCATCAATAGCGAAACGCACGTAACTACTCGATAAACATAATGAACACATAACAAATCGTCCTTTTTATTATCATTATTATATTATATATATGTATATATATGTGTGTGCGGGTGGGGGTGTATGCGTGTGTGTTGCGTGTGTATAATTTTAAGTAATTATACGTTGTAGATAAAATGTGTATTTGAATGAATAATGCAAACATGCATTTCTGTCGTAATTTTGAAATGCAATCTAAAATAATTGAGACGTGGAATCAATAAGTTTTAGGCATTGTAGTGAAGTGTACCTACTTGCGTGCGCAACTTACAGCATATATATATATATATATATATACACACACAAACACAGAAACTCCGCGAACACACATACGCACACACATATATATATATGCATATATATGAGTATATATATATATATATATATATATATATATATATATATATATATATATATACATACATATATATATATATATATATATATATATATATATATATATATATATATATATATATATATATATATATATATAATTAAATATATATATTAAAATATATATATTAAAATCGATAGCTATCTAGACGACAAATTAATCAGCTTTCAAATTTTGTCTAGAATTGAACCCGCCCACTACTACTTTAAGGGGACGGACCAGCAGCAATTAGACTGATTGCCAAATGATGAATGAAACACCAATGCTGTTGGGAAGCAATTAGTGATAATCAGAAGTGTTTTCCTACTTCACGAAAAATCAGTGTTTGGTGTTATTGATAAAATAGTTGTTCAGCCAGAACAGAATCAAAACAGATCGATAGATCCATGAATATATACATATATATATATATATATATATATATATATATATATATATATATATATATATATATATATATATACATATATATATATGAGTGTGTGTATTTGTGGTGTTTATGCATGCATATGTGTACGTATGTACGCCCATATCTATGCCTGTGAGCTTTTCCCAATATATATATATATATATATATATATATATATATATATTGCGTCTTGCATAAGTACATTTATGTTGCTATTTGTCATTTAACAATCCTAACTATAGGTATATATATTTATATATTTGTATATGTATATGTATATATATATATATATATATATATATATATATATATATATATATATATATATAAAGAATTAAAAAGAACAGAAAGATGCAGTAAAAGAGATTTATTCGGTTCTTACGTACGTTTCAATAGACATCTATTTGCCTAGATCTCGCTACATCTATAATATTATATATTTAGTAGAGCATTCGATATCCAATGCACAATCGATCCCATATCATCAGAGATTATGTTTCAAACATAATCTCTGATGATATGGGATCGATTGTGCATTGGATATCGAATGCTCTACTAAATATATAATATTATAGATGTAGCGAGATCTAGGCAAATAGATGTCTATTGAAACGTACGTAAGAACCGAATAAATCTCTTTTACTGCATCTTTCTGTTCTTTTTAATTCTTTATACACGCCCCGGAATATAGCTAAACTGGAATATACACCTATTTTCTGCATTTCATTGAGCACCACTCTGTTGTAAGCTGACATTCCACTACACGGTACATAACACTGTGTCCTGGAAAACATTAATACACTCGTGCATAACCAATTATATATATATATATATATATATATATATATATATATATATATATATATATATATATATATATTTATATATATATATATATTTATATGTATATATATATATATATATAAATATATATATATATATATATGGAAAGTTATATTTAAATTGTTGGGTTACAACTAGTAAATATTATGTAAAATACTAGTAAATATTATGTAAATATCCATGTATCTTGCTCCAATACTGTTGAGCGCTTTATATTATAACTGAAAAAATGGAATTCTTTAAGATTACTTCCTCTTTAAAAGACATACCTCTACCTAGAAACAAAGACTTTATAAAACAATTAATAGATAAATCTGACTCTTTTATAAGGAGAATCAGGTGGCGAGCATTCCACTTTGATAAATCTAATATAAATGAAAATGTCTCGGACTTAAACAAAGTTTTCAAATCTAAAAGAAATCCACCCCCTAACAAACTTTTATCTGACTTTGAAAACGATATAATTTCTATCATACAAGGGGTCAAATTCAAGAGAAACTTCAAAGGCCAGGAATATCTGAAAGCCATTAAGGATAATATTGAGAGCTTACAGAAAACTGAGAAGATCTTGGCGAAATCTGACAAGACCAACAACCTCTATGGAGTGCAGAAAGACATGTATAATGGCCTCATACTGAAAGAACTGAGGAAAAAGTACAAGGTAGCAGATAAGGCCGAGCTTGAGAAAATGAATGTCGAAGCATCTTGTATAATGCACGAGTTGGAAATTGAGAACAGAACACAACCTTTCGTGCCCAGGAAACCGAAGATCAATATGAAAGATCACAAGAGGAATTTTGAAAATGACTTGCCAGTTAGATTGATCGCACCATCAAAATCGGACCTGGGCAAATTAAGCAAAAACATTCTTGACAGGGTGATACAGCAAATTAAGAACTT
Source organism: Eledone cirrhosa (assembly GCA_964016885.1). Lineage (NCBI taxonomy): Eukaryota > Metazoa > Mollusca > Cephalopoda > Octopoda > Eledonidae > Eledone > Eledone cirrhosa. Next base: position 65,779,645 of record OZ024742.1, on the reverse strand, counting down.
GGATTGTTTATCTAACCTGAGCTTGTTGAAGGGAACTGGAGAGGTTGTTGAGTGGTTTAAGCAAATTAAATATAACAATAATAATAAGTTTATTCAACTTGATATTGCTAACTATTATTCTTCTATTACCCCTAATCTACTAAATAAGGCACTAAATTACGCATTCAAACATACAGACCTAACTAGCAATGAAATGCATATTATATTATCGGCTAGGAAAACATTGATAGAATTTAATGACCAACTATGGACCAGAGCAGATAGAGATAGCAATTTTGACATTACTATGGGATCATCCGACTCAGCTCAGGTAACTGACCTTGTGGGCTTATTTTTAATCAATTCGCTACATAGGAAAATACCTGGTACTACCGGAGGTTTATATAGAGATGACATGCTTTTACTTATTGATAATAATAACTCTGAACTAAATAGAAAATGTAAACAAATTACACAATTTTTTAATTACTTTAATCTTAAAATAGAAATTGAGAACAACCATAGAATAGTCAATTTCCTAGATATAACATTAAATCTCAACACATGTCTTCACTCTGCTTTTCACAAGTTGAATGAAAACGTAAACTATGTCAGCTTTAACTCTAACCACCCCAGATCTGTCAAAAACACTATAGTAAACTCTGTTCAAAAACGTATCTCTAGAATCTCGTCTAATAGAAAGATTTTCGACGAAAAAGCCCAGTACTACAATGAAGCGTTAGCTAGAGCAGGATATACTGATAAGATTATGTACATAGATAATGATAGACAAACTAAACAAAATAACAACTATTTTAATTACGGCAACAACCTTAACAACTATAATAGAAAGCATTACAATAATTCCAAGGGCCAAAAAAGAAATAGAACTAGGAACATAATTTGGTTTGCCCCCCCCCCTTTCTCACTAAACATTAAAACCCACATCGCTAAACTATTTTTTAAAGCTCTTGATAATCGCTTCCCTAGAACACATAGGTATCACTCAATTTTCAATAGACATACTATTAAATTAACCTACTCATCCACCAAAAATTTAGCACAAAATATTAATAGAATAAATAATAGGAACTTAAAACCTAGTGATAATAGCATAAATAATATACAAGTTAACAAATGTAACTGTAGAGATAGATCTAAATGTCCGTTAAATAACAACTGCTTAGTTAAAAATATAGTATACAATTGTAATGTTAAAACTGATTCTAATTTTTTTAACTACGTCGGTTCCACATCGACGGAATTTAAACTTCGCTATAATAACCACAAGAATTCTTTCACAGATCCAAGCAAAAATCTTCAACGGCACTATCAGGCGTACTCTGGCAACTTAAGCTAGATAACGTTAGATATTCGACGGCTTGGAATATAGTCTCAAGAGGGATTCCTTTTAATTCATCCTCTGAGACATGTGACCTCTGCGCAGAGGAGATATTCTTTATACTAAAATCTAAAAATTCCCTTAATCTACGGACAAATTTATTCAGTTGCTGCAAACATAGATTAAACTCAACTTTTAAATATAAATTTAAATTTAAAATGTAGTATATTTAGTTTGATTTATAATTATTTGGGAAACTAGCCGATAAATCTTTCGATTTCTTCTTTTTATTCTTCTTTTTATTTTTATTTTTATTTAAACATTCTTCATGAAAAATTAAACTACCCTAAAAGTTGATGCTCCAAATATTTCGAATAAACGTTACACTAGATAAACTTCTATATTAATTATAAGAACACATGTAGACCAAATGGGCACCCTAAACTTTTTGAAATGATTTTTGCTAGATGCGATTTGATAAATAATTTTTAGCTTTATCTGTTTTCGACTCTGATGTTTATAATGAACTTGGCAATATATTGTCAATTAATTTTGAAGGGTTGATCTTTGTGGTTTATTTTTATTATTGTAGTATTTTCTAATATTTTTATTTTTAATATGTAATATTTTTAATATGTAATATTTTTTCGTAATATTTTTTAGTTTTCTATTTTATTATTATTTATTTATTATTATTATTATTATTATTATTGTTGTTTTTTGGTTTTTGTTTCTGATATATTTTTTATTAATATATTGAAATCTGCTCTCTATTTCTGCTCGATAGATAATATTGTAGAGTAAAGACAAGAATAGTAGTAATATAGACTCTATATATATATGTGTATATATATACACATATGTGTATACTTAAATTTTTATAGCACAATGAGAATGTTTTCCGTGTGAACTTAGGGTTTGCAGAGTTGATCATGTAAATTCACATCGATGTTTGTAGTTATCATATAAACATATGAATTTTTTAAAACTAAACATAAGATCATTACTTTTCACACATTATGGATACGTGTCTCATTCAGGAATACTGATATTTTCAATATAGTGCCTGGTTTTTATACATATTTATACGTATTAATACTTCTACATTAAAACATAGGGTTTTTATGCCTCGCCTATGTCTGGTTATTTTTCATTTTTCTCTCTATATAACAGCTGGTTTCTCTCCTAACCACATATATCTCCCTTACATTAATACTAGAGCTAAATAAATAAATAAATAAATAAATGTATCATTGATACGTTTACTCAACGGATGTCCAACTACATATTTTTCTATATATATATCTATCTCTATCTATTTCCTCTCTCTATATATATCTCTCTCTGTTTCTTTACATGAAGTTCTTCTCTTTATCTATCTTTCCATCTCTCTATTTTGTTCAATGCATTTCTTCTTTTTCTTCTTTTTCTTCGTTTTCTGTCTTTCTTTCCTTTTTTTCTCTCTTTCTTTCTTTCTGTTTACAATTTTTTCACTGCCAATTCAACTTTTCAAATACAAGTCGATGTTGTACGGTATGTCAAATCTATTTATCTATAAAACTGTTTATATTGTATTTTGTCTGAGGAAGGCATAGCATATTGTTAATATGATATCCCTGAAATATATATAATGAAATAAATATGGTTTTATAAATATAGTTTCCATTTATTTAATATCGTATATATATATATATATATATATATATATATATATATATATATATATATATATATATATATATATATACCTATAGTTAGGATTGATATAGATAGATAGATAGATAGATAGATAGATAGATAGATAGATAGATAGATAGATAGATAGATAGATAGATAGATAGATAGATAGATAGATAGATAGATAGATAATATACACGGTGTGTATGATTGTGTATAGAAGATTATATTAATAAAAGGAATTCCAACTTTGTCTGATTTACTCGTTTTATTTACAATCCTCTAAAATTTATAATACTATTAGAATGAAATAGTATGGTGGAATATTAAATGTTAAGTGTTAATTGAACAAGTACTTTCATGCTTTCGCAATCTTCAGGTTCATAATGTGTGGTGATAGTCAAGTTTGCAATTTTCACAGTTGAAAATTGCAAACTTGACTGTCACCACACATTATGAACCTGAAGATTTAATATTCTACCATACTATTTCATTCTAATACCATTATAAATTTTAAAGGATTGTAAATAAAACGAGTAAATCAGACAAAGTTGGAATTCCTTTTATATATATATATATATATCTATATATATATATATATATATATATATATATATATATATATATATATATATATATATATATATACATATATATACATATACATATATATATACCTAAAGTTAGGATTGTTAAATGACAAATAGCAACATAAATGTACTTATGCAAGACTAATTCTTGGTCCTGAGTTAAATTTATATTATGTAGTGAGAGAAAGATGAACGGTAATGAGAGAAGGCAGAATAAGAGAGAGAACTGACCGAGAGATGGGTGCGTGAAGGAGTAACGAGGGGATACGAAATAATCGAGAAGTAAAGGTAAAATATACGGCGAAGAGTAATGAAGATGATTAAATTGAGAATTGGAAATACTAATATGTTGCAAGGACATGGGTGTAAATGTCAGAAATGTCGGTTTCTACTCGGGTTTATCCAGCCGCTCCCTCTTCGCACCTATCACCGTCGAGACCTCAGGTCTACTTGGACCCCATACTGCCGAGCTCCTCCGCAAGATCGGAGCGTAGGCGGCCCATCTGAGGAGGGAGCCCCGTTTGGTGGATGTTGCAGTGGTGTCATTGCCATCATCCGGGGGTATGCCTTTGTCATCTTGTCCGCGGAGCACAGCACTCCTGCTCCCTTTCCCTAGGCCCAAACCCAATCACCCTCCCCCTTCTCTCTTCTGCGACACCAGAGCTCTTTCCATCCCCTCCCTTACCAGTTCTTTTGCTTCTTTCCTTCTTTCTTTTCTATATTTCCTCATTCTTTCTTTTCTTTTGTTTCCCCCTTTTCTATTTGTTTGTTTCCCCCTTTTCTAAATAAGGTTTGTTTTTTGCTTTTGAATAAATTCATTTATTAGGTGATATAATATTTATTTTAAATGTATAAAGTTGGGGCGGAAAGAATGAAAAGGAAGCTGTTCACTAGCAGGACTAAGGGTGAAAGATGTCCGGTATAGAAATATATTTGAAAGTTTCTAGCTTGAACATTTGGGATATTTTTAAATTTTTGTTTAGGTTGTTCTCCATAAATGTTGTAACTTACGCTCTTTAGATATACATAAATTTACTTCACCACACATTCTATTTCTCTGATTTCACGTCAATGATCCACCTGATTTTACGATTTTTCTATTCATCCATCTTTCATACCAAAGTTATGTATGTATGTGTATATATATATATATATATATATATATATATATATATATATATATATATATATATATATATATATATATATATATATATATATATATATATATACATATATAGATACATACATACGCACACACACACACAAACCTACACACAACCGTACACTTGTGTACTCGGCTTTGAGAGATACGTGAATTGCGTTTCTCTATATCGGAACGTATATAGTTAATACAAACATCAAAAAGCTTTTCGATAAAGAAAATGATGCGTATGTATGTTTAATACCCAAAACGAAAATGTCTTTTTTCTGTTTGGTCGTTGTCGAAAATATTTTCTATATACAGCAGCCCAATCAGTTGGTTGAATTTCTTCGGTTTCACCCATTTTGGGGTGGCTGTATATTACATCTGAATAATTTATTATGATTGAGTATTTTTATTCGACATTGTCTATAGCTTACAGTGTAAGAATTTCTGAAGATTTTAGAGTGTCTCCGATAAACAGGAACATGAGTATTTAATAGGTTCAAGAGTCTAGGTATGTGTGTGACTACGATCATGTTAACTGTATTTTTAGATTTTGGTATGCAGTATTTAACTTTTAATATTTGCTAGGGTATGTAGACAAGTGTACGGTTGTGTGTAGGTTTGTGTGTGTGTGTGCGTATGTATGTATCTATATAGGTATGTATGTATGTATATATATATATGTATATATATATATATATATATATATATATATATATATATATATATATATATATATAAATACATACATAACTTTTGGTATGTTTATATACATTTTTTCTTCTAACTTTGATTTTATACTTAATTGTGTATGGTTGACGATATATTTAATTGATTTCCACGTGCTATAAGAAATACTGGATAAATATTCTATAGCTGTTGATCGCGAATAAATAGCTGTCGTTTATTTATCTATTATTTCTTCATATGTGTCTTTTAATCTTATAGCCTGGTTTAATTGGTTTTTTGTGTGGTTGATTATGCTGATTGGGAGAAGAAATGGTGTATATATTTTATCAAATGATTCTATGGACATACTTTATTGTATATATATATATATATATATATATATATATATATATATATATATATATATATATATATATATATATATATATATATATATATATATATATATATATATATATACATACATATACATTTAGGTTTGTTGGTTCACCACTGGATAGAACTGGTCATTCCCTATAGTCAGCCTTGATGTAATATTATATAGGGAGAGCATTCGATGTAATGCAACTCACACGTCTTCGTTTGTGTTGTTGCTGGTGCGAGTACGGAGTTAATTATTATAAAATAACAGGAGGCTGGACTGGTGTAATTCCTTAAAGGTTTATTATACTATGAATATTTCAATGACCGGGTTCAGTATGAATCCGGTGACATCATTAGGTATTCCTTTGTTAAATTTCGTATACCTGATGATGTCACCGGATTCATACTGAACCCGGTCATTGAAATGTTCATAGTATAATAAACCTTTAAGGAATTACACCAGTCCAGCCTCCTGTTATTTTATAATATACATACATACATACATATATACATATATATATATATATATATATATATGTGTGTGTGTGTGTGTGTGTGTGTGTGTGTGTGTGTGTGTGTGTGTGTGTGTGTGTGTGTGTGTGTGTGTGCATGCGTCTGCTTGAGTGCGTATAATAGTGTCTTCGGTAGATCCTGAAATTGGAACTGCCTCAGCTATGTATTTAATATTGTACAGGTATGAATGGATGTGACATTTCATAAAGCAACAAATGATATCAATTGCTTGGTCCATCGTGTGAGAGTTTGGGCTTACATACGCATTCGTTTCCCTAACAGTCATTCAATCCTCATAACATTTACTATTCCTTATCAACGAAATTCTAAATCGTTTCAAAGTTTGAGATCACAAATTACAAAAGTATATTATTTGTAATTGAGTTTTGTTTTAATCGTCTATCTATAAATTTATTAAATAGAACACTCATATCATTACAGTTTTGATACCTTATATCATTCTATTGAAAACACGTGGTCTAGTAGTTAGGGTGTTCTTACAATCATAAATTTGTACATTCGATTCCTGAACCAGAAACTGCTTTAGGTTCTTGAGAAAAATACTTTATTTCACATTTTTCTTCCCACCGGAAGTTGCCAACAACGGATGGTATCAGCAGTGGAAGGGAAGGACCAATGGAAACATTGTTTACTTGGTCCGATATGACGATCAACTGTCTCCAACTTTTATGGTATTTTAGCTTATATTATGCATTCTTATTTATTGTTTTAATTTCATTACATTTTCATTTTTATATGTAATTCCATTAATTTATTTTATATCATCATTGACTGGGACTGCAAGATTTCTTTCAAGCCGTATATATATATGTGTGTCTGTGTGTGTGAGTGTGTGTGTGTGTGTCTATATTATATGAGCCTTTCTGGTGTCATGGCTTTCATTGACTTTAGGAAGGCCTTTGATTCTGTGGACCGTCACCTGATGAAGATCTTTCTGGCTTATGGAATCACCAAGATGATAGTGGACGTGATATCACTGCTCAACACCAACACCAGATCCCAAGTCATTACGCCTGATGGGATGATGTAGTTATTTGAGATACTGTCTGGTGTGCTCCAGGGAGATACATTGTCTATCTACATTGTTATCATTACAGTGGACTATTGTATGCGCCTTACGCTGGAGAAACACCAGCACTCTGACTTTACTGTAGCACTGGCTCAGAGGAGGAGAGTTAAGGCTAAAAAGATATCAGATGCTGAAATTGCTGACAATATAGTTCTTGTGACAAACACAGAGGCAGAGGAGTTGATGCAGGAGGTGGAGACTGTGTCGATGAGTGTGGGGCTGAGAATGAATGGAAGTAAGACGAAGTATCTGGTAGAGAAAATAAAGAAGCCAAAGAAGATTATGAATGTCGGTGGGAAACCGCTAGAGTTGGTTGAGGACTTCATGTATCTAGGAGCAAAGATTAGGTACACAGAGAATGATGTGGTTGAGAGGACGAGCAAAGCCTGGGCGGCGTGCCGCAGTTTGAGATCGGTGTGGAAGTCGGACCTTCGTTAAGACCTGAAGATCCGACACTTCATTGCTACAGTGGAGTATGTGCTGCTGTACGGGTTTGAGATTTGGAGACTGACCAAGAGACTCACTCAGATGGTGGATGGATGCTACACGAGAATGCTGAGGATGGCTCTGAATACTAATGAGTATACACTGAGAATGAAGAACTCAGAGCTGTCGGGAGCCTCCTAAAGGTCAGCTCGAAAGTAAACAGAGGAGACTGAGGTTAGCTGGACATGCTCACCGACATTCAGAGTTGACACTGCACTCAGTGGTCCTGTGGGAGTCCCTACACAGACACCTATAAGAGGGAGACAGAGGTTGGTATATATTGATGTCCTAAGGATAGACATTGGTCTATGGGAGACGCAGGACATGGCGGTGATGATGAAGGACAGAAACCGCTGGAAAGAACTCGTCCATGGATCTCGAGGATTTTACCCGTCCTAGATATATTATGTGTATAATCATATATATATATATATATATATATATATATATATATATATATATATATATATATATATATATATATATATATATATATATATATATATATATATATATATATATATATATATATATATATATATATATATATATATATATATATATATATACATATATATGTATATATTTATATATATATGTATATATTTATTATATGTATACATATATATTCATGTGATAAATATTTATATTTGTATATATATATATATATATATATTTGGGGAGATGTGGGCGCTGTACATATGCATCTTTGCTTCAATGTGTTTGCTCCTATGTCTATCATTGTGTCTGTATATGACTTCAACGTAGACAGAATGCCGTTACCAAGACCGTAGTGTATTAGAAGTCGAATGAAAAAAAAATCGATAAAGCTAACGACATTTATGTCATTTTGACCTTCTCCGTCTAACGATAATATTTGAGGGTAGCCATTTTGAAATGTGTAAGCGGACCGCGTTTATGATAAAGCGAACACAAAATGTTTGTGAATCATTATGGTTTCTTTGATTCCATTAATTCTGCAAGAGCTGGTCTTCGTGACACTTTGATGAATTTTGTCAGATAGTCTTCTCTCCTATTACACATTCGTTTCTTTGTTTGGCGGCTTCGAGCCAAAGACGTTTAAGTTTGAAAATTTGGGAAACTCGCCTCGCCATCAGCCACGTCGGTTCTTCTGAGGTTACAATGGTTGATAAGGATAATGTTTGCCGTTGTGAAGTTGTGAACTGGGTGGGGTGGGAACTATGTTTGTGTGTGTGTGGTGTGTGTGTGTGTGTGTGTGTGTGTGTGTGTGTGTGTGTGTGTGTGTGTGTGTGTGTGTGTGTGTGTGTGTGTGTGTGTGTGTGTGTGTGTGTGTGTGTGTGTGTGTGTGTGTGCGTGTCTGTGCGTGTGTGTATGTATATGCGCGTGTGTGCGTGTTTGTGTGTCTCTATGTGTGTGTGTACATGTATAAGAGGGTTGAAATTATATGAAAGGAGAAATATTTAAAGAAGCAAAGAGGAAAGTAAGAAAAAAGAGGCTTTCTTCAAAATACCTTCGCAGTTATTTCACGAATATTTCAAACTGGGGAACGCGTAATAGGAACCGAAGTGGGTTGAGGGGACGAAAAAGGGAGATAAAGATGATGTGAAAGAATGGTTTGAACGTTGAAATTAAATAACATTAAAGCGAGGGAAAAGAAGGAATTAGAAGAAAAGAGATCGAATGGCAGAGAATAAGAATTTTCTTTTAATGGCTAACGTAGATATCTGATGGATATGATCATAAGGTTGGGTTATTATTTTACCTTAGCCTCATATTAACTCTGATGAAAGCCGTTCCAACTATCAGCATCTCGTTTTTTTAGGAGTATATAGAACAGTCTTACCCTATTTGTCACTTCTTCTCCCATGTTGGTAGTCGATACTTTCGAAAAGATTTGGTTGCCATTTCTAACAGGCTGAATGATCACGCAGAAATTCCCAAGATTGATCTACTTCGGCGAGGTGACGACAAAAAGATAAGTTAGGGTACAGAGACTTAATAAATGTTGCTACATGATGTGCTGTAGTATGTCATCCGTTAAATAGAAACTTTTTCATGTCTACATGTAATTTGCTGTTGTGATTAATTTTGCTGGGTTTTTTTTACATTCAGCCACAGACACAGACACATACTGTCTCATTATGTCTAATCATCTATCAGTGAATATGTGAGTGACAAAGAATTCGCGAAAATGTGTTTTTGTATTAGTGAGTACAAACAATAGCAGACAGTGTGAAATGAAAAAAAGACGAACATGGAGAAAGAAGAGAGAATGAATTGGAGTGAAAATAAGAAATATATAGAATGAGAACGATGAATAATAAAAAAAAATTAGAATTACAATCAAGAAGAGTGAGAAAAGGAAACAGCTGTCGATCTCTCTCTCTTTCTCTCTCTCTCACTCTCTCTCTCACTCTCTTTCTCTCTCTCTCTCTCTCTCTCTCAATCTCTATCTCTCGCTCACTCTATCTCTCTATCTTTTCTCTCTCTCCTTCTCTCTCTCTCTTTGCCCCCCCCCCCTCTCTCTCTTTCTCTGTCTCTATCTCTAGCTCTCTCTCTCTCTTTCTTGAAAGCAAAATGACAAAGAAAAAGATAAGATAAACAGCAACAGATAGGGAAAAGGGGGAAGAGAGAGAGGACAAGACAAAACCAGACATTGAACGTGGCAGGAAACACGAAACAAAAGCGAGACTTGCAGACATTGTAAGAAAAAAGACAGATATTTAAAGAGAGGCAGAGAAAGACCCAAGAAGGACAGAGCGGTATGGGGGTGTATGGGTGTGTACCTGTGTGTATGTGTGCATGTGTGCATCTGTGTGTATAAATGTTAACAGATGAAATAATCAATCAAAATTATATGTAGCCTGTTCAACAGAAAATTTGATAAAATTAAAAAGCCGCCATTTTAATGGCCTCCATTTTGTAAATTTATCAAATTATCTTAGAACAACGGCAGAAAATTTACTAAAGTAGTCCTTGTGTGAAGACGATGTGTGCCTATGTGTATGTGTTGGGAGATGCAAGTGTGTTTGTGCAGTCGTGCATATATGTAAAGATTTGTCTGTAGTAATGACTATCTATGTATGTGCATACGTGTATTTGAATATGTTTCTGCGTGTAAGCATACGTATATGTGTAGCTTTGTATATGCATATGTAAATACGCGTGCGTTTATTCAGTGTGTTAATTTTTGCGTAAATAGAATGTGAATCTTCGTATTTGTACGTGAATATGTATGTGCGAATATGTATGCGTATATATGTTTTTGTGCATAAGGTTATGTATAGGTAAATGTATATGTGTATGTGGATATGCATGCGTGAATGGGAGTATGTGTGTTTGTGTGTGTGTGTGTGTGAAAATGCGCACAAATTGTTACATGCAATTTTTTGAAACTGCATGTTCGCTTGTGTGATTTTTAGTGTCTTTATATATGGTGTTGGTGCTTTCATGTATGTGTGGACCTTTGTCAGTTAGTGAGAATTTCTAACTTCACGAGTGAGCGTTGTATGATGTTTGAATATTCATTTGTTTATATGCGTGCGTATGAGTATTTGTTCTGCTTCTATATGTGGAATTGTGGGAATTTCTACGTGTGTATCTATGCCGATATTTCTGCATATATGTATGATTGTGGTCACAATTATGAGAATATTCCAGTCAGAATATTTAATTCTTTTCTGGATATGAGTTGTTCTTTTCTCTTTTTTTTATTGTCCGCAGTCATTATACTGCCGCCATGCTGGAGCATTGCCTTCATTTAACCATTCCTATCAGCCAGAGAACTTAATATCTCTTTAGAGGTAAACATAGACATACACACACTTATACACACACATGTGTCGGCAGCTAGATCCTGGTCCACCTGGTTCCTTACCACACTTTCTTTCTTTTATACATATATATATATATATATATATATATATATATATATATATATATATATATATATGACTGGCACACAGTTACTGTCTACCAAATTTTAAAAACATAGCACTGTTCAGCCTGAGTCTGTGAACACTTACTAAAGATGCCTCGAAGTGGAACTGAACCTAAAATCATGTGGTTGCGATGCGAACTCCTTCATCGCGCAGACATACTTGCGCCTTATGCATAGCTGCATACATGTGTGTATGTATGGTGTGTTTGTATGTACGTGTGTGTGTGTGTGTGCGTGTGCGTGCGTTACGTGTGTGTGCATAAACAGCTGCAAACGAAGAAAAGGGTGTACATAATGTATAATAGAGTACTTTTATAGTTATTTGAAGCTGAAAACTCCAGTAATATTTACACCCATTATCTCGGTTCCGATATTTAGGAGATTGTGATTGATAGAACAAATTAAACCATTACATATAATCGAACGCAAGACAATTACAAGAAAAATAATGAAAATATTTAAATGTGGTTCTATATTTTGATTGGTTGCAGAATAAAACCATTATACATTGTTTTGTTACACCCTGTGTGATAAAATAAGGTAAGAGGAAAACAGGTGGTGGGGGGGTAGCATGGTTTTAAATATTTTGTGGAATATGGAAAAGTGGCAATTGAAAAAATCGAAAGATTTTTCTAACATTCTTATCACTAAATACATACAAATATGTAATTGGTGGTAGGGAGATAACATATCCACACATACACAAATACAACAATATGCATTTACATACACACACAGAGAAATTTATATCTAAAAGCTCACATATATAACCCCCACCCACACTCACACACATACACACACACAATATATATATATATATATATGTATGTATATGTGTATGTGTGTGTATGTGTGTGTGTGTGTGCGTGTGTGTGTGTCTGTGTGTACACACATACAGGAAACTTAAGCACACGTACAGACACACGTATAATACCTACGCAACAATGATGTATGGCGGGATGAAGCTAACAGTACAATAGTATATGCGAAACGAAATTCAGTAAGGTGTAATAAAATGAAAATTGATGCTATGGAGAAAAACATATATCATTAAATTAATCAGAAATGGAAATAAAAATATTTGAGATAAGAATTTTTTTTTTTTTTGAGAAATCTATATATGGAACGAACGGTGGCGAATTGGCAGAGTCGTTAGAACGTCGGATAGAGTGTATTTGTGGTATTCGTTCCGGCTCTGCTCTCTGCGTTCAAATCCTGCCGAAGCCAACAAATCCTGCCTTTCATCATTTCGAGGTGGATAAAAAAGTACCAATGTAGTACTGGGGTTGATTCTACCTCTATATCTCTTCCTCGCCTCCTCTCTGTCCCTTTCTATCCTTCTCTGGAAGAAATCTGCTGTACCCAAACCTGAAGAGGGGATGGGCTCCGCGAGGTTGAAAGAGTGTAAGAAACGCCGTATGTCATTAGGGGCGCCCCTACGACTCCATCGGGGGTTACGGAACTAGAAGAAGAAGATATATGGAATGATAAAAAGGAGGATGGGAACGATAACCGAAATGGTTAAAAGATATTTCAGTAACATGTTAAGTCAAGTATAAAAGGAATCTTATAGTGGTTTGATAGATATTTAAGATCAGGTTTGCCTGAGATTCGTAAACTTATTTTGATTAGACACATGTGGCAACATAGTCTAGAAATATGGTTACAATAACGACACGTTTCTGGGTGGCCCACGACAGACCAAGACATATGTATTAGGTAGTCATTGTAATATACATTTGCGAAATCAGCCGTAAAAGGTCTATCAGTGTTAGTACAATATTGGGTATATGTAGATGCACGTGTGTAAGTGTATGTGTATGTCTGTGTTTGTCTGTTCTTCCATCAGTGAGTGGGGGTGGGCAAGGTTCTATAAGACTACATTATCGTTTTGCTTGCCTTTTGTATCACAACTCAACAATAATATCAAAGGTAAATTCAGTTTATATCTAATAGTCTCGGTGTTCCATTTCAGAGCTTCTTCTTGCTCCCTTGATCTGCCAAATTCCCTTCAAATCAAGCCATACACTTTTAAATAGGAACCTTTTGCTAACATAACTGTATATATACAAAAGGGTGAGGTAATATATATATCTAAACATATATACACATACACATATTTGCGTTTATGTATTCATGCATTTATACATATATATGTATATGTATATGTGTGTGTGTGTGTGTGTAGATTTTCACCTAGAAAGTTACTCCGAGGCACAAGCCCCTGAGTGAACTGGAGCAACGGCAAATAAAATTTTTTGCTCAAGACTACAACGCACTGCCCGGTCCTGGATGCGAACCCACAACCCTAAGATTGTGAGCTCAACGTTCCAACCACTAAGCCATGTGCCTTGTATATTTATATATAGATATATATGTGTGTGTGGATATATATTTCATACATACATGTCTGTATGAATGTATAAATCTATTATTGGGTTCTGATCTCATGAGCTTAGTAGTTCAAAAAGGGGGTAGAATATTTATAATAAATATCTGAGTTGGCGTATAAGTATACAAGTTTGAGTGCAGCTGTGTATATATGTGTGGATGTGCAGTGAAACAAGTTGACGCATGTAGGTGTGCATATGTCCAAGTGTCTATATAATGCGTAAATGTTCAGCACCTAATCCTTTGTTTCTAATGATGTCTCTTATATATTCATGATACAACAGAGATTGTAAAATGCTTGACTGAATATTTGTCGTACCGTAAAGCTTGAGTCTCATTTGGATTTTATAGAAATTGACGCTATTGACCAAAGATCTCTTGAGACTTCCTTGAATATTTCACTTTTATTATATGTAGTAGGAATAATAATAACCAGCCTGAATCTTAGTAATGTTTCTAGTAAAGATAGAAAATCCACTGTCATCTTCTGCTTTGGTGAATGTCATATAATAAAAAATATCAAAGAACAGTCGTGTAGTCTGGGAAGATACTACTATTCTGAATGAACGGAAAGTTGAAAATATACTTTCTCCGTTAAAGAGCCAGAATAAGGAAAGCAACCGTAAATATTATCAGCTGTTGGGAGGGTTCTGGCAAGTATTTATCTTAGCCACCTGAAAAATGTTCTCTTAGGTAATATCCTTCCGGAATCCCAGTATAGTTTCCGTTCTGATAGAGAAACAATCTGTATGATTTGTATAGCAAGAGACATGCAAGAGAAGTGCAATCACCAAAACAGATACATCATTGATTTAAACAAGGCTTTCGATACTGTCGGTATCCTTGCGGAAAATGATATGCTGACCTGATTGGCCAGATTACTTTGAGTAAATAATTAAATCATTTCACGATGAATGCTGGTATTTCTGTAGACAATGAACTCAAATCTAATTTACTCTTTCCTCAGTTTCTGTATCAAAATCATATATCGATATGCGTATATATATATATGTGTGTGTGTGTGTGTGTGTGTGTAAGTGTGAGTGTGTGTACCTTGTGTGTCTGTGTCTGTGTGTGTGTGTAAGTGTGTGTGTGTGCCTTGTGTGTGTGTGCCTTGTGTGTCTGTGTCTGAGGTTATGTATATATATATGTGCATATGCATATATGTGTATATAGCTATATATATATATATATACATTAATATATATATTATATATGTGTTATAAATATATTATATGTTATATAAATATTATATATGTTTTATATTTTATATATAGTATATATTATATATATATACATTGTATGTATAATATATATTTATTACATATATATACAGAATGTCCCCAAAAAATGCATGCCCAATTTGATTACTTGTACAGACCTTTTTTATTAGAATGTGTATAGCCTTGCCCAAATTGATATCCTTTCTGGTCCAGACATAGGTGATAGCGGGAGGTAATGGAATTATTAGCACCAAAAGACATTGTATTAGGTATTTGAGTGCCTTCTCGTTCAATGTCAACTCTCAGTTCAACGATTGTTGTTGGTTTGGTAGCATATACTTTATCTTTTAAGTATCCCCATAAGATGAAGTCTAAAGAGGTGGGGTTTGGTGAATGAGGAGGTTATTCTACAAAGCCACTTCTTCCAATCCACCTGTTCCCATTAATGTAGGATCGTACATAACAATGGTAGTGTAGTGGCGCCCCATCTTGCTGAAAATAAAATTCCTCATGTTCAAAGACGTCTCTAATGCTTGGCATGACAGACTGTTGCAGAATGTTCAAGTAAACGAGACCAGTCACTGAAGCATCAAAAAAAGAATGGTCCAATTAATCCTCTTGATGTAATGCCACACCACACTGTAACTCCTGGTAAATTAACTTCATGTTCCACTGTAACATGTGAATTTTCAGGCCTCCAGTATGTGCAGGTGTGACGGTTAATTCAACCATTTAATTTAAATGTAGCCTCATGCCACCACACCACATTGTCGGAAAGTGTGTATCTTCTAAGCATGTTGCCATATACCATTCGCCATACTCTATTCTTCTGTCTGGATCATTTTCATTGACAACATGGACTAATGTAGGGATATAACTTTTCCAATTGCAACACTTTAAATGCGATGGATGGATATTTTTAAAATCCTTGCGTCACGGCTTCCTTGCCGCAAATATTTTCTGGGATTTCTGTGAAAACTTTCCAGTACCCTTTCTTCTTTTCTATGGCGTGTTTATGTCCGTGGTCTACCAGAACGGTTCGTGTGTATATCATGTACAGTTCTATCAAATTCAAACTTACTGATTCGAGAGATGGCTAGCCACGTTGGTGGGTCTGACTGAAACTCTCTTCTACACTACCCTTGGACTTCAACTGTGGTTTCATACTTCCAGTAGCATTTTAGGATGAAGTTCCTTTGTTCGTAGATAAGTCTTGAAGCCATTATCAATTCTGATGGGTAAAATCTGAAAAGTAAAAAAGCGGATTTGAGTTATCTGCTGTTGAAGTGTGTATATATTTTGGGGGACACACTGTATATATATATATATATATACAAGTGTGTGTGTATTATATATAATAAATATATATATTATATTTAATATATATATTAGTATATTGTATATTTAATATATATGTATATTATATATACAAACACACTTCAATACAACACACGTAAACGGGTGCCTAAATAGTTCCCCGACTCGAGTTTCGGACACACTTAATGCAGCAGCAGGGTGAACTGCACCCTCTGTATGCATATATTATGCAACAATGCATATTACATATGTATATATGTTGTATATATAATAATAAATATCCGTTTTATGTAAAATTTATGACAAATAAAATAACAGACACCAGGAAGAAAATCTCGTTCTAGTCCGAAGGTTCTAACCCGCCACCGCACCTACGGATTCTCCTTGATAATATATTGTTCATCCGAAATTCGGGAATATTAAATTTCTAAGATCTTGTTAATGTTGTAGACCCTGTTCACTATATATATCATACATATATATATGTACAAGTCCAAAGTCTGTGCTTATCCCGGTTGCATGAAGCGACTGAGAGATTACAAGATGCTAGTCCATCGCTGGTACTCATTTTAAGCTGAATATACTAGGTCAACGTGAAATGAAGTATTTTGCTCCTGAACACAACACGTAACCCAGCCCAGGAATCGAACCCAACATTATGTTCGTACGTCCAACACCCTACCACTAGGCCACGTGCCTCCACTATATATTTATATATATATATATATGTGTGTGTGTGTGTATGTGTGTGTATTTACATCTCACACACATCGGACGGTCTGTACCTCTCTCGCTCATGAAATCCACCCAGTTTATGCTGACCGGTCAACCATGTTGCTTGTTTATTTTCCTATCTTCGGTTTGCTTTTATCCTTCTATGTTGTTTACTTGTCCCCCTCGCTTTACGCGAATTACTGGTCTCAATAACGTTTTTTAGTTATTGCTCGCACCAACCTGAGGTATCTGATTTTTAATGCGATGTAATACCAATGATGGTTGGAAAATCACTGACGAAGGACTTTTTTATCATATGTAACCTATGTGCAACCACGCAGTATTCTTCTTTCTTCTCATGTTTTTTATATATATTTACCTCGACTGCGTTTGTCTGTTTCTCTCTTTCTGCTTCTCCGTTCTCTCTGTTTCTCTCACCTTCTTTCGCCCCTCTGTCAGTTACACTTTCTCTCGACTGACCTCTTCCTCACACTTCCACTCACTCACTCTCTGTTTCTCCCCTTCTCACTTCCTCCCGTTTGGCTTGTAGTGGGTCTCTTCTTGCTTACATCTCACACACATCGGACGGTCTGTACCTTTCTCACTCATGAAATCCACCCAGTTTATGCTGACCGGTCAACCATGTTGCTTGTTTATTTTCCTATCTTCGGTTTGCTTTTATCCTTCTATGTTGTTTACTTGTCCCCCTCACTTTACGCGAATTACTGGTCCCAATAACGTTTTTTAGTTATTGCTCGCACCAACCTGAGGTATCTGATTTTTAATGCGATGTAATACCAATGATGGTTGGAAAATCACTGACGAAGGACTTTTTTATCATATGTAACCTATGTGCAACCACGCAGTATTCTCCTTTCTTCTCATGTTTTTTATATATACTATATATATATATATATATTCATATATATATATATATATATATATATATATATATATATATATATATATATATATATATGGCATATTGTGTCCCGTTATTTTACCACTATATATGTCACAATATGCCATATATATGTATATATGTATATATATATATATATATATATATATATATATATATATATATATATATATATATATATATATATATATATATATATATAGTTTTAATATAGATGAGATTCTACAGGACTAGAACTGTTTCATTCATTAGAAATCATCAGGAATCTGGGTATCAAAAAATAAATATGGTAAAAATAAATATATTATTTTTTGATACCCAGATTCCTGATGATTTCTAATGAATGAAACAGTTCTAGTCCTGTAGAATCTCATCTATATTAAAACTGTTATACTGTGCTATGTATTGAGTACCTTACTTACTGTGGTTACCTCCGATTCAACCCGGAATAACGTATATATATATATATATATATATATATATATATATATATATATATATATATATATATACATACATATATATATATATATATATATATATATATATATAGAGAGAGAGAGAGAGAGAGAGAGAGAGAGAGAGAGAGAGAGAGAGAGAGAGAGAGAGAGAGAGAGAGAGAGAGAGAGAGAGAGAGAGTATATGTTGGTTGTATACCAACATCTCAGTATGCAGTTTGGAGCACTCGACGAAGTGCGCAGGTTGGTTTGGTTACTCCGGAATAATGTAAAATAAAATAAAATAAATAAGTCAAATGTTTAAAATTTAGCTTCGTTTATTACTGCTATATATATTTTGGTGACAGCTATCTTTGGCTGTGACCTCTTCAGGCAGTCCGAATTAGTGTGGTATAGACAAGTACATATGTTGTTGAGGTGTATAACTTTGTCAATACTCTTATATGCCCAGTTCCTGGTTGGGTTGTTATTTCACTGAGGAACTGGAATCATAGTGTATATATATATATATATATATATATATTTATATATATATACACACATATATATATATATATATATATATATATATATATATATATATATATATATATATATATATATATATATGGCATATTGTGTCCCGTTATTTTACCACTATATACGTCACAATATGCCATATATATGTATATATATATATAAATATATTTATATATATATATATTTATATATATATATACTAGACATGAAAAATGCGCAAGCTCAAAAGTGCCACAGAATGTTATAATAAACCTTCAAAAGTGTGGGACTAGAGTTGTTGCTAAAAAATATTGTAATCATTATATATCGTACATTCTGTGGCATCCTTTATAAAAATAGCTTAAACCAACGAAGCCTTTATTTTTACGCTATTTCACTTAGTTAATTCTTAGAGTGTAACATATAAAAATATGATTTACAACTATAAAATAAATTAATTAATATAATAACAGAGCTGCGGAGCTGAAATTTAGGAAATAATGGAGTATCGGATCCTGAGTTGGAGCCAGTCAATTTTTGGCCGACTCCGCAGCCCTGTATAATACATTTCATATTAAAGTTATTAATAAACCTATTTTACACTGCATGCAAATTACCATGAGATATTGATATTAGATATAAGATACAGCGCAATATCTACAGCTGTAAAAGTACGAAAGCGAAGTAATAATAAGTGGCTTAAGGTAATTCCAATATGAAAGTTTGTAGTGATAAAAATGTGATAATGCAATACGATTGTTAATATTATAGTTCTATGAAAATGTAACAATAGATAACTAAATTATTTTACTATTAGTATATTTAAGAAATTATCATTATAGATTTGATCGTTCATATAAGCATCATATTAATTTTCAACACAATTATTTTGTTACTATGAGTATATGATAATAATATTACGTAATTATTTATAGCTGTTATTACATTAAACATAGATGTATTTATTTTTATATGTTACACTCTAAGAATTAACTAAGTGAAATAGCGTAAAAATAAAGGCTTCGTTGGTTTAAGCTATTTTTATAAAGGATGCCACAGAATGTACGATATATAATGATTACAATATTTTTTAGCAACAACTCTAGTCCCACACTTTTGAAGGTTTATTATAACATTCTGTGGCACTTTTGAGCTTGCGCATTTTTCATGTCTAGTTTAATATTTTTTTAAGGCAACGCTTGTAATAACTCTAGTTAAATAGGATATATATTAATAATAAATTATCGTTGTAATGTAATTAGATTATGTAATTGTTATTATAAATTATCTTATAAATATTAGTGTAAGATGTATAAAAATATTTTCAGACTTTTAATATAAACAACTACAAAAAACAATCAATATTAAATCAATATATTATACATAATAGAAAACATAAAATAAACAATACAAAAACAAAATATTTACATACAATTGCAATTATCAGTGTATATACATTTTCTTTATATTCCCTGAGCAAATTAATAAGATTTGTTTTTATTGTACATAATTTGATGACTTGTTGGAGTGTATTAAAAGATAGCAACAATTTGTGATTAAATTGTTATCATAAGCAACTCACTTTTTAATAGTTGTTGGCTGAGCGAAATTGTAAAAGCCTATGAGCAAATATAAAAAAAAATACACAAACAACATTTCCTTGTGTTATTACAACATTAGATAAAATAATTGAGCAATGTCGTTATATTTTGCTCTTATTGCACATTAATAGTGTTTCTATTTTTCGGCACAAATCCATTACGGCAGTCCATTACTGGTACTTTATTTTATCGAATTAGTAAGTATGAAAGTCGAAGTTAACCTTGGCAGGATTTGAACTTAGAATGCAAAGGACCATAACAATACTGCAAAGCATGGTGTCTGACGCTCTACCAATACTTGTGTTGAGCTGGTCATTAATTTATGGTGGTCGTGCGTGGAGTAGAGCAATCGCTAGTTGAAATATTATGAACAAAACATTTTTATTTGCCGAAGAACATATTTTCAATACTGTTTGTGAATGTGACGAAGGAAATACATTCTGATATGGAACAGTGTACAAAGTGTGTCTGTGAATAACATAATGTTACTTCATGTTGTTGTCAAGACATAATGGATTTCGTATATCCAGTTAGAAGATGAAACCTAGCCATCTCGGATTAGTTATATTTCATGCCATGTGTAAACGTGTTTGAGGATAGCAAAATATGCGTGTTTCTTGTCTGGAAACTTTCTGCTAAACTGATTGGTTTCGTTTTTGGCACTATACAATACTCATCCAACAGATAGCTGTATTGGATCCTTGATTGGTTAATATTTAGGTGAGGGTGCTTGATGCAGAGTTAGTGCAAAATGGATCAATGAGTGTAATAATAATAATGATAATAATAATGAAAATATTGTGTACAATGCTGAGGTGCACTACAACTCATCAAAAGTGCATATATAATACATAGGGTAATATAAATACGTTATGAAAAAAGAACAGTGCATGAGTCATGATATACACATATGTGCATGTGTATGGAAGGGGGACATCAGGTGTAGTTTTGGTGTATTTCGGAATGTATGATGGTTTTAAAGGATGCAGTGTGTCATCAGCTAACAACTGATGCAGGAAGTTTGTTCCATCCTTCAGCAACTCTGAGCATGAAGAAATATTTCCTAAAGTCAT
Organism: Eledone cirrhosa; assembly: GCA_964016885.1. NCBI lineage: Eukaryota > Metazoa > Mollusca > Cephalopoda > Octopoda > Eledonidae > Eledone > Eledone cirrhosa. Next base: position 65,757,646 of record OZ024742.1, on the reverse strand, counting down.
GGGAGCTGTGTTGTTTTCTGACTTTGTAGGCATGTCCACGTGTTAGACACATGGAGATCAAAAAGGTGTTCGGGGTTGTTGTTGGTCGGATGGTTAATAACTTTGTGGGTGTTTGCCAAGTCCATTGCCAGAGGGAAGCAAAATATTCAGGGTATGGTAGGTGTCTGATGGAGGGTATGCGCTTGGTTGCATGTCTCTGAACAGTTTCCAGGAGGTCAATGTTCTGAGCAAGATAGGGGTTCCAGACTGATGACGCGAACTCCAAGTGTATTCGTACCATAGATGTATACAGCTTTAAATAGATGGCTGGAGAGCAGCTAATGAAGGTCTTGCTGATTGATGCCAAGTCAATCTTAATAAATTGACTGATTTATCTGTTCACTACTGCTAATCCACCGCTGTTTGTACAATTTTTTAGATAATGTCAATTTGAGCTTGAATCATTGGCGTAATGAAATTTGAAAAGATTATAAGCAAATCTTTTTTAAAATACACAGACAACATTTAACTGTATCGTTGCAACATTAGATCTAATAATGGAGCAACATTTGTGCAGAATTATTGTTTGTGCAATAAGATATTTGCAGATCTGTACTTGGTCTGCTCTTTAGCCAACTCGGTACGTTTAGAAGCTCTACGCTCGGCTTGCTTTTGAGATATAATAGCTGAATTTGCAGATCTATACTTGGCCTGCTTGTTTGCCAACTCATACCGTTTTGAACATCTATACTTGGCCTGTTTTTGTGTTAATTTAGCAAAATTCACAGCTCTATAATCGGCCTGTTTTTGTCTCAACTTCTCCCGATTCCGCATCCGGTAAGCTGCTTTCACATCCAATTTAATACGCCCATCTAGATTATTAGCACAGGAATGTGAACAAGCTTGTGGGACCGCATCATTGTAAGTATATGAACTGCCTGCAACATCAAGACCCAATTCACAAGTGCAGCGTTGCTCATTCACATCGGCAGTGGGGACACCAAAGTCAGTGACAGGTCTCGATTCACTCGCGAGATACATCACAGCTACACTATATATTTAAACATATATACAGTGATACCTCGCTACTTGGCGGTTCAACTATCGCGGATTCACGATTTCGCGCATTTTTAGAATATATATATGAACACCTAAAATTTTTCATTAAATCCATTAAAATATTAATAATAAACACAGTTCTAATCATACGCTATATATATATATATATAAATATAAGTAATTAATACCGTATAAATGGTACAAAGACTGTTTATGTAAAATGTATTTCTCAACAGAGTATTGAATACTTAGGAGAAATTCAAAACGAAGAGTGATAAAATTTCAAGCAAAGAGTTTAATTAGGTAATGACTTACAAATTTGTTTCAGTATATAGACAAAGCCTGAAGCGCTAATTATAATAATTAGTTAATAATATTACAAAATATATTAATATTATATTAAATATATACTGAAACAAATTTGTAAGTCATTACCTAATTAAACTCTTTGCTTGAAATGTTATCATTCTTCGTTTATATATATATATATATATATATAGAGAGAGAGAGAGAGAGAGAGAGAGAGAGAGAGAGAGAGAGAGAGAGAGAGAGATTTATCTAGTCCTTCGCTCAAGATTAATCTATAAGTTTAGATGTCTGCCTTCGTTTAAGTAAATATTACAGTAAGATTTTTAATATAAACAACTACAAAAAACAATTAATATTAAAACGAAAAAATTATCAATGATAAAAGAAGCGGATGCAACTTTTTTTTTTATAAAGTTATATTCCTGTTTCTTTAAAGAACATTTCATTTTTGTTCTATTGTAGGCGAAAGAATGCAATGGTTTAATAGGGAAGATATAACTTACCAATTATGTCTCTAACCGTGTAACGCTTTTTAAGTAGATAACTACAATTGAAAATACTAAAGAAATGGAACCAACAATTCAATTTGAAAGTCGTCTACTTATAGTGACAGTGTATTACTGGTACTTTATTTTATCGACCCCGTAACGATGAAATGCAAATGCTGAAAATTTAAATTGCCTTAATTCTATCGTCTGCTGTTTCATTAAAGGGAGATTCTCGTCTGTATTTAATTCTATCGTCTACTGTTCCACTAAACAGATATACCTCCACTATCGTCTCTATTTATACATTTTAACTTATAACTTATACACATTTGATTTGAAATATTTTATCTAGTCCCCCCTCTCAATATTATGATGATTTCTTTCGAATGAAACAGTTCTAGTCCTGTAGAAGCCATTTATATATATAATTGAACTGAGTTAAAAATTCACAATATTTATAATTAAATAAGCTCATATATATATGTGTGTATTTATCTGTTTATTGTATTATATATAATGTGTGTATATACAGGATGTCCCCCAAAAATATATACACACTTCAACAGCATTCTAATAACTATTGCCTGTACAGGTAATCAAAGTGTCAATCGAATGTTAGTTTCGTGTTTTAACAGTACAAATTTACAATACACACATAACACACATAAAACCAGTGTATATACATACATGAGTGTGTATACACATACATGAATGTGTGTATATACAATATATATGTATATATATATAGACACATATATTCACGGTGCAACGGTACATTAAAATATAGATGCGGGAGAGAGGGGGGGGGGTGTATATATAGGGGCGCTGGGGATAAAGGAGTGTAAAGCGTGTGTAATTGATATATTGAAGGAGAGGAGCGTGCAGCGATAGAGTAACAAATATATAGAGAGGGGGAGAGATGGTATTGAAGGGGAGGAGTGCAAAGCGAAAGAGTAAGAGAGATATATATAAAGACGGAACAGATAGAGAGAAACAGGCGTAAGTAACAGTGGAAGAGATATATAGAGAGGGGGAAATGTGTTATTGAAGGGGAGGAGTGTAAAGCGAAAGCGTAAGATATATATAGAGAGAGGGGGAATAGTATATATATATATATATATATATATATATATATATATATATATATATATATATATATCAACACTTACTCTGATTGGTTGAAAATTAGCCAATGACATACGATCACCACCACCACGGCTATCCCGGGAAAATTTATGAAGAAGTTAGGCATATATGTTAGAACACGAAAAGTGAACATTCTGTTGTTTCACACTTTTCGTGTTCTAACAGATATATATAATAATTTTTTTTACGCTCTTTCCTACGTTATCTACACACTATACATCTCATTCTACATTCAGTTACATCTCTCTCTTCACCACCGGATCTTGTTACCCGGAGAATTACCCACCTGCATTGTTGAGGCTTCCAAAACGACCGAAAGAATATATATATATATATATATATATGGCTATTGTGACATATATAGTGGTAAAATATCGGGACACAATATGCCATATACATATATATATATATATATATATATATATATATATATATAGAGAGAGAGAGAGAGAGAGAGAGAGAGAGAGGGGTGGAGTGGTAAATCATCGGTCGGGGCACAATATGCTAACCACTCCACACATCTTTCCACATATGTTTCTGTATCTGCGTGTTTTAATGTGGACATAAAGTCCATACTCCCTAAAATTTCCCATAATTCATTATCAGCAGCGGAACCAATTGCAAAAATATTCTCTGTGTATAAATGCGCACATATGATCATATATATGCCTGGCGGAATATTGTTTTGAGACATCTCGTCACCATATTGTAATGACTTCTAAGTGACGTATATATTCTAACTGTGTAATATCAGAACATGCGATAACATGACGTAGGCTAAGAACACATTTTTACTTCAAAATCATGTTACTCCACAAAAGATACACACTCACACACACATAGGCACACACACTCACACATACACGCGCGCACATACACACACACACACACACACATACACACACACGCAGACATACACACACTCGCATACATACACACACAGACACACCTATACACACACACACCTATACACACACATACACACGCAAGAACACACACACAGACACACGAGCACACAATATTTAAACAGTATAATCATTTTTATTATTATTACTAACTCTATTTTACTCTTGCTATTCTTCCTGCTTCCTTTTTCGTTCTCACAATCTAACTGTCTCACACTCTCTATTCTCTCCCTTTCTATTTACCTAATTGTTTGTTTTTATATTTTTTACACGACTGTATGTAAAATCCCCGGCATGTCTTTGTATTGTCCCCTTTTCTTGTTGCGCCCTTGTGGCTAATAAAGAAATCTATCTATCTGTCTATCTATCGAAGTAATTTCTTCCCTCGTGCAGCAACGTATTTGTTCTGATTATTTAATTTGACTATTTCTTAATTTGTAGTGTCACGGTTCTGAACATTAAGTCTTTGTATTACCTTGGGGTACATCTATGGTTAGTTAAATATTTTTTCAAAGCACACCCATCTTTCCAGTAGACCTAACCCTGTAGCATTTACATTACTCTATATTTTTGTTGTAAACACTTTATCTCATATAATTATCTCACATAATATCGAATCTATGGGATTTTGATGTTATTTATTATGTGAAGAATACCTTAACATCAGTATGAGCGGCCGATCACTGCTGGTTTGAACAGAAAAAGATGAGAGAATGTTGGCCAGATATAGGGTTAAAACAGATGTTCACCTATTTGTTTTTCTTCTTTTCTTTTCAGCTTTTACTTCAGTTTTCTTCCTTCTGCTCCTGCATCTGCTGAAGGTTTGAACAGAGGAGTAATTGTGTCTGTATGTGTATATATTTGTGGCATATGTATTGATAATTATAAACGTGAAAGTGCTCAAGATTAACTAATGCTGTGTGGAAATGCTCTAACAATATTTTTCGACCCGAGTCGTGTTATTTTTTGGAACGTACTTGTTTCTCTCCTTTCATGTAATACGTAACTGTCTTTACAGTACTGGCTTTGTATCATCCAAGTCGAAACAATTATAAATGGGCATATTCCTCAATTGCCATAATTGATTTAATTCAATAGCTAAATCAGTGAAATTCGGTAGCTTTCTAGCTCGCTTCTGCAGAACGTTATAGTATTCATTTAAATAGTAGACTATTGTCATTTTTCAATTAATGGTGTTAAGCAGTGTTTCGATGCCATAATTTACTTCAGAGTAAATCTAAGTTTTCAACCGACAGTGATTGTGTTTAAATTAAACTTAGATTTTAGAAGTTCGAAATCTAAATCAGATTTGTCGAATAATCATGTTGCTGGAATGATAACCGTTTTACTAAGATTTGAATAGAGACATTCAACAGTAAGATGACTCTTGTGAATAAGACAGACTGAAGCCCACACTGATTTCTTCAACTACTTCCTGACACTTGATAACCCTCTACCATCTTGTCATGTAGGCGCTACATGTCCACTGACTGTGTGTTACTTCAAGAGCCAATGACTGTGCTTGTAAATGATTGCTCGACCATGTACAGGCTTCTTTGAAAATAGTAACCAAACACACGCTCAAAGGACATCCAACCGTGATGATACACAGGATAATATTTTCCGAGACGGAATTACCTTTGCTGGGTGTCTTTCATAAGTAAGAACCTAAGGTTAAACTGACAAAATATGACGTTTTTTTTGTTTTAAAAAGTCCTTAATATTAATGTTAAGTTCTGGTATAATATTACAAAACCATGTGCCACGATATTTTTGCAAGTAGGATGGTTTTTATAAATTTATTTCATTCTTCTTTAGCGCACACACTGTTTTGTGTTCATAAACGCCCGATAGTACAATACTACCTTTAATTAGCAGTAAAACTAACATACTGTGATTCATAATAGAGACACATATAAAAGCATATCAAATGTGATTATGTATAATAAACAAACACAAGGAATCGCTATGGTTGTTTTAATCAGAGGACATGTCACAGCTAACTCGGAAGCAGTGTCAGAGCACAAGACTCTAGTATTTCAGGAGTTTATCCATCTTCAGTGAAGTTTACTCAAGTGGCACTCAAGCAAGAATAAGCTGCAGCTTGTACAACTTTTGCAATTAGTACGAGCTTGATGAGCTGATATCAAATAAAAGTAGCACCAACATAGCGCGATTCATAATCTCCGACGGAGTATCAATATTAAGAAAAGGGAGAGAGACTGTATTACATATTCAACACCGTTGTACAGACTTTTAAAGTCGAGAAAGGTCGGTATTCAACAATTATTCAATACATTTTCGTCAGACAAGAAGTTCGGATGTAAATAAAAATAATGTCTGCTTTTGTTGATATACCTGCCGTATCAGATGTGTTTACATCTCGGCGTTCGTAATCAATTTAAAATCATTTTTACATCATTCCTGAATACATTTACAGTTTTTAGTTGGTTTTCCAGTCAGATTTTGTTTCTTGTGTCTAATTGTTATAACTATGTGTATGGGTGTGTGCGTGTGCGTGTGTGAAAGTGTATGTGTGTGTGTGGGGGGTGGGGGAGGGGGGGGGGGGTTAATGAAATCTGAATATGAAATGCTCCGTCTCTTATCTTATTTTTTTCTCGTTTGCTAGTGGGTTCTGTTGTGCTTTAGGAATACCAATTGATCAATGAGATGTTATACTGAATAAAAACTATAGAGAAAATTGAAACATGAGTTGAAATACGAAGAATGTGCTAATCGTTGTCGGACAAAAGGCTAAATTCGGAAAATTGTGCACTCATAAACATTTTTTTATAATCCATTTTTAACGCTGCGTCTCACAACAGCCGACTAATGTTCTCCATCACCCCCTTTCTTCACAAAACACATTTTACCCCCTACATTGCTGAGTTCATTTTAACTACATTGTTATTGTTTGTTTGTTTGATTGCTTGTTCTCTCACTAGCTAACAATATTAGTGGGAAAACATTCATATCTATAGAAGAAACTTCAAATCCATACTACCGATTTATCAATTTTTCATTGAATAGAATTATGGAAATTTTACTCTCAGTCTGGACCACTCGTTTCCCCATCTATTTTTACCATTGCATACAAAGAAATCTATTCTTTCGTTATTTTTAAAAAAATCATTCAACCCGAACACATGGAATATTTTATAAAGGAAGGTGATTGGTTTAGACAGGTTATATGTATATTATACAAATAAATATGTATATATATATATGTATGTGTGTGTGTGTGTGTGTGTATGTGTGTAACTGTATGTATATGTATATATATATATATATATATAGTAGCTGATACGTACTCAAAGCGCCGGACACAAGTTCTTTCGTATCGAACAACGTAATCACACGTCTATATATATATATATATATATATATATATATATATATATATATATATATATATATATATATATATATATACATATACATATATATATATATATATATATATAGGAACGAGTAGGACCCCGACGGCTGAGCTCAAGCCGTTTCGACGTCCTACTCGTTACTATTACCCACTCTACTACCCTAAGTATTGAGTACTTTGGTGCGTTATGGTCCACCTGTTTCCTTACCACATTTCCTTCGTTATATATATATATATATATTAAATATATTTATTAGTCTTCAAATTTATTATTATTAATATATATATATATATATATATATATATATATATATATATATATATATATATATATATATATATATATATATATATGTATATATTAGAAAGTGAGGTTTTTTTTTACAAAATGAAAAATAACCGAGGTGTCCTACACGAGTGAAAGTATAAAGAAAAAGAGAGTGAGAAAAACCACAGACCCTCCCTCTCAACTCACCTTTTGAAAAGCAGAAGAACTGCGAAACCGGTAAAGGAACCAAATAAATATATATATTTTTTAAAAAAATAAGACTTCAGTTGCATTTTCGATTTCATCTCTTTTTCTATATATATATATATATATATATATATACAATATATTAATAAATGGAAACTATATTTATAAAACCATAATTATTTTATTATATATATTTCAAGGGCAACCAAGTTATAAAAATGTTTAAGCTTGTTGAATCCCAACCAATTAAATATAACCTCTGCATATATATATATATATATATATATATATATATATATATATATATATATATATATATATATATATATATATTCATAGTGGTAAAACACCGGGAGATTATATCCACAGTAAGTAGAGCACTGAGTCCATAGGACAGTTCGGTATGAAGTTAGTTTCACAAAAAATTAGCAAACCATCCTCGGATTTTCAACTCTGAGTTGTTTTGGAATGAATACAAACACATGGTTTAGTACTAATCCATTGTTTTACGATCGTTTCAAAGAGCATGTAAGATATCGTTATATTGCCTAATGGCTAGCAGTTACACAACTCCATATTATGAGCATCGTTAAAGGCAGAATGGATGTATTTATCGAGTGCAATACAATAGATTTGTATAACTGGTATCGATTAGTCAATATATAGATAATATTTAAGTATATTTTTCCTTTGAAACGATCGTAAAACAATGGCCTTGTCTTAATTGTTTCGTTGTTCAACCCTATATATATATATATATATATTTGTTGTACTGCCTCTCTGTTTTGTTCCCGTTCAATTTTTCATTATATATATATATATATATATATATATATATATATATATATATATATATATATATATATATATATATATATATATATATATATACATATATATAAGTAAGATGTATAGTAGGACGTATGTGAATCGCGATGATCACGTCTGACTTACCAAATATGTGACGGTAGCTAATTAAGCTCTATGCGCATACGCAGAGCAGAAATATTAGTGAAAAAGAACAACTAATATAAAAGAGCCCCCCTTAAAGCGGAGTTGCTGATGTATACAACAATTTCAAACTGCTAGCCTTGAGTGATACGTTGATGTAAACAATGATCTTGCAATCACATGTTATATGCCTTGATAAGTCCCACCATGGGGTAGGACGAAACGGCTGTCGGCAATAAACTTGTTATAATGTCATAATAGTTCCTTTGTTCTTTTTCACTAATATATATATATATATATATATATATATATATATATATATATATATATATATATATATATGGGAATGGGGTACACATGTAATTTGGTCTGAATATGTGAGAATATGCATATAACAGTACATATATCAGTGACGTAGTTCGCTAAAGTCGAGGTAATTCGGCAACGCAGATGATGTGAAACAATTAGACATTTTAGCAGACACGCATTCTGACATTATCGGCTGTCAATCTGAAATCGTACCAGAGTTTTTCATTCATAGGAATAATAATGCAATATGGCAAATTCAAATTCGAGAAAATGTCCACCAAAAATATACTTAAATCCAAGATTACCACTAAGATTTGTCCCCATTATCCCAAACTGTACAAATTGTTCCTCAATTTTCTGACCACACCAAATACTAACGCAGTTGCAGTGTGAGGCATTAATTGGTTGAAACACGTAAAATCCTACATTCGTATAAAAATGGACGAGAAAAGATTGTCTGTGTTAGCTTTGCTCTCCGTTAAAAAAGAGTTGTCTAGTAAACTCGGTTATAATATAGTAGATCAATTTGCTAGCATGAACCCTAAACAGAAAGCAGTTATATGTTTTTTCATAATTTTCACATTCCTTCTTTTTGTGTTCATTTTAAGTTTAAAAATTAATAAATTAAACACAGTTGTCTCTTTACAACGTCGTTGTATCGCAGTGGACATTATGGGAAGGACAGCACGAATCAAGACCTCGGTGTTGAACACTGTCTTGACAGGATCTACCCAGGATACGGCGTAGACAACACTGTCAGACAACAGAGAGCCGATGACGCAGGCTTTATACACTGCCATCTTCGTTTTTACCGTTAACTTGAGGGTTTTTCACACTCGGTTTGTGAGGCGAGCAAGTATTGTGACTGCCTTCCCAATATTCTTGTCGAGCAGTGTTCTGAGCGACGTGGTCAGTGATGATGGAACCGAAGTAAGTGAACTGATAGACGGCATCAAGTTCGTAGTCGATTTTGATGCCTGGCGGTAATTCTTTTTCCTGTCTCAAGACGTATGTCTACTTAAGGCTGATTATCAGTCTGAAATCACTGCAGGCAAGGGATAAATCGTCCATCAGAATCTGGAGTTCCTGCTGGAAGTGTGCCACAACCGCTACATCATCGGGAAACAGCATGTGTGATAAGGGTCTCGTACACTTTTGTCCTCACTCAGAGGCTGACGAGGTTCAAAGCTTGTCGTCCGATCAGGTGCACAGGAAGATCCTCTCCGTTGCAGCACTGAATGCGCACCTCAAGAGCAGAGCGAGGAAAATCCCAGAGTGTGGGCGCAAGGACGCAGCCTTGTTTGACGCCACTGTGAATGTTGAACGGCTCCGATGTGCTCTCGTTAAACTGCACCTTCCCTCTTATCTTAGTGGAGAATGATTCGATCAGTGGTCAGCCAATCTTTGGAAATATCTCGAAAAGGCCGTCTAGGTGAGTTCCCTGCACTTTTCCTGGAGTTGACGAAGGGAGAAGACCAATTCCACGGTTGATCTTCAACTTGGAAACCGTACTGTGATTCTGTGTAGACACGTTCTGCCAGCTTCTGCGAGTGGATCAAAATGAACCATGTTAATACTTTGCCGACGATTCTGAGAAGCGGGATGCCCATCCAGTTAGTTGTTGCAGTCGATTATTTCGCCCTTGTTTTTGTAGAGGGTGCTTATCTTGGTGTCCACCATGGCCTTATATTGCCCTACAAGGTTTGGTTAGGATATCTTGTTGACATCGATGCGGGTGTTCCTCTGTTTCTTGTCATGCTTGAATCTCTTCGGTTGTAACCTTATCTTACAACCAAGGAGTGGTCTGTGCCGCAGTCCCCGCTGTGGAAAGAGCGTGTGTGGAGAACGTTCCTGATGGCGGCACATCTGATGAGGATAAGGTCCAGCTGAGGCCAATGCTTTGAGTGCGGATGTCCCCAGGAAACACTGTGTAGTGGTCTGATGCGGAAGTAGGAGTTGGTGATGCACAGGCTGCGATGGGTGCACAACTCGGGAAGGCACTGTCCTTTGTCATTCATTTTCCCCACACCAAACTGTCCAAGGCAGTGCCAAATCGAAAGCATTTAATATGGGAGTCGGGCTCTGCTAAGGGTGCATACTGCCACCTCTCCTGTTTATTATTTTCATGAATTTAGGGCGGTGGATTAGCAGTATAGAGTTACGGTCCCTTATGATCTGATCTTAAAACCCACCGAGGTCAACTTTGCCTTTCATTCTTACGGGGTCGATAAAATAAAGTACCAGTCACGCACTGGGGTTGATTTAATCGACTTTCCTCTCCCACAAAATTTCAGGTCTTGTGCCTATATAAGAAACCGTTATTTTCATGAACAGGATTGGCAAGTGCAGCCGGGTTGAAAGTAGTATCACAACAGGCAGGTATAAAATCAGTCGGTTGAAATTTGCAGACGACATGGTGTTACTTAACTCGACAAAAGATGATCTCCGACTATAACCTTCCCCACAAATTAGTGACCTTGTGCCTATGTAATAAATCAAATAGAAAAGAGGATGATGTTGCGTTTACTTTTCAAACATTAAGATGAGAAATACGTTTTAAAAACTAGGAAATATTGTCAACGGATTCAGCACTCCTGGAACCTCCTTCCACTTCTCACAGTTCCTCGTTCCCTTACGTGTAAACTGCGTATACATTGAATACATTTGAAATTATGAAACAAAACCTACGACACTATATATTAGAATTATTAGTAATATTAAAATTCACAAGATGGCATATCTCTTCTCTTAATAATAATGACGCAATTCTTCTTGAAAGAGAAATAAAACCAAAATGAATTTAATAAAAATTTTATAATTTTTAAAACAAAACGCTGTAACAAATAAATATACATTAACACAAAACCTATTGTGTTCATATAATGTATGAGGCTATCCGCAACGAAACTCCCTCAGCCACGCGCAAATCTACTTTTCCTCATTATCTAGAGAGTTGTAGCTTGAAGGGAGATCATTCGCGTAAATCAATGAAGAATGAGAAATAAAACATTTTAAGCATGCTAAATTCTTTCGGCTATGGAAAAAAGTTTTGTTTCGTTTCGTCATATTTATGAAATTTTAAATATTTTTTAGCTTCGCGTTTTCTTATCGGCGTTAATATTATCATTATCATCATCACTATTATAATAATAAATATTATTGTTATATATATATTGGTTTTAATTATATGCTATGACGTCTTTTGATTTGATTTGCTGTTCATTTTCCATTTTGTCTTGCATCAACTGGCCGCCACAAACGTCACCACCTCCACCACCACGACACCACCACCGCCGCCGCCGCCGCCACCGCCGCCGCCACCGCCGCCACAACCACCACCACCTCCACCATCACCATCACCGCCGCCACCGCCTCTAAAACCACTATCGCCACCACCACCTCCAGCAACTCCACCACCACCAACACCACCACCACAACCTCCACCACCACCGCCAACACCACAACCACCACCTCCACCATCACCATCACCAACACCGCCGCCACCGCCTCTAAAACCACTATCGCCACCACCACCTCCAGCAACTCCACCACCACCAACACCACCACCACAACCTCCACCACCACCGCCAACACCACAACCACCACCTCCACCATCACCATCACCAACACCGCCGCCACCGCCTCTAAAACCACTATCGCCACCACCACCTCCAGCAACTCCACCACCACCAACACCACCACCCCTCCAACACCACCACCACAGCTACAACCAACACCACGACCACTACCACCACCACAACCTCCACCACCACCGCCAACACCAGAACCACTACCACCACCAACAACATCACCACCACCACCGCCAACACCACAACCACTATCACCACCATCACCCCTACCAACACCACAACCACTACCGCCACCATCATCAGTACCATCGCCACCACCACCACCACCACCACCATTATCACACCCACCACCACATCCCCCACCACCACCACTACCACCACCACCATCACCACTACCAACATCGCCACCACCACAACAACCACAACCACTAACACCACCACCATCGCCACTACCATAATAACCACGACCACCACCACCACCACCACCACCACCATCACCACTACCACCATCACCTCCACCACCACTACAACCACAACCACAACCACTAACACCACCACCACAACCACAACCACAACCACTAACACCACCACCACCATCACCACCACCATCATCACCACCACTACCACCACAACCAAAACCACTAACACCACCACTGCCACAACCATCACCACTACCATCATCACCACTACCACCACCACCACCACCACAATTACAACCACTAACACACCACCACCACACCATCACCACTACCATCATCACCACCACTACCACAACCGCAACCACTAACACCACCACCGCCACCACCACCAAAACCACAGCCACTAACACCACCACCACCACCACAACCGCAACCACTAACACCACCACCGCCACCACCATCACAATCACCATCACCACCACCACCACCACCACCACAACCACAACCACTAACACCACCACCACCACCACCACCATCACCACTACCAACATCGCCACCACCACCATCACCACTACCAACATCGCCACCACCACCACAACCACAACCACTAACACCACCACCATCACCACTACCATAATAACCATGACCACCACCACCACAACCACAATGACTAACGCCACCACCACCACCATCACCACTACCACCATCACCTCCACCACCACTACAACCACAACCACAACCACTAACACCGCCACCACCATCACCAGTACCATCATCCCCACTACCACCTCCACAACCACAACTACTAATACCACCACCACCACCACCACCATCACCACTACCATCATCACCACCGCGACCACCACCACAATCACAGCCACTAACACCACCACCACCACCACAACCACAACCACTAACACCACCACCACCACCACAGCCACAACCACTAACACCACCACCACCACCACCACCACAACCACAACAACTAACACCACCACCACAACCACAACAACTAACACCACCACCACCACAACCGCAACCACTAACACCACCACCGCCACCACCATCACCACTACCAACATCGCCACCACCACAACCACTAACACCACCACCATCACCACTACCATAATAACCATTACCACCACCACCACAAACACATCCACTAACACCACCACCACCATCATCACCACTACCACCATCGCCACCACCACTACGACCACAACCACAACCACTAACACCGCCACCACCATCACCACTACCATCATCACCACTACCACCTCCACAACCACAACCACTAACACCACCACCGCCACCACAACTACAACCACTAACACCACCACCAGCACCACCATCACCACCACCATCATCACCACCACAACCTCAACCACTAACACCACCACCAGCACCACCATCACCACCACCATCATCACCACCACCACCACCACAACCACAACCACTAACACCACCACCACTACCACCATCACCACCACCATCATCACCACCACCACCACAACTACAACCACTAACACCACCACCGCCACCTCCATCACCACTACCATCATCACCACCACCAACACCACAACCACTACCATCACCACCAGCACCACCACCACAACCACAACCACTAACACCACCACCACCACCACTACAACCACAACCACTAACACCGCCACCACCACAACCACAACCACTAACACCACCACCACCACCACAACCACTAACACCACCAGCACCAGCACCACCACCACAACAACCACCACCACCACCACCACCATCACCACCACCACCACCACCACCACTACCACCACCACAACCGCTAACACCACCACCGCCACCACAACTACAACCACTAACACCACCACCACCACAACCACCAACACCACCATCGCCACCACTACCATACAACCTACTCCTCATTTCTTTTATTTCATTATTCCTCTTTTTGTGTCCAATCTAATTAAACAAGAAATATCGTGAGATTCAACAAATTGAGTTGAATGAATCGCTTATTCACGCTCAATTAAAGATCTATACCTGGATAGATTTATAGTGGACTGGAAAACATTGTGTTTAAGTGTGTATATGTATATATATGAAACGTGTATACTCCAGTGTTTCTGTGTGCCTATGGCTGTCTTTTTTCTCTGTATGTTTATTTGTTTGTTTTCATCATTATTTTTAATAAGTCTGCATAGCTGTTGCTGTGTATATATAATCCTTTCTAGCGAATATCTGAAAAGATGGCTCTGTATATATGTATATAGATGTTTATCTAAGAATTGTTTTCTTTTTCTAGGTGTGCTTAAGGTAGTATGTATATTTTATATACATATATATGCATATATATATATATATATATATATGTCTGTGTGTGTGTGTGTGTGTGTGTGTGTGTGTGTGTGTGTGTGTGTGTGTGTGTGTGTGTGTGTGTGTGTGTGTGTGTAATAAGGAGTTGACGGACCCAGCATATTTATTAATGCCAGGACCGGTTGCATCTCAGCGTACTCAATGGGCAATGTAAGATACATTCCCAGAGTATACACATAGTTATTCGCTTTGTGTGTGTGTGTATATATATATATATATAAACTCAAATCGTCTTTTACAATTAACTAGCTCAAAGAAAGGAATATTTCTGAGCCGTGTAATACAAATGATAGGGATAAACACTGATACGAGTACACATGTGTTCGTATTGCAAATGACCAAATTAGCTAGATTGAAAAATACTAATTAATGGTTGCGAAACAAATTTTAAGTTTGAAATTTAAATTTGTCCAGGTATCACGGCTTTTGCCAATATAGATTTGTTTTTATTGATTTATTATTTTAGATCGAGACAGGCAAACTGTATTATTTTAATTAGTATTTTTCAATCTAGCTAACTTGGTCATTTGCAATACGAACACATTTATACTTGTATCAGTGTTTATCATATATATATATATATATATATATATATATATATATATATATATATATATAGTTTTAATATAGATGAGATTCTACAGGACTAGAACTGTTTCATTCATTAGAAATCATCAGGAATCTGGGTATCAAAAAATAAATATGGTATTTATAGGTCTCTACAAGTGGTAGGAGAGGGTGGGGAGTGGGATGGGTGCAGGTCATTGGTTGATAGAGAAGGGAATTCATTAAAAGCTAATTCTACATAGCTATAGTTAATTTATATTTATTTATGTTTTTAGAGTAACAAAGGCAGACAGAATTCTATAAACAGGTTCCGGATGGCATACCATTCCTTGTCAATAAGTTTCTCTTAAGCTAGCAGATGTCTATAAAATCAGTGGGGGGTCATTCATGCTCGATAGAATTAAAGAAAAGGGAGATTCTTTAAAAGCTAAAGTCATTAAGGTTCTACTAAGTGACAAAGGTCTAGGGAATTCTGCAGACAGATTCAAAATACTGAGTGCATATCTTCCTATTATCTTCGAACTTCTCTTAAACTAATCAACAATATGCCAAATCAACAGACACATTCACAAAAAAACAAGCAAACAAACAAACAAACAAACAAACAAACAAACAACTTTTAATGAATTCCCTTCTCTATCAACCAATGACCTGCACCCATCCCACTCCCCACCCTCTCCTACCACTTGTAGAGACCTATAAATACCATATTTATTTTTTGATACCCAGATTCCTGATGATTTCTAATGAATGAAACAGTTCTAGTCCTGTAGAATCTCATCTATATTAAAACTGTTATACTCTGCTATGTATTGAGTACCTTACTTACTGTGGTTACTTCCGATTCAACCCGGAATAACGTATATATATATATATATATATATATATATATATATATATATATATATATATATATATATATATATATATATATACAATATATAGAGGGGAAAGACACAGAGAGTGTTTTTCTTTACAGGAATTCCAAACCACCAGCGTGAAGAGAATATAAGCTACTAGAGGCATAGGAAAAACATAAAATTAAAAGTATAAATTGAAATGAGAAACCAACCTCACCTAAATCACACATGTACACACTCACCAGGAGAATGTTTCGCCATTTTAGTGGGTGCCATTTCTAGCAGCTTGTTCTGTTCATGCCACCGGTTGCTGCGCCGCGCATGCATTTCCCTTATGTCTACACGTATATATATATACGAATTAACAACCCAACAAGGAACTGGGCATATCAGAGTATTGACAATATCATACACCTAAACAACATATGTACTTGTCTATACCATACTAATTCAAACTGCCTGAAGAGGTCACAGCCAAAGATGGCTGTCACTGAAATATATATAGCAGTAATAAACGAAGCTAAATTTTAATCATTTGACTTTTATTTAACTTTATTTTATATATATATATATATATATATATAGGAACCAGTAAGACCCCGACAGCTGAGCTCAAGCCGTTTCGACGGCTAATTCTGGACTAAATGAAAATTTATCCTGGTATTTAAATAGCCGATCTTCTCAAGGGGTAATTCCATATATGGTCAAAGTGATTGTCAAAAATCAGTAGTAATTCTGTGGTTGCAAATTAGTAGGGGAGATGGTGGCTAAACCTGCCAGTAGGAGAAAGAGGGGAGGGGGTGGAGTAGCCCCAATCAAGCGTTTGTAGTACCAGCTACAGCTGGGCATGAGGTCAAAGAAGATACAGGGGAGGGGGAGGGGGAAGAAGTCGGAACGGTAGGTAGAACAATGGGGGGTAGAAATAGATCTTTTAGAGTTAGCATTAGTATATATTTTTCTCGGGACTCAGAATTATTATCTCGTATTAGTTCACTTTGCTGCACCGGGTGGTTGCTGGAATTGTGCCCGGGATGGAAACCTTTATTGTTTATTTCGTGGTAGTCTCTTTAGTATTTTGGCCCCTTTTGTTGACCCGTCACCGTATCATTTACGTACTTATACCTCTTAAAAGGGTCCTCGCCTATTCCGTCCCACCTAGTTCTTTTACTTATTTCGTTATTTCTTTATTTCTTTCTTTACTTCTTTCTTTCTTTATTTATTTATTTATTCTAGACTAACAATAGCTAAAGACCTAGGTCGTAGAATTTAATTTACTTTACTTTTTTCTTTACACTCATTTGTTTTTCTTTACACTTATTTGCTTTTCTTCACTCTCAGTATTTTTTCTTTCCTATATATTTCTACCCCCCATTGTTCTACCTACCGTTCCGACTTCCTCCCCCTCCCCTGTATCTTCTTTGACCTCATGCCCAGCTGTAGCTGGTACTACAAACGCTTGATTGGGGCTACTCCACCCCCTCCCCTCTTTCTCCTACTGGCAGGTTTAGCCACCATCTCCCCTACTAATTTGCAACCACAGAATTACTACTGATTTTTGACAATCACTTTGACCATATATGGAATTACCCCTTGAGAAGATCGGCTATTTAAATACCAGGATAAATTTTCATTTAGTCCAGAATTAGCCGTCGAAACGGCTTGAGCTCAGCTGTCGGGGTCTTACTGGTTCCTATTACACACTCTACTACCTCAAGTATTGAGTACTTTGGTGCGTTATGGTCCACCTGGTTCCTTACCACATTTCCTTCGTTATATATATATATATATATATATATATATATATTCCGAAGAAACATAGGGAAAATCATTCCGTCATCAGGAAAGTCTTTTTCCGTATAGGTCTCCAGGCATAGCGAGGACACTGGAAACTTATTAAAAAAAATAATTCAGTGGAATGGAAATAGCGATGCGTGGACTGGATTCCAAGCCATTGAGAAAATCACTGCCTCTACGTCCGTGGTAAATTCAAAAAGAATCAATCACGTGACATCGAGGTCAATCAGTGGAAAGCGAGTGGTTATTAAGACAGCGGCCAGCTTACTACCATAGTAGCAGTCATGGCCAAATATTGCTCGACAAATGAATTGGAGATAATTATAAGGAATTTATATCTAGTAACATTTATATACACACAGATGCATATCAATGCTAGCAAATATATAGGTTTTGTCTTATTAACAATGTGGTTCAATGCATGGGGTTGCAGAACAATAATATGAGAGACGTAAAATAAGAAAATTATAAAATTAACTTACTTACTAAAAAAGTTAATTTTATAATTTTCTTATTTTACGTCTCTCATATTATTGTTCTGCAACCCCATGCATTGAACCACATTGTTAATAAGACAAAACCTATATATTTGCTAGCATTGATATGCATCTGTGTGTATATAAATGTTACTAGATATAAATTCCTTATAATTATCTCCAATTCATTTGTCGAGCAATATTTGGCCATGACTGCTACTATGGTAGTAAGCTAGCCGCTGTCTTAATAACCACTCGCTTTCCACTGATTGACCTCGATGTCACGTGATTGATTCTTTTTGAATTTGCCACGGACGTAGAGGCAGTGATTTTCTCAATGGCTTGGAATCCAGTCCACGCATCGCTATTTCCATTCCACTGAATTATTTTTTTAATACGTTTCCAGTGTCCTCGCTATGCCTGGAGACCTATACGGAAAAAGACTTTCCTGATGACGGAATGATTTTCCCTATGTTTCTTCGGAAAATATATTTACTCCATTCCAGAAACTAATTAGTTGGAAGTGATTTTTTAGTAAGTAAGTTAATTTTATAATTTTCTTATTTTACGTCTCTCATATATATATATATATATATATATATATATATATATATATATATATATATATATATATATATATATATATATATATATATATATATGCACATATATGTATACGAACATACATACTTCCTTAAGCACACCTAGATAAAGAAAACAATACTTAAATAAACATCTATATACATATATACAGAGCCATCTTTTCACATATTCGCTAGAAAGGATTATATATAATATCGTCTGTTTTTAATGTATCATGGATTACGTTACTGATTACATAAGACAATGTAACGCAGTCTTCGTTCAATTTCTGTGTATATTGTCAATTACGATTTTATTTGATGTATCATATTTACATGCATATATACTTGCGTATAATATCAATAGGCACACTACACATGCTAACCATGGTTTTTCTGCTAGTATATATAAGCATGCTAGTATATATAAGTATGCTAGTATGTATAAGTATGGTAGTATATATAAGTTCTGCTAGTATATATAAGTATGCTAGGATAAGAAATAAAATTCTAATTTTATTTATTCATATATGTTCTTTATATATATGTTCTTTATTGTTCAATTGTAGTTGCAGTAATGGCATGGCACTCACGCTTTCTTTTTAATCTACTCGGTAATATTGTTTCTAAAGATCGGTTTCGAATTTTTCGTTCGACGGAAGAGTCTACACGTTAAAATAAAATTATTCCTAAGCTGAGTATTCCACGCAGAAAAGCACTCGTAAAGTTATTCTCAGGGTGAATCAGGATGTGACAAGGGCCATTCTTTCAATAAATTGTATCTGCCTACCCAGCTTTACTAAGGAATTGAGTTCACCCGAGACTATGTATTAAAAGATCATTCTACAAAGAATCCATGCAGTGGGAATGAACAAAGGTTCTCATGATAAGACATGATCCATTATACCGTAATGGAACATAAACAGTGCTTTTCGTTTGTTTGTTGTTTTTTGTTTTTTGTTTTTTTTTCAATGATATACCAGGTAGTAGGGAGGTTCGAGTAATATTTGGCTTCTTGTTCTAATATGCCAACGGACACCTGTACCGACATATCATATGTGCAAAATAAAATAATATATAAATTATAATTACCCTCACAAGGTCGTTTAGGTCGTTTTGCTTTAGTCTCTCTAATTCATCATTCAACTGATTATACTAGCTAAACAATTCAAGTAGACTACGTAATGAGGAAGTCGTGCTGCTTATGTATCATTTCATTGTCCTCCCTACTTAATGTTACCGCATCAGCGGAATCAATTTAGTATCTATAGAGTAGAAAATTGACACATATACAGCGATATACACATACAAATATACGAATGCGCACACACACACACACACACACACACACGCATATATATTTATATGTATATATATATATACATATTTTATATACATATACACGTGCGTGTGTGTGTGTGTGCGTGTGTGTGTGTGGTGTTTTTGCATATGCATATATAAATATCAGGTTCAGATATAAGAGTCTTAGTAGTCGTGAACGGAGAGTGAATTCAACATATAATAAAGAAAATATATACGTGTTTTATTCATTCATTTTCTTACAATATAGCTATGATGTTTCAGTATATATGAGTATAAGCATTCACTGACATACTCACATACACACACACACATGCATACACATGTATATATATATATATATATATATATATATATATATATATATATATATATATATATATATATATATATATATAATATGTAGATCCAGAGTTAAATGGGGGGTAACCACATTGACTAATATAGGAAGAGCTTCTACAGAACTAGAACTGTTTCATTCGTATATGAAATCATCAGAAATGCTCGACTGAGATCATCGGGCATTTTTGATACAAATAAAACAGTTCTAGTTCTGTAAAAGACCTTTCTGTATTAAATATAATATATGTGGGTGTGGTGGGGTACATATACATATATGTAAATACATATCTCTATATGTACACATATATAGACATATATATATATATGCTACATATATAAATATATATACACATGCATATTTATATATACATATCTATATAGATATAGACATATATAGAGGTATATAGCTAAATGTCTTGAGAACAGAAGACAGAGATTGCGAGAAAAGAAGACAGAGAGAGAGAAAAAGAAAGTGATGTGTGTATTTGTGCATATCTCACACATGTAAATGTATGTATGACATGTTGAAGTGACTATCCCCAAGTGTAACAGATGGCATTAACAGAGAAAAGCAACAAATAAATCAAACAGATCGCTCACATGATCACGCTGACACACGAAGACACATGCAAAAAGGAGAAAGATATTTACATGGATACATACGAGATACATAGATACACAAAATACATACATATATATATATATATATATATATATATATGTGTGTGTGTGTGTGTGTGTATGTATGTATTTTGTGGTGTATCTATGTATATATGTATGCATGTAAATATATATATATATATATATATATAATATCTATCTATCTATCTATCTATCTATCTATCTATCTATATATATATATATATATATATATATATATATATAGAGAGAGAGAGAGAGAGAGAGAGAGAGAGAGAGAGAGAGATAGAGAGAGAGAGAGAGAGAGAGAGAGAGAGAGAGAGAGAGACATGTGGGCATAGCTCTATGTGTGTGTATGTGTAATACTTAATTATGAATTGGTGACTTTCTCCGCCATATTGATGTATATTGACGTGCATTTTAGATACAAACATATTATTTTCCGCCATTTGTTTTCCACATATCTCCGCCATTACCCCTAACATTAGTACCAACACTATTACTACCGCCGTTAATAACACTACTATTAGAGCCTCTATTAATGTTACACTGTCATTATTATCATCACTACCACTACTAAAGTTATCTTAACTCTACGACCTTCGCAGCAGTTCTAAACCATATCTGATTGCTATTGACCGATGAATATTTATAGATAATCCATCTGTTTCCTTTCCAGTAATCCCTCTCCAATGCTGACATATTTTTCATGCCATGATTAGTTGGAAAGATTAGTTCTACTAAAATGTCTTTGACTCCTACTCCACTGGTTTATTTTGTGTTATACCTTCAAGTCTTTTGTCTTCTGTCTTTTATCTCAACATTCTTATTTCTCTTTTTCTGTCAGTGTTTTTTCTCTTTTTTGTCTTCTTCTTCTTCTTCTTCTTCTTCTTCTTCTTCTTCTTCTTCTTCTTCTTCTTCTTCTTCTTCTTCTTCTTCTTCTTCTTCGTCTTCTTCTTTTTCGTCTTCTTCCTCCTATCTTTCGGTCATTTTATCGTCGTAATTCATCTCTCTCTCTCTCTCTCTCTCTCTCTCTCTCTCTCTCTCTCTCTCTCTCTCTCTCTCTCTCTCTCTCTCTCTCTCTCTCTCTCTCTCTATCTATCTATCTATCTATCTATCTATCTGCTGTCCTATCTAGCCTTTACTTTCTGCTACCACAGCAACCCTCTCCACTTAACAAATTAAACAGTGAAGTAAACTTGAAGAAAGTAATGTGTATCAAATATTTCATTTTTTACAGTTATACATCAATATCATAATCGGCAGCTCTATTAACAACCTCCTTAAGTAGAGAAAAATGGAGATGTTCTACAAGGGATTTATAAACATTCAGCTTCTATCATAGAAAACAACTATTTCACTCCATTTGCTTCGTTGCCATGAATATCATTTTAACAAGTAAACCCTATAGTTTATCATGCATTTACGCCACCCCACCCCATATATATATATATAATATATATATATATATATATATATATTATATGTATATATATATATAATATATACATATATATATATATATATTCTTATACTTCGACGCACGATTTCATATCAAAAACCTCGCAAAACTAATTCATCGCCGTTATATATATATATATATATATATATATATATATAATAAAAAATTGAACAGGGACAGAACAGAGAGGCAGTACGACAAATGTTTATTAGCTTCACGCTCAGGAGAGTGGGGGGTAGGTGGAGGACGACGTTTCGGGCATAAGCCCTTCTTCAGGTAAGAGTTCAAAAGGTGTGTAGGGGAGTGGTGGAGAGACATATAGCGAAAGGAAACGGTGCGAATGAAAAATTAACAAATAAAGACAAAATTATAATAAATAATAAATAAAAATAAAGCATGATCAAAATACAAGGAATGAGAACATTTAAAAATAAAGGCATGATCAAAATAAACTGAAATTAAAAGGGGGGTAAACAGGTGGTGGAAGGGTGTGGGGTGAGTAGAGGTGGAGGCGGGTGGAGTGGGGAGAGGGAGACGGGGTGTCCGAGCGGGGAGGGCTGAAGGTGGTGTGTGTGGTTAGGTGTGCGTGTGTGTGTGTGTGTGTGTATGTGAAAGTGAGGGTTGGGGGAAGAACGGGGTTGCATGTTCAGGAAGGTGTGGGGGGGGGGGTTGTGTGTCGGAGGGTCTGTGCGTGTGTGGATAGGGGGTGGGGGAGAGGAATCAGGGGGCTGAGGGTGTAAATATGTGGTGGGAAGCACGTGTGTGTGGTTTAAGCGTGTTGTGGGTGTGGGTGGCGTGTGGATAAAAAAATTTGTTTTGGGATGTGTGTGTGGGTGAGTTATATAGGTAATGGTGTTAGAGGATGGTTGAAAAGTGGTAAGTTACACGGATGTATGGAGATTTATATATATATATATATATATATATATATATATATATATTATGAGTGGCGCGTGAGAGCAATGCAAGCTATGCACAGATGTGCTGTCAGTAAAGGATGACCAGGTAATGAGTTTAGTGTGGAATTAAATGTGCAGGTGGGTGTTTATGAAGACTCAGCTTCCACCACTTTATTATAGTTTTCAAGTCTGGCCATAGTATCAAATATCAAAACTTGGGAAGGTCTTATAACCGAATATGTGGAAGAGCTTAAGAAGGAATTCCTGTTGTGAGAACAACATCTAACATCGAAATGTTTCAGCGTAAGCCTACTACCTACTACTTTGACGCTAAACTCCGCCCATTGCAGACTGCGCATCAACATGGGATATTTTTCTTCACAAAGTTCGATCACCAACAGCAGAGTTTAAAGAGCAGTAAGCCTAGCAAAGACCAAAGTTGTAGTAAGAAGGAAGATGACACGATTTGGGTTCAATTAGAGAAGTAGACGTACTAGATATGTAGAAATGGGGTGGATATGAACTCTATACAGTGTACAGAATGTAGATTGTGTTCACAATAGGTTGAGTTGGATTATAGGTATGATAACAGAAGAGATAGTATATGGAGAGGAATAGTTGGTAGTAGGAGCAGTGAAATTAAAGTTGTCTAATCACAGGAGAGCACCATAGAAATAGTTGATAGTTTCTGTTAGTTATGTGTCCTAATTAGTTGAGGTTGGAGTTTCTCTGAATCATAGAAGCTAGAATGAGAACAGACTGAAAAACGCTTAGTAAACGTCTACCTCTCTTGACAATGAAGGTACTCTCTTTATGAGCCAATTGTAGATTTTATGACACCTACTCACTTAGGCATAATCTACACTTGACAGCAAGACATAAGCAATAAAGGCAAAGGGCATACGAAGGCTGAAGAAAGGTTGAATGAGCAAACACCATCCGATGTGTCATTTTAGTGTGTATGAACGACGAGTCGTGTAAGAACAGAATACTGCATTGGTATGGACTTGAGATGTGTGTGGGTGAGAAATTGTCAGGGAATACCAATGGAAGGAAGCTGCAATAGATGTAGAACCCAGAAAAAAACTGGAAAATGTGGTTAGGGCTAATCGTAAAATGCTGAAATCTACGATGAGGTTACATGCATGAAAAAGCGGATTTAAACTTCTATGTGGTGTGTGTGTGTTTGTGTGGGTGTCTGTATGCGAGTCTGTCTGCTTGTCTGTGGGTGGTTGGGTGGGTGTGTACACGTAGGAATTATATTTGCAGAAACCGGGATATAAATTGGGAGGCGTCGGCATATTTATGTTGAATAGTTTACAACTTAGTACAGCAAATATTCATGAACACAAATATGTACGCCAATAATAAAACCCGGAATAAGTGTAAACACAGTAACATCAAAAGTTACATCAGCAGCATTAATAGGAGTATATTAAATATCACAGCAGCAATTAAAAATAAAATAACAGTATCAGCAATAACAAAAAGATTTACAGCAGCAACACCACCAAGAGTATTACATAACGAATCACCGCAGTCATTCCAACAACAATAAAAACTGTGTTGAAAGATTCAGCAACAACAAAAACTCTTTACAGAAATGAAAACAGCCACAACAACAACAGTTGGAATGAATGTTGCTATAACAAAATCAGTTGAAACAACAGTAACTAAAACCCTTCTATAAATAAGAACATTAATTATTCGTCCTCTCTCGATTACAACGAGGTGTATTCCTGTTGTTTGATTAAACGAAACAACCCATGGATCTAACGTGCAGGCGACTGAGGATTTCACTGAGTACCCTTAACGTTGTTCTCGGGGTAGATTCAACGTAGCACAGTATGTTAAAAGGCTACTTCTTTGAATCATAATTACAAATCATTCTTGCCAGCTGAGTAGATGTAATAACGTTTAATAAAGTGTCTTGCTCAAGGATACAAAACGCACCGCCAGGAATCGAACTCACAACACCTTAACCAGTCAGCTACGTACTTTCACATTATAGCGGATACAAAAACAACAACAGCAACAACGGCGGTAGCAACAGGAAATACAACAATTACAAAAGTACATAATACAACAAAAGAGAAACAACTATTACAAAAAAAAAATAAACTTTAACAATATCATGGGCCTCATTATAACAACAGCAATGATTATGTGTGTTGTCTGATATGTTTTATGTGAGTATGTGGATTGGCTGTATCGGTAGAGGGTCGGACGCCATGCTTTGACGCATAGAGTTACGGCCCTTGCCATTCTGAGTTCAAATACCGCCGAGGTTAACTTTGCCTTTCATCCTTACGGGATCGATAAAATAAAGTACCAGTAATGCACTGGGTAATTTGCTGGCCTTGTGCCAAAAGTAGAAACAATTATTTGTTGATATACGATTATATATGGTTGTATATATATATATATATATATCAGTCACACACACAAATGTAGCCTCTTGGTCACATACACACATACAAAAACCACGTACACATGCGAATATATATATATATCTATATATATATATATATATATGCGCATGTGTACGTGTATGTAGTAATGTGACTACGTAAGTCAATGTAGCTGTGTGTATGTATATATGACGGGGTGATTTTGTATGTGTGTATATAACCAAGAGGCTACATTTGTGTGTGTGACTGCAGGACTATGTATATGTGTGTGATTGTGTGGCTATGTGTGTGAATGTGTGATTGAATGTTTGTCTGAGCGTGCGTGGCAGTGTATTTGCATAGGTTTGTGTGTGTTTGTGCGAATGATTGTGGGTATGAATGGGTGTTTGTGTGTTGTTGTGTGCATACGTGGGACTGTTTGTGATACAGTGTACGTCATCACATATTTTTTAATGATTTTTGTTTGCTTGTGTGTGCATGTATTAATGCGCTAGATGTGTATGTGTGTGAATATCTGGTCGTGTGTATAGGATTGAAATTATTGCATGTGTATGCATATGGTAATGTCTGTTTGAATAACATCAGCTGCAGCAATAGCAATAACAACCACCACTACCACCATCACAATAACAACAACAATAACAACTGTAACACCGACCATAAAAATAATAATGATAACAACCATATTAACAAGAACAGCAATAACAATAACAACAGAATCAACAACTATATCAATAACTACAACGGTGACAACAACAACAAAACAAAGACAACTTTGACAGCAACCTCACCAAACCAACATCTAACAGCAATAGTGAATGCAGCCATATTTGCTGAGGAGCTTTGACCATTCAGACACCACATTACTAATGTACCTAATCGATGCTCCTCCATCAACATTGCCCACCATACATACACACGCACAATCACACACACACATACATACACACATACACACATACACACTCACATACACACATACACACACATATATCACATGTATCATATAGTGCATTCTGTGTGATATCACACAAGCTTGCTCAAGTCCTGGTTTTAACAGCGTTAGTAAAGAAGAATTATTAAAGGTCTTTAGTGATTTGACATGAAGGCGGCATGCACCAGTACCATTAGTTCTGGTTGTTGTGGTAACCTATTGGAAGACATCGGCCGAATTTCATTACATTTTGCTGAGATCGATGAGCTATTCATAAATTATACATACGTATGTGTGAGAGTGTGTGTGTGTGTGCATTTATATATATATATATATATATATATATATATATATATATATATATATATTATTATTATTATTATTATTATTATTATTATTATTATTATTATTATTATTACTATATATATATATATATATATATATATATATATATATATATATATATATATAAATATATATATATAAGGATATAAAGGGTGTCCACAAAAAACGTATACGCACTTCAACAGCATTCTAATGAATATTGCCTGCACAGGTAATAAAAGTGTGTATAGATTTGGGGGGACACCCTGTATTCATATATCATTATCTCCCTTTTGTTGTCTTCTCCTCTCTTCTTACCTTTCCCACTCATTCACTTCTTTGTTTTTGTTGTTCCACCCAGTTTGATTCTGCCAATGTTTCCCCCCTTCTTTACTGTACTCTTTCATATTTCATGATCTGTGGCTGCCTTCCCCCATCTAATCGGAATTAGGCAACCCACTTCGTTTGGGGTTCGTTTGATGAATTCTTATAACAGAGCTTCAGACGTCCTCTTCGACAGCTTCCACATTTCAGATCGCTGTAAAGCCCAGTATTAAAAATCCTTGAATCCACAATAAGAACCACGTGTTCAACCCAGCGCAAGTGCTATTCCAGCAGGATGGGCTCAACATTGGTCATATTTGCATGCTGCTGGTCCCACTAGTTGGAGATATATTATAGCCAGGAAATATTCAATATAGAGCGTAGATGACGCAACTGGCAGCTCATAATATTGCAATGTAATGACAACGGTGTGTGTAGGACTCGGCAGATTACGACAGACAGAATAGCATTACTGCTCGCTATATATGCAATTATTTTGGTGACAGTTTTATGTCATATTTTTTCCACAGTCAATCGTCTGAAGAGTATGTATAACTCATCTTGCGAATTGTGTGGACTGAATTAATTTGAAATAGAGTCTCTTGCTCAAGGACATTGTGTGCTGTCGAGGATTAATCTGACGTTCTTACGATCGTATCATCACAATATGTGTGTATATATATATAACGAAGAAAGTGTGGTAAGGAACCAGGTGGACTATAACGCACCAGAGTACTCAATACTTAGGGTAGCAGAGTGGGTAATAGGAAAAGAGTCAGGATCATGACAGCTGAGCTCCTGCCGTTTCGACAGCTCGGATCTAGCTGTCGAAACGGCATATATATATATATATATATATATATATAAAAGAGAGAGAGAGAATCTGCGATGCTGAGAACACGGAGACCACTAATGAGAGTACTCGATGCATGGGGGAGATGCAGAGTGGGTATAGAGATAGGTAAAATCCCGAACACGGCACCAAGAGTCGGGATTTTGCCACTCTCTCTCTAACCGGCAATTTGAGAAATCAACACCAAATATCAAAATGGATATATACATCTACATATATATTTATATATATATGTGTGTCTCTGTGTGTGTGTGTGTGTGTGTGTGTGTGTGTGTGTGTGTGTGTGTGTGTGTGTGTGTGTGTGTGTGTGTGTGCCTGTGTGTGTGTCTGTGTGTGTCTATCTTTGTGTGTGTGTGTGTCTGTGTCCGTGTCTATGTATGTGTGTCTGTGCGTGTGTGCGTGTAAACATGCATAGATAAATACAAGTAGATAAGTTGTATTAAACATTGGCAGTCTTCCAGTGCCTTTTTCCAGCTGAATTTAAGTCCTTCAGAAATTACAGTTCTCCAGCAAACAGAACATTAATTACAACAGCAATGTAACAACAGTAATATATACAACAGAAAAACTAACAATCTAAAACAACAGTACCAACAGCAACATATTTACCAAGTGTCTGAAAGCTTGGTTTTAACTGGCTGATCTGAAGATGACGTATAAATAGATATATCAATAACCATAATTTATTGCCTTGTGATGAGCAAATAGGTGCTAGGGGGCTTCTTTAGGTCACTGACTTTACTGTGTGTTTACATATGTGTATGTACATCTGTTTGTACTACTTGATTTCTTTGTATGTGAGTGTAAGTGTATATTATTTGATGCAGCAGAGAGTTAATGTGTATCTGTTATTGGTTTGTCTGTTGATGTGAGTGTGTTGGTATGTTTTTCTATCTGACTGTGTTGATGTTTGTATACTGATGAGTGTGTGTTGAGATGTATGTGTGTATAAGATTGTGTATATTTGGTGTGTTTTTGTTTTTATGTATGTGGCATTAAGTTGCAGATATCTACAGAAAGACTAGTCAGTAATAGTTGAGCGCAGGGAAGAATGCTTCAAACAACTTCTAAACTAGAATAAATCGGTGATTCCATCAGCTGTTGTGGAATTTTGTAAAATACTAATCATACGCTATCTTGACAAGCTAGCAGCCTTTGAAAATATTTGTTGCCCTAAAAACATTCTGAAACACGGAAGCTTCTGAACCAAACAATATTTCAACAGAGATTTTCAGGGAATGGTAGTTACATTTTCACAAGGGCAGTTTATCCGGATATCATAGTATTATAGAATCAGAAATGTATAATTCAATTGTGTGAACATATTCGTAAACAGAGGAGACAAATACATTTGCCTTAACAGTGCAGATATAACACTCCTTGTCCATTGTTGGGAAAAGATTGGCGAAAATCCTACTCAAGATGATCGTACAATCAGCATCAGAAAACATTACAAAATCCCAATACATCTTTACATAACTCGAAGACGTGTCGCCATGATCTTTGATTGAAGAAGTTTCGCGAAGAAGAATAAGGTGTAACACCAGGACCTGTTCATTGCATTCGTAAAACTGTTAAATGTTTTTGACAATATAAACAGGAATCACAATTCACGTTAAAATGTTCACATTTAGGCAGCCACCTGTTAGTGGACCAGCTTTTCTTTCTCACCCATAATACACCTGTGTAAGTGCAATTATATGTGTATATGTGTTTATATGTGTGTCTGGGTGCCTCTGTGTATATGGTTACGTGTTTGTATATGTATGGGCATGAGTGTGTCTGAACCTGAGTGTCTGTGAATCTATCTCCATCTATCGGTATGTGTACATCACCCGTGTGTATGTATATGCATATCTATCTGTATGTCTAACTGTGTGTATATTTACGTTTGTATTTGTTTGTGTGTATGTGTGCGAAAGAAATGTCATTGTGACATTGTAATGTAATTTTTATTGTTTAAATAAACAGAGTTCTGGTTTATGTTATGTTTTCGTATCTCATTTACACGTACACAGAGACACGCATATTTCATACATGGTGTATACTACATATACATAGAAATATATCGGGGTATTTTCTACGTAATCACATGACTTGCTAGAAAAAGTGAGTAACCCTCCCTCGGATCGCATCCTCCCTTCTTAAAAATTGAAGGACTATTTCTGAAAATAGATGCGGTGGTTACTATTGGAATAACTTTGAACATATCTTTACTCAGTCTGTGAAGGTCTGAGCTAAACTACAACAAAAACGTTTACTTATGCTCCATGCCCCCCCCCCCCACACACACACACCTCAATCTCTCGCACTCTCTCTCTCTCTCTCTCTCTCTCTCTCTCTCTCTCTCTCTCTCTACCTATCTATCTATCTGTCTATCTACCTATCTATCTCTCTATATCAGCCTGTAGGTTGAGGAAAAAGAGGAGGAGAGGAAAGGAGTACAAACTCTTCGTACTCCTGGAGATGAGGGTTGCACATTTTTTTCCGGGGGTATGTGTTACCCATATGTAATGTCTCCCCCTATTGGGGAAAATCGACTAATTTTTAAATTGCATTTGTGATAATATTTTACACGTTTTTATTGTATGTAACCTTCCCCCTTTGTATTTGTCCCCTTCTTTTGTGCCCCTGTGGCTAATAAAGAAACATATCTATATATCTATCTATCTATCTATTTCTCTCTCTCTCTCTCTCTTTTCCTTTAATTATCTATCTTACTACCTACAACACCCAATGCAACCACCATAGCCTATATATCTGTCCGCATCATAACCTCTACATCACCATTTTTTTTCCATTATATCTTACTATTAACCACATAAAGGGATGTAGCTCGACAGAGTCGTTAGAGGAGCGTTGACAAAATGCATTAGAGTATTTAATCACATCACTTTAGGTTCTGAGTTGAACCTCTACCGAGATCAAAATTGTTTTTCATCTTTCCGCGATACAGGGATTGTTAAAATAGTAGCATCGAAATTGTGGGTCAATTTAACCAATTTCAGCCTTCCCAAAAATGTATGACATGATACTAATGTTAGGAATCAATAATTGACCGCTTTGTATCACTGATACAGACATATAACTGGGGGAATATTTTGACGTGACCATACCCAAGTCATTAGAACGTCGAATAGAATGCTTTGTGGTATTTGATCTAGCTCTCGGCACTCTCAGTTCAAATCCGCCGAGATCAACTTTGTATTTCATCCTTTCGATGTCGATAAAAATGTACCAGTCTTGTACTGGGTCGATTCTTCCTTTGTTTTTCATTTTCACTTCCTCTATCTCTCTTCCCCCCCCCCCCCGTCTGTCTCTCTCTCTCTCTCTCACACACACACATACACACACAGCCACACGCTATCCTTCTCTGAAAGAAATCTGTTATGTCCAGATACCATCAAGAGTTACGGGTCAAATAAATGAATGGTACCCCATCTCACACGAGAAATAAAATCCTCTCTCATGAGAAATAGATCAATCTGGCCAGATATGAACTTGGTTACAAAAGCGAGGAGACATTTTTGTCGGCAAATCCAGCCCAACCCCTCGCTCCTACTAGTTACATATAAACCGAGGAGGATATGAACTCGGTATCGTGAAAGTTGTAGACAAAATAGATTAATAAAAACTACTTACATTACGCTACTCTTCATTCCTATAGCGATTATTTAACTGTCTGGTGTACAGTGTACAGTAAGATTAATTAGCTATAATCTGATTGAGATTAAACGATTGACCTAAAGAGTGGTTGACTGATTTTCTGGTTGAATTAATAATTATCTACTTCGTTGGATGATTTAAAATAGATTGAATTATTGGTTGGTAGAATAATTCATTGATTTAATGAGTGAATGACAAACTAACCAATGCCTTCATTGACAGATCAATAAATTATTTGATTTAACTATTATTTACTAGAGTGATAAATTAAACAATTCTTTCATTTATAGATTATGAAATTAGTTGATGTAACCATTA
>OZ024742.1:65702000-65714500 GCA_964016885.1 Eledone cirrhosa | reverse complement strand
CAAACTGTCACGCGTCTTGTGGAAGCGTGGTTTACCAAAACATTATGAGTGAAATTGAGTAGACGAAAATTGTTTATAATAGTCCAGGCTTGTCAAATACTGTATCAAAAGATGGAATGGCTCTTCCAGCGCATCTCCCTTACCATCCTCCGGAGAAACGCCTTCTCCATTCTGTCCACCGGGATTTTAAGCCAGCTGCCAGCCTCAACTTTCCAATGAGAACATCAAGGACCGTCTGTTGTTCTGGAAAACTTATCATCACAGGGCTGCTGCTGAATGGGGGTTTAGTAATGAAAGATTAATTAGACAATTTGCCCCTTATAATCACCATGTAAGAAGACCACCTGGACAGCGTTATAATTCTCGTTATGTCAAACAATCACAATCATTGATGGTCTAGGGATCAATAAGCATAAAGAGACGAGCTGCACTGACCATAATTCTAATAATTATACCTTGTTCAATATTAACCTAACCTAATATTGGCGTGGTCTCTGAATTATGCACAATACTGTATGTCATGTAATTAAAGAGGTAGTCAATTTGAGCCAACAACACTCCTGATGAAAAGATTGTTGGGGTATGTAAACATTTACAAACATATGGATTTGGGATTTGTATTGTGCTAAATGATGTTCTAAAACGAAGTAGTGGTGTCTTCAACAAAACACACACTCATACAAACACGGATATATATATATATATGGGGGGGGGGGGTCTATGATATATATATGTGTGTGTTCGTGTGTATTTGAGCGTGCATGCCCGTGCGTGTCTATGATATATTTTTCTCCACTTATTCATGGGACGATCGTTGGGGCAGAGTCATCAAGCACGTTTTGCAGCGGATCCACTCAGAAGCAACCGTCTCTAATTGATCCAGTTGGATCCTAAAGCGAAACCCTCTTGCTCTGGATCTATCCCTACATCACCTGTCCGTAAAATATATCCAACAATTATTTCCTGAGACATTCTAATCACATGTCCGTAATATCGGATCTGTGATTTCTCAAGTTAAAGAAGTAGCTACAACCTCTATCAAGTAAAGTTACTTCAGAGTCCCTTCCGAGGAACCCCATTTCGACCCCTTGTATTCGTTTGGTAAGGGCTGGCATGAAAACAGAATGCTGGAGCTGGCGCATTACTGCCCCAGCTTTTACAATTCTTGAACTTAATTCCCTCGGGGGCAGTAGTTGCCGTCTGTTCTATTCAATTCTTTTAGATACTGAAGTTCTTCTGGGTAGAAAGCAATTGAGTAGCAGTGACCCTCCACCTGAAGCCATTCTCGCCACAATTACTACGCAGTATATCTCCGAAATCGCTTTGTGATCTTCGTGTCTCATCAGAACTTGTGTATCCATAGAGTGCTATCCTACGTTAGAGGTCACATCAGTACACACAACCTTCCTGTATTGTGCTATATCGTGTGTGCTATCTTTCAGTCAGATCCTCATAATACTTCGTATTGAGGAATAAACTTTTGGGCAAATGTGTGACGCACAAACTTAGCTTACTTCTTCTCTTCGTACTGAAATTTAAACATGAAGCATATGGTGCCATTCAACTGAAAACAACCAATACTACATTCAACTTTCATTTGCGGGCAACAAGTGTTGTAATGTCCTTAGATAAAACACACTTGGTTCGGTTGTTATAGGGTGAAGGTAGATTTCAACTTAGGTTGTCGACTTGTCTCTGTGTTAACGTAGTCATCATTTTTATTATCAAACATGTTCGAATCATTCAATTTTATCAGTTTTTTAATGTGTGTTTTGCTGTGAAATAGTGTTCTTACTTTCTGTTTTAGTGGTGTGGTTCTTTTTTATTTTGATTTGCTGTTTTGGGGGGGAGAAGTGATGGAATATGAATTTTTTTATTTTATTAGAGTTACGCATAGTTTGTAGTTGTGTTTTTTTTTATTGAATCACTTTCTATGCTTTTATCATTGTCAGTATCCATAATTAATTATCATTAATTATCAATCTGTCTGTCTCACTCTATCTATTTATTTATACATCTGTATTTCTGCTAGAATCTCTTTAAACCTCTTCTTTAAACCTCTTGCACCACTCAAAAACACGTGAGCGTGACATCGTCTCATCTCCATACACTTGCTGCAGCAATCCCAGTGCTTCTGATGGAGTTTTCCACAACCGTACCAGATACTTCAAGTTTGTTCGTTGCTCTGTGCTCATTGCTTGACGACCTGAAACAGAGGACATGTATATAAAATTATGAAGAAAAAAGTTTGATCGCTGCAGCGAGCTAAGATTACAGTTACATACTCCAGGGGAATTACTTTGAAGGAGAAAACTCTTAGTATGAAGTTTGGGTTTGAAATAAATCATTTGTGACATCAGTCCTGGTACTTTTCTGCACACCTCGTATATATATATATATATATATATATATATATGTTCGTAAATAGAAAAGCTTTTCCCCATTATATATATATATATATATATATATATATATATATATATAATGGGGAAAAGCTTTTCTATTTACCGACATATTTTATCGAACCTATGACATATTTTATCAAGAAAAAGCGGTCGGGTTAGAAATAGTAAGAGTACTTCTAAAAATAACATACAAATAACAATGATTTGGATACCATACCAAACAGATATTGGAGGAATCATAAAAGCCGATAAATTAGCAAAAAGAGAAAAACAAATGGAAATATTACATACAGACTACATTCCAAATTTATCGCAAATCAAATCATTCAGCAAAACTATAATTAGTTATCGGTGGGGAAACATTTTGGGAAGAATCTAGAGATAAGCTATCAATCTTCCAATATCTCAGCCAGATCTGTCAACGTTTAAAACATATCAGGCACAGAATAAGGTTAATAAACAAAGTCTATGATATCTTCGAACGACTATATACCATTAAACTATATTTTATCTAGAGCAGGTCATGCATATTCATGTGGAGATTCTCTTTTTTTTTTTGGAGGCTATCCCAAAACTAAATGCTATTATTTGTTGCAATGCAAAAACTACCAGTTTGAGAGAGAGAGAACATCTTTAAGCAGTTCTTTCATATAATTTATCAAGACGTGCAATATACTGCCAAGGATCTACCAACCATAACAAGACCTTCCAGTACATGTAAACTACAAAAACATTCAACAACAGAAACATTTATCTGCTGTATAAATGTGTGTGTATTTATGAAGAAGATTGTGTATTTTTGCATCTCTGTGCTTGTCATATTTTTTTAACAATATATATATGTGTGTCTTGTGTGTGTGTGTATGTGTGTATGTGTGTATGTATGAGTGTGTGTGTGTGTGTGTGTGTGTGTGTGTGTGTGTGTGTGTGTGTGTGTGTGTGTGTGTGTGTGTGTGTGTGTGCGTGCGCGTGTGGGAGGGTCGCGTTCCGCCAAGAAATGCCATGTCAATATAGCGCCTTTACGACTCTATCAGGGGTGTCAGGATCAAGGTGTATATGAAGGCATATACAATATGTCTATGTATAATATACTTCTATATGTCTCAATACGAATGTTTGAAACTGCGATCATGTCACAGTTGTCTCGTTAGCCAGACATTAATATTTCGAGTTGTTTTAATCCAACATCAATGACGATTACTCACTTGGCACTGGTAGAGGAATAAGCTATAATGTATATACTGTTAGCAAATAGAACTTTTGCCGGATACGTTCATTTGCATACTGTGTTTGTTTGACCTGGCTGTGAAATCTTGAATCATTAGAGCCTGGCGTTCTCACATGGCTAGTGAGATAGGTCTGACGTAATCCCAATTTAAAACATCTATAGTGAGAAATATATATGCTTATTATATATATATACATATGGGATATGCCTACATATAAACTTCTATTATAAATCAAGTTATATTAGTGCTACTACTAATTAATTCCAGCTAAGTCAAACATTCAGAAGATTTTTCGTCTCTAGCATGGAGTGAAAAACAATGGTTGGGAAGCCTTGGGAAAATTTGAAATATATATATATACCATCGCAAATGTCTATACTGATAATAGTTAATCACCATATAACATTGTTGAGAAAATCGCATAAAATATCCCTAGAAATGGTAAGAATTGGATAGAGGTGTGTGCAAGAAATCGAACGCTGCATCTCTAGAGTGTCGGGTGAGTATGTTATACATTAAGCTAAAGAGTCGGTGGCCACTAAATTCTATCTATTTAGTCGCGTTTCAAATTTCGAAATTTCCTAATGCTTCTTAAGTCAAATATTGTTTACTGTTCTAGCTACAGGCTTAAAATCTTCTAAATAGACGAAATTGGTGCCCAGCGGGTGTTTTGCGTATATTTATCTATTAGAACTGCATCTGTATACGGGCATATAGCTGTATGGGTAAAAGTTGTATATGTACATGTATGCTTCCATATACGTATTTGGGCGAATATCTGAATATAATGGCATATATCTTTATATGGGTGTATATGATATAAATATACGTAAACGTTCGTATACATCATGAGTATATTTGTGTATATATCTGTGTGTGTATGATTGTATGCGTGTGTATATAAATATATATATATATACATGTGTTTGTGTGTATGTGTATGTGTGTCACCAGGATCTTCCATAACGATGCCATTAAAATATATATTGTTTTTTGCAACAATAAAACTTTAAAGGAACATCACCATTCCGTCCTCCTGTTATTTTAATCAGACATATATATGTGTGTGTGTGTGTGTGTGTGTGTGTGTGTGTGTGTGTGTGTGTGTGTGTGTGTGTGTGTGTGTGTGTGTGTGTGTTTGTGTGTGTGTGCGTGTGCACCTATAGGTATCTATACATAGCTATATAGTTGTCTATAAGTGTATGTGTATAAGTGTATGTTTATTAATATATATATGTAAGTTTAGTATGTATATTTATTTATATGTTTGTGTATGCGGATGCATATAATGTGCGCATTTGTGTATTGGAGTGTGTGTGAATTGTGTATTGGTGTGTATACATGTTTCCGCCTTCTGGAGTATCTTACTCGATTTTCTCAACTATCATTTATAGGGATAGGTTATTATTATTGTTATCTGTATTGGGACTCACCCATTCCAGCTTTTCTTAATGCTCTTTAAATCAACCACTTAGTTTATATATGTATATTTACATATGAAGACACACACAGACAGATATATATATATATATATATATATATATATATATATATATATATATATATACATACATATATATACATATATATATATATATATATATACATATATATATATATATATATATATATATATATATATATATATATATATATATATATATATATATATATATATATATATATATATATATATATATATATATATATATATATATATATATATATATTATATAAATGTGTGTGCGCACACTGACAGCTACGCACAGTCAATTATGCAGCTTCCATTCCATCGTTTCTATAGAAACACTTAATCATATATTTCTGTTTCATTTATTTATTTAATCCACTGTTGTTTTTTTGTATTCAATGCTATTTTGAAGATGTTTTCTTTTGATGTTGATGTTTGCAGTTATTATTTTTTTAGCTGATATTGTCAGAAGTAGTGGTGTCATATATTATTGTTGTTGTTTAGTCCAAATCTACTTGGCTCCAGCAGATCTATGATCAAAGGCGTTCCAATGTGTGTTCATCCCGTTCTTTGCTTATCGCAAAAAGATTTCCCTTCACAACAGAATATTTTGCATTTTTAAGTGTGTTGTTTCTAAGCGATTTGTCTACTTTTTGTAGAAGATCGAGTATCGTCCGTTGCCCGTAATTCTGTTGTCCATGAAAACGTGGCATTAAGATCTCATAATAATGAATATGTACTGGCAAAATGCACCGTTAGAGAAATAAGGTCAGCACTTGCTAAAATATAAAACTTGCATACAACTTAAAGAATTGCTCCTTATATTTTTTATTTTACCAAGGGGAAAGTAATCAAATCATTACAATGGTTTCTAGAAAAGACGAAATTATCGACTAGTTGTATGAATTATTTCTCCATCATTGCTGAGAGCCCTCTAGTTTAAACGGGTGATCTATTACCATAGCAATGTGAGAACATACATACAAATATATTTGCGTCGATGCTCCAGGCCTATCTATAAACCTTCCTTGTCGAATGAAAACGAGAGAAATGTGTACATCAGAGGCATATATATATATAGCGGCGATGGGAATGTGTATTACTATTTTCTTCTGGCAATGTTAGGTCAACATGACCCTCAGCAAATCTAATATATATATATATATATATATATATATATATATATATATATATATATATATATATACGGAAAAAAGATGAAATCGAAAATGCAACTGGAGTCTTTTTTTTTTAAATATATTTATTTGGTTCCTTTACCGGTTTCGCAGTTCTTGTGATTTTCAAAAGGAGAATTGAGATGGAGGGTTTGTGGTTTTTCTCGCATCTGGTTGGTGTTCGAATGTTACTTCTGTTTTATATAGAAAAATGTAGCTCGAAATGCTAGATATATATATATATATAAGATTTAATATAGAAATGGTTCTACAGGTCAAGAACTTTTTCAATCGAAGGAAATCGTCAGGAAAGCCCTCATGATTTCCTTCTAGTGAAACAGTTCTAGCCCTGTAGAAGCCATTTCTATATTAAATCTTGTATATACTCTACTATGTATTGAGAACCAATACGATTGAGCCGGGGACTCACACACACACACACACACACACACACACACACACACATATATATATATATATATATATATATATATATATATATATATATATATATATATATATATATATATATATATATATATATAATTCGACTTGACAAACACATACAAAAACAATTAGTTTTATTAGGTTCACATTAGGTTCAACGTATCGGACGTTAGTTTTTCGTTGAGAGGGTACAAGTAGATAGATTAGAAAATAAAAAATTGGGACATGTACGCGAGGATATGTGTGTGTGTGTGTGTTACCTTTTTTATTTTTTGTGTGTATCACTGTATATATTGGTGGAAAGATCTATACATTTGTCGTCGTCGTGTCTAAGTGCGTCGGGCTGTTTTACCCTTGTATATGAGCCTGGTTTGTCAGTGTATGTATCAAATATAACAAATATTATTAGTGACAAGTATGTATCAGTTCATTATATATATCCGTTCATTAAAAAAAGAAACTTATCCTCAAGGTGGTCAGCTGAAGTTGAAATAAACAAAAACGTTGTTAATTTGCTATAGCAGCCACACAATACAATACTATGTGAGGAATACATGTGTATATTTGCTGTTTCTTCATTAATAAGTGTGTTAAAATTTTTTGTTGTATGTGTAAGGTATTGTAAGGTATTTAAGGGTGCGCTAGTATTTACCTGTGTGAGCACATAGACGAGGGAGGGTACTGGATATAGTGGGAGGAGAAGATTAAATGAAGCGGGGTGGTGCATTAAGACTATAGGGGAAAATGTATTTAGAAAAAATAAGCCTCTGTTACCTCTGGCTGTGCGTGTCTGAAGGTCCGGTGCAGGATGCGATCTCGAACACAGTAGTCTGATATGTGTAACGATTGACAGTGCGGAAATCTCAGGCCTCCGAAGACGGGTTGCCGACCCGGACGTCCCGCAGATGTTCAACGTATCTGTCGGCCAGGGGACAGCCAGTCAGACCAATCTATATGGCCTCACGTGCTGTCAAATGCCTTTGTAACATTAATAGACGGAGTCTTTATCCGATATCGCTCTTCAAACATTGAATTTTACTAAGTACCGGTCGCCCTCTGACAGGTTTGCGGTCGTGCCCTCGGCACTGGAAACGTCTGGTGTCCTTGGCCCTAGGGCTACCTCCCTACACACTAACATAGGCGCTGAGCTGGCCAGCCGCAGGTGTGAGTATCGCGAGATGGAATGGCTCTTCCAACGCATCCTCCGTGGAAACGCCTTCTCCGTTCTGTCCGCCGGAGCTATGGGGCGGCCAGCACGTGGGACCCCATTTGCTCACTATAAAGAGATATGAGGAGGGCGAGGGTTATGGGGGCGATGATGGTGGAAGTTCGGCTCTTCCGTTTTCGGACACATTGTACCAGTTAAATAATTGTTTCTACTTTTTGGCACAAGGCCAGCAAATACCCAGTGCATTACTGGTACTTTATGTTATCGACCCCGTAAGGATAGGATGAAAGGCAAAGTTAACCTCGGCGGGATTTGAACAGTTAAATAATGTTGGTGAATCAGGAAGCTCTCTGCTGGAGACTCCCCTTTCTATACACCTTAGTCTGCACTCTAAAGTCCCCAGCTCTTTGATCCGTGACCTTCTGTATGCAGATGACAGCGACCTAATAAGTTACACTGAGGAGGGCTTCCAAAACCTAATCAGGGATTTCGACGCTGATTGTGATATATTCCGTTTTCTAATTAATCTGAAAAAGACTGTTTTAATGCATCAACCTGTCCCTGGGGAGTAGGCAACTCCACCACGTATCCTTGTTAATAACACAATGCTAAAAACGGATACTTCTTTAGAATACCTTGGTACTTACATACAAGCTGATGGCAAATTGGACACTGAAATCACATCTAGTATACAAAAGGCAACAAACGCCATTGGCGGTCTAGAAATTAGAGTCTGGTCACAACGTCACATTAAATTGCTGACTAGGATTGCTGTATGCGTCTTATTTATACTCTCCATACTATTTTATTCCTCAGAGTCATGGACGTTGGACACACGCCTGTTAAAATGCTGGAGCAGTTTCACCAAAAATGCCTCCGACATATACTCTGAATAAGCTGGAACACATTCGATCAAGACACCGAGATTCTTGCTGGGGCAAACATTACATCTACTTAAGTTTAAGAATCAGTTAAAATGGACAGGTCACATGATTCGTATGGGTGACAGACGCATCCCCAAGAAATGTGTGTGAATTTTATTTATTAAACACACCATATAACCATAAGACGTACGAAATTCACATACTTGTATGTATACAGGTATATCGGAGCTAACATTTTAATTCTACTTTCAAGTTGAGTCAATTTACATTGCTCCATATGCTAGTGAGGGTAATCAGCCCACCGACACAGGCGAAAAACTATATATTTTTGCCTGTTTCAAGTTCTAACAGAGAGCAGAGGAAGCACTATCCTGATGATGGCCGGAGTTTGAAATGTATATACG
This sequence comes from Eledone cirrhosa, assembly GCA_964016885.1. NCBI lineage: Eukaryota > Metazoa > Mollusca > Cephalopoda > Octopoda > Eledonidae > Eledone > Eledone cirrhosa. The sequence continues at coordinate 65,705,317 of OZ024742.1, read as the reverse complement.
CACACACACACATATATATATACACAGACACACACATACATATATATGTATATATATATATAGGAAAAGATTCAGGACCCCGACGGCTGAGCTCCGGCCGTTTCGACAACTAGATCCGAACACACACACATATATATATATATATTATAGATGCGCATGCACACACACACTCACAAACACACACACATATATATTTATATATATATATATATGTATATATGTGTATATGTGTGTGTGTAGCAAGTCTCTCTTACACTCCCCAACTCTTTCATCTGTCTAGTTAAACAATCAATTCTGCAAACGAAAACCAAAGAGGATCAAATGAAGAACACAAGAGTTCAATAACCGGTAAATCTAGAAAGAACAAATAAACTAGTTTGCATATCTTATTGATTTTTTCAATGTGAAATAGTGATGGTAGCAGTGGTTGTATTGGCTGCTATAGCAGCTGAATATGGCAATGGGGATGAGGATGATTATGATGGTGGTGCCGGAGTAGTTCTCGTCGTCGGCGGCGTAATTCTTGTCGTTGTCGTCATGGTCGTTGTGATTTTTGTGGTAGTGTTCGTAGTGCGAGCTGCGGTTGCTAAGGATAATGGTGCTGAAAATGTGGTGATGATGATGATGATGATGATGATGATGATGATGATGATGATGATGATTGTCGGGTGACAGTGGAGCAGGTGATAGTTCTCGTCGTCATCGTCGTGATCATTTGTGGTGTCAGTGATATGGGGATCGTGAGAGATGGAAAGGTTGATAATAATGATCTTGATGCTGGTGTGGTTCGTTGTAACGGTCATAGTGGTTGTGGTGGGGGTAATGATGATTGCAATAATGATGCTGGTAATGATGATGACCATAACTATGAAGATGATGATGATGATGATGATGATGATGATGATGATGATGATGATGATGATGATAACAATGATGATGGTGATAACGATTTTCTTTTGTGCCTCTGGCGAATTAGAAATCTTTTCTTTCTCTTTTGTTTTACAGTTGGTTAGTTTCCCCATGCTTGGTCTTAACGGCTGGAACAATGCTTCTGACGTACGTATATATAACTATTATACACCTATACACACACACACACCTACATCCACACACACACACACACACACACACATATATATATATATATATATATATATATATATATATATATTAAAAAGGGTTTGAAAAGCGCACCTGGCGTATATATAAATATATATAAAGGATTGGTATAACATACTCTTTTACCTGTTCCAGCCATCCGGCTGAGGCTATGCTGGGGCACCGCCCTTGATGTACACAAATTGATATTAAAAATTGATGTCTAGCAAACCAATGTATTCTAGAATAAGCATGCAAGATTTTTAACGAGAAAAAGCAAATTAACCTAATAACAAATATTTTTGATAATGCAATACAGAGAAAGCAGACTTTGCTAACATCAATTTTTGTACATGTTGTAAATATCCTTTATATATATACCAGGCGCGCTTTCCAAATCCTTTTTTTCCCCTTATTTTCCTTATATAACATGATCTGTATAAAACCTTTTCCAATATATATATATATATACATAGACATACACGTATGTATGTATAAATATTTATATGTAAGCTTAAACGTAGTTAAATATATGTAGGAGCATGCTAGTCCACATGTAGTCAAATGAAAAGATTGGCATTGTTTATCTGATATATTTATATGCACACGCAAATATCTATATATTCCTATAATACACACACACGCATATATATATATATATAAAAACATATATATATATATATATATATATATATATATATATATATATATATAAGTGTGTGTGTGTGTAATTGCATCCCGTATAGTCATTGTAGCCTTCAAATGTACACATGCACTGTTACATTCACAATTACTTTAAATTTACGTTAACCTTACATTTTATTATATATCAATCTTATTCGTCGTTTATCTATGAAAAAAAAATACGTTTTCATGTATTGTCTCGTTGGTAAAGTTTTCTAAATGATAACATACTTTTGATTGATCTTCCTTAAAATGTGTGCGTATGAGTCTTTTTTACAAAGCAGTCAGGAATTTCCCCTTTCTATAACTCAAAGATTTACACCTTCAATTCTTCTGGCGATATTGAGGAATTTTAAAAATATCTGAAAGATACTGAGTCCACAGATGCAATGGGTACAGTCAATTCTCACTGGCACAAATAAACACTTGGTCGAACTTGTGTTTATCGCAGAAGAAAGAAGCTAATGGTAGATGCCTAGAACGGCAATTACGCTACATGTCTGAAGCCGTTTTAGAGAAGATTTTTAGAGCCTAATTCTATACTGTTGTATCATTTAGGTATCTGGAACCTTTGCATGAGTTTGAACCCGTACCGACAATTGGGTAATACATCTAAGCCTCCGTTAAAATATGTTGCTGGTCGGTCAAGGATCTGGATTTTTTGGGGGGTTAAGCAGTATCTAGAGTTCCGTGTCACATTTAGTAGATTGACCCTATCGACGATGTCCCTGCTATTAGAGGGCATGCCATGTCCTGGTCTCTTATTTTCCAGAAGTATTGTGGTAAGCTGGTGGAACCTCCTGGATCTGAATGTTAGTTGAAGGAGTCAGACATAAATAATTCTTTTCAACCCTATCTACTTGTCTGACACTTGTTTGATATACGAAACCTTTGGGGTGGCAATATTCCCGATGGGCGATATCGATATATTTTAAGAATCACTGGCTTATATGTGTTCACTGTTGGCGTCGTGATTGTTGTGTGTATTAGAGAAGAGACGATGCCTTTACATGAATATCTGATACTAAGAATGTGTAAGTGGTATAGCTTATGATGTTTGTAGTAGATGACTACAAACGCAACTACAGGCTGCCTTGAGCAAGATATCATGGAACCACTTGACGGCAGCACTGCAACGCAATTTCTCTAGTCTCGTGATGTTCCTAATCTTGATGTTGATAGCGTAACGGAGATGCTTCATGACATTTGCCAGTCCCCTTTTGGAGGGATCGTTAGCATACATTTGAGGTTGGAGTCGAAGCTGGTCTAACATGATTAATTGTGACATAAAATGACCATATGGTAAAGGCATTAGTATTGGGAAGTAGGTCCTTTGGGCTGGATTTTTCATATGTTCGTCATCCTGCTGCAGTGACCTGTGCGTGTCACCTTTAGCAGAACTATTTTCACCATCAGTCAGTCACACGACAAAGAATAATTCATAAGAACAAGACTCTCCCATATTCCAACATCGAAATATTATGAAATCTTGTATTATCTCATTTTTACTTTACTCAAAACTAGTTCCAGCATTA
>OZ024742.1:65687000-65697000 GCA_964016885.1 Eledone cirrhosa | reverse complement strand
GAAACTTTTAAAGAAGATCATCGACTATTTTGAAAAATAAATACAAAATATTAGTGAATAGATGAACTCAACATGGCAAAACGTACAAGTCTCCTTCGACCAAATCGCAACTACAACCGTTGTATACAGTGGAGCTACAAGCTTAACAAAGAATTATATGAAGCATACAAACAATCTGAACCACAAAAGTTCGGTTTTATGCAAAGGCTAAAAACTTTATGGAACTCCAAACACCCAGAATTAGTCTTTTCTCCAAAACATTTAAATGAACAGGCAAAAAGTATCATTAGATGTAAATTGATACATCTAACAGAATTGAGTGATACTACAAATACAGCCCTTGTAGACAACCACCCCACCTCCACTGACAGACAAAGAGAATGGCCAGCTAAATCTAACAGTGAACAGCTCACCAACAATTTTGCTGAAATCCATCCCACTTCCACTGAAGAACAGCGAGAATGGTCAGCTAACTCTAGTAGTAATTGTCACCACATCAACAACGAGGCTGAAATTCATGACTCTAGTGTACAAACAGAACACCAAAAACTTATGGACAGCTTACAAGTGATATGGGACGATATGTTTCAAGAGAGTGACAGACCATACAACACCAGAATCAGTAAAGAACCCACTAAATTGGAATTGGAAGCGGTGAACGAAATAGCTAACAATTATCTGATGGCTATACGATCTAAAGGTGTAGAAACGATATTTGAAACGCTTAACATTTTGTTATATATTTCAGCTGTCACATTGCTATCATATAACAAACATCTAAAACCACGCAATCAAGATGCAAACAAAAAGCCTGAACCAGCATGGATGCGAAATTTAAAAAGCAAAATTGTGTCCATGAAACGAAGTATCTCACACATCGCAGTCGTTATGAAATGCAACATAGAGAGCAACTTCACACGACACCAGGAAGACCTAAAAAAAGGTTAGAGAGACGATTTGGAGATACAAAATTTAAAACTTTAAACTCCAAATTACACCAGTTGAAACAACTCACAGCTACAACAGAAAGACTAAAATATAAGTCAACAGCACATAAACGACAAGTGCTAAATAGATTGTTTGCCAGAGATCCTAAATCAGTTTATCGCAGCTTCGGTGGCAAAAGCTCAATCTCTGTAAATGACACCCCTTCAAAAGAACAGGTTGAGAGCTACTGGAGATCTGTATGGGAAACGGATGACGGATTCAACAGACAAACTAATTGGCTAAAAGAACTGGAACAGGACTACTGCCAACATGTCCAGACAAAACAATATGACATAGATGGGTCAATACTGGAAACAGCTCTACAGAAAATGTCGAATAGGAAATCACCAGGCCTAGACCTCATTACAGGATACTGGTTGAAGAATTTCACTTTCTATCGGCAAGATCTCATACGGCTGTTTACAGAAACCATTAAAGGCACACAAGAACTGCCCAGATGGTTATCAACTGCCACTACTCTCCCCATTACCAAAAATAGCCAAACCACCCTTGCTAAAAATTACCGCCCAATAGCCTGCCAAAACATCATGTATAAATTATATACTGGGTGCCTTAATCTGTTCTTACAGGATCACTGTGCTACCAACAACATCATAACACCTGAGCAAGCTGGTGGAAAGAGGGAGGTGTCGAGTTGCATATATCACCTACTAACTAATAAAATGATTCAAGAAAAAACAACAAAGAATCGCAGAAACATGACTGTGGTGTGGCTGGACTATCAAAAAGCATTTGATAGTGTACCTCATGGGTGGATTGTTAAGGCTTTACAGTTAGCCAAAGTCCCACAACCACTGGTAGCTGCTGTTGAACGTCTTACCAAGAACCGGTACACCAATTTGATCCTTAGAGGTGAGAAGGGGCAAGTTAAGACTGATAAGATACATTACCAGAAGGGCATCTTTCAGGGTGATAGCTTGTCAATGCTACTCTTCGTTCTCTCACTAAATCCACTATCTTACCTACTCAGGAAACAAGGTGGACAAAGAAGTGGGTCCAGAAGTATCTCCCATCTTTTCATTGTTGATGACCTGAAGTTGTATGGGCCAAATATCAATGACATCAAGAAACAATTGGACCTCATTACACAATTTTCAACAGACATCAAAATGAAATTTGGTGAGTCCAAGTGTGCATATTTGGCAGTAAAACGTGGAAGAGCTGTGCCCTCCTCTAGAAATCTAGAGATGAACGGCCTGACAATACAACCTCTACAGTCAGGTGACAACTACAAATATCTTGGACAGGATGAGAATGTCAGATATGATGGACCCATAAATAAGGAGAGAACCAGAACTGAATACCTCAGAAAAGTAAAGAAAATATGGTCATCAGAACTGTCAGCGTACAACAAATACATTGCCCACAATACTTATGCTGTGCCAATTCTAACGCCAACATTTGGCCTGCTGAACTGGTCATTGCAAGAACTAAGTAAGATGGATGTTAGAACTCGCAAACTTCTCAGTGTTACTGGGAACTTTAACATCAATGGTGATGTGGATAGGCTATACTTCTCACGCAAGGAAGATGGCCGGGGTCTAAAATCCATATTAACATCATATGAGACCCGAATAGTAACACTGAAGCAACAGCTTCAACAGAGGAAAAAGGTTGGCAACCTTCTTGCCCAGGTTTATGAGCATGAAAAAAAAAATATCATTAGAATAGCCACTGATTTGGAGGAGAGATATGGAATAAAGCCTGATATAAATCTCTCACCCAGAGAAATCGGAAGATCCTATTCAATGTTCAAACAAGATGAAAAAATTGACCAATTTACAGAAAAAGTTGTGCATGGATACTTGAGACGTAAAACACAGACCATAGAGGGGATAAACCACTCAAAAAGTCTGCCATGGAGTTCCGACAAGTTTATGACATCACACCTTGAGGGATATCTCTATGCAATACAGGAACAAGAACTCCCTACCAAATATCTGCTGCACAAAAGGGGAGGGCCAGCAGCTGACAATAAATGTAGGCTATGTAAAACAAAGATCGAGGATGTAAGCCACATTGTTGTCAGCTGCGAAAGAATGCCATCTCGCTACTACCTCCCCATGAGACACGATGGGATAGCTAGAACCATCTGGAACGCACTTCGGAAAACAAAATTAACAACAAACAAGGAAGAATATATTGAGACAGATGGCACTAAGGAATACTGGTGGAACCTGAAAATAAAAACTGCCACCAAATTAAAGCACAACCGGCCTGATATTGTTGTTTGGGACAACACATTGAAAACGTGTTCTGTTGTGGAGATCAGCTGCCCACTTGATGTAAACGTTGTCAGAAAAATACAAGAGAAGGAGGACATCTACGGACCATTGATGAGGAGTTTACAAATCCAGTATCCAAGATACACCTTTAGCTTCATACCCATCGTTATTGGAGCTACGGATTATATATCAACCCGCTTGGACCAAAGTATGACTGAACTTGGATTTGCGGACAAAGAGCGCAGCTCCCTAATTCATAGTCTACAAATGGCTACGATAGCTGGCACCTTCAAAATATGCAAAACATTCTTGCGATTCAAGGGATGACAATTTCTTTTCTTTTACAACCTTGCCACCAGGAAGGTGGCAGGTCAAAAATATATACTCGAAATTAAGAGAAAGAGATAACATACATCTAAAGTCAGTTTCAAGTCAGAAGGCACGTTAGGCAGGTGCCTATCCCTGTTTCGTGGCGTGAAGCGACTTAGAGTACACGATTCGCCATGGACAGGACGCCAGACCATCGCAGGGTCAAACCCCCAGCTATTGCTGGTTCTCATTTTCAGCTGAGTATACTGGAGCAACGGGAAATTAAGTGTTTTTGGTCAAGAACACAACACGCAACCCAGCCCAGGAATCGAATCCAACCCACGAGCCTCCACATACATATATATACACACATAGATCGCATACATAACTGAGTTTGTGCGTGAATGGATGCAGTAAAAACCTGTTAGACTATTACTCACCAGAGTACTCGATACTTGGAGTATTGTTTCGGAATGGAACTTTCTAGGTCATTCCTGGCCGAAGGCGGTCTTTTCTTTTATATATATCTTATAAATAATGGGATATTCTGTCTTCACAATACAACTTGTAGTTGTTTTTCCAAGTTTTGAAAAATAAATATTTTGTAAGGAATACATTAAGTTGGATTATTGGTTCTTTCTTCACATTACCTAATGTATGTATGTGTGCCTATATATACAATATAGTTCATAATATTTCCCAGGGAGTGGATATGCCAAACCCCCCAAAACCTCAGAAACCTTTCACTCGACTAAAGTTAATTCCGATTATATTTTCCTTTGGGTAAATTGTGTTAATACACCAGAAAATCAAACGAAAATAGGAAACGTACAGAAACGTCATGGCGTGAACAATCTTGTAGATGAAGATCTAACGCGAATGATTAAAACACTGATACCATCTTGAGACGGGTGACATAGATGACATAGATGAAGTGTTAGCTCAGAAGATACAGCATAAGTGACATAACTACTAACATAAATAGACACAGTCTGAGTACAAACGTTAAAAGCTAAACAGAACTTTTGAACAGACGATGTTTTCAAAACCTCACGATACAAAGAAATGAATGAAGCATCTAAAACTGCAGTCAAAATACAAACGATCAAAAATCTAGAAGACATGGCAGATCTCTTAGATGTTAACTTCAAAAACAATAATAGTCACAACCTTCTCAATACAGTCTGGGAACTGAAAAGGAAAAGTAGATAAACATACTGAGCAATTGAAGGTGAACTACATACAAACACTGCTGGGTTATTTCAATATTGGAAGCTTAATTTCAAGCATTTTAGCATTAATCTCTATACAATACGAATATTCTATCTGGTATAGATATCGTTTCAGAATTAACAAATGGAATGTTTTAAAAGCTTTAAAGTTAATGAAAAACCGTAAACCATACGGTGTACTGAAGTTCAAAAAGGAAGACGAGAGCACATGAGTCATATGTTACGTATATTCAACATAATATGGAAAATAGAAAAGACACCAGAATAGTGATTCTGTAGCTTGTGGCAGTAATACATAAAATGGTCCAAAGAAAAAATACTGAAAGTACAGAATAATTTCTCTCTTGCATACCGGGGAAACGTGTTCAAAAGAAACATCCTCCATAGAATGAAACAAAAAACCAAAGTGACAGAGAGGGATCCATTTGATTTTAGAACAATGAGAAGCACAAATGCTGTAATTTTAATATTCTCAGATAGAATAAACAAAAGAGCATCCAGTCCTCTTACAGTTCAACTTTGACACGATCTAGAGAAGATATCCACAGTATTAGCTACTTAGACAGTTGGTGTGAATTATAGAGGTGCTATACATTAATATGGAACATATCCTGATTATTGATAGCCAGCTAAGACAAAGCTGATTGCTATTCTTTATCTTTTTCATCGCGTATCTGGAATTTTCCATTCAAGAATTAATTATAGATCTTGCATTGACTGACTCCCTCTTCTTCGATGTTAAACGGGCTGACGACATAACTTGAATGGAAAATTCCAGAAAGATTAAGAAAATGATAAGGAAGATATATACAAATTGTTGCTGTCCAAAATATTTATGACATTTTTCTAGTTGTAACAATCTTTGTCCACTGCTCTGACAGGGCAGAAATGGTTATAAATCACTAATATGTCTGAGGTTATCAATGTTCCTACACAAAAAGCTCAATTTTTCCTCTCAAGTTTGAAAATTATGGGGCTGGACAGAAAGTTTCCGCTGCTTTTTAAAAGCAATGAGCAATGCAATAAAGTCAAAGACCTACGCCAATTTCGACCAGTTAAATCAGTCGCTAACGGAATTTTTGCATCGAAGTCAGAAGTGCCTTCCTAAACGATGACGGGTGGTAACCGCAAATGATGGCAATTATCATGACTTGTAACATTTTCCTAATTTTAAAAAATGCCAAAGTCAATAAAAAGTTGAAAAACAGCGAGAACATTCTGTCCAGCCTAATATCTTCTATAAAATTATTTCTTAAAATTTTAAAATTAGTTATTTGGGAGCCGCTACTAGTTGCAAATTTCAATTCATTAAGAATTTTCTTCTCTTTTTGTGCATCATTTACTACATCACCGCTTATTTGGAGTGCGTGAGAGACAGTGATAGAGTATATGCTTATGGACGTACGGACGATTACATATCTGGGCCTATATGTTTCTTTTAAACCTGTTGATGAGTACAATCGACTATAAGCTGCTAACACGAAACGTCCAAATCACAAAGAATGCTCCTTCCAATTGTTTCATGATCTGTTCGGAAGCTGTCATAAAAAAAAGGAAATGCGCCGAAGTTATGTTTTTTATTTAGTGTTTAGTAGGAGATGAAGATGATCCTTTTCAGAGCCTCCAATCCCGGTGAGGAGGGGAGGGGTGTCTTCAAAGCTAAAATATGCACTGGATGTATACAACAGGAGAAAGTGTCAGGTGGAGGAATTAAACTTAAAGAGCCGAAGAGAAAAATCACAAGATATATCGTCAGACACTTTAACATTTCTGCTAATTCAACGGACTGCTACTTTCTTATAAGATAAAATATAATATTGATTTCGATTGGATTTGAACTTATATTACCAACACAAATATCACAAATCATTTTGTACTGCGCTCTAACGATGTTGCCATTACTTTTGAGACAATCATTGATTTTTGTCTAAAATTTACGAAACAAAAGTTAGTTATTTGTTACAAAAAGTGTATAATAAAAGAAATACTTTATTCGCTGTATTGATTTTTTTCTTTATAATTCATTCATTATGAATTAATTTAATATTTCTACTTTATTATATATAAACTATGTGTATATTAGCCTAACATAAATAGTTTTTTAACATGTTTATGAATTTTATTTGATATAAAATTTCTCACACAAAAACTAAATTTACGTTTACTAAAAGAATACACACACACATCCTTGGTTTTATGTTTAGAAATGTTAAATATCAAATGTAAAAGAAAAAATCAACAAGTCTCTAAAATTGTGCGTGAGCATTCGAATGTCAGGATGTATTTTTCTTCTATACTTTACATTTATCAAAGTGTATTTTCTTTCTACTCTGTCTGGTTATTTGATGTGCATAAGCATATCCAGACGACATTCTTAGAATCTGTTTCTTGATTTTTAACAGTACTCATCAGACTGAAACTCCGTTTACAATCAATACTTGATACTTGAAAGGTTACATATATATATCAAGAAACTGTGATATGACATTAAAGCGATCAGCATTTTCTATAATATAGGCCACCATTTCCTGAAATGTTTTCATGGATTTTGTTTTAACATTTTTGAGCTATTAAATATTTAAAGTCATTATAGAATACACTCAGTGATATTATCCTCATCTGAATTTGAAATTTTCGATGAAATTTATTTTACTGCTGATACTAAAATCAAAGGAGGTTTCATCTGGTGCAACAGAAAGTAAATCGAATACAAACCTTCTATCAAACACATTTCCAGGAAATCAATTCTTCAAACGTTCACAGGATAAAGCATAAATCTTAAAAAGTCCTTTATACCGAAGTATCCATCTTCTGTCTGGGATGCCAATGGTATTTTGCACTGTGCTACTTAAAAGAAAAACAATTTTCCTACGGATAATGCTCTTAGAGTTTAAACTGTATTTTTATATGTTTTAGGGTGGGTTATTTTTTCAGTATATTCACAGTTCAGTTAACTCAGCACAATATCATTTATTGGGAAAATTAGGTATCCTTGCAAAGTTTTGCATGGCAATTATCAGTGGTTTGATCTTTATTTTCGTTTTATTAAATATTCAAGTAAGTCATAAGACCTTCATAAATTTACACTAACGCATTCAGTGTCATATGTCTTGAAAGCCACTATACTTCATTAAAATGAATAAATGATAAAATCTCACTTTCTTTAAATTTCCCAATTTCTTCATTTTTTGGCGTTCGTGTTATGTCTTATTGTGTTAATTGCTTTGGTGATTAAAAGGAAACCATGCTGGGACACCGCTTTGATGGGTTTTAGTCGATAATATGACTGCAGTACATATTTTTCTCAAGCTTAGTATTTATTTCATCGATTTATTTTGTTAAATTGCTATGTTACATGGTATAAACAAACACTCGAACACAAACACACACTCATATATATATACATATATATAGCAGGTTTCCGCAGAGTTTCCTTCAACAAAATTCTATTCACAAGGTATTAGTCAACCCGAGCCAATAGTAGAAGACACTTTCACAAGGTGCAGCGTAGACGTGAAGAGAGTTCCCTAACTGCATGCCCTTTTGTGTGTCTTTAGTAAAGATTCTACTCCTTTATTAATTGTAACAGTATTCTAAGCATTAGTAATGTCTACATCTTCCTGATACGCGAGACAATGTCACTCTATCAAATGAAGAACAATTTGCTTCATCCGAGTGACTACTCTTTTACTTTTCCCTAATATTACAGATGTACTATCTGAGGTGAGTTTTTTTTATTATTATTTAATATTCAGCATATCGGTTAGTAAAATGTTTGATTGCATCAGTAGTCGATTCTGCATTACAAGTATCCATCCAATATTAAAATTCCTCCAAGCATGTCAGTTTTCAGGGATATTTTTCTGATCTTAAATTACATGATTAATATTTTACTAACAAGAATATCTGTGCTTTCATCAACAATTAATTTATGATATTTTAATTGTTAAATTTTTGACGTTCTTTCAGAATGGTTGATGTTAGTTTTGGGTTCTACAAATTCAAATGCATAATTTTTTCTGGGTTAATTTATCGTTCCCAGTACATATTCAGTCATACGATCACGTACACATGTTTAGAATTCATTGAAGCGTTTACTTGTATTGCAAGTAACACGTGGTCTATCGGAGTCTTTACTTCATTTACCTTGAAAGCTTCATTTATTTCACTTCTGCTTTTTTTGTTTTTGTTTTGTTTTTGTTTTGTTTTTTTTATTTATCTGAACATCACTCGAAAAATATCTTAATGGTTCAATAATCCTGTTTTTGACAATTTCCATAGAATAAATATGTTGTTTCCATGATAAATAGCTTTTCGGGTAATCCAATTTCCACTCACGCTATATGATTTGCCAATAGTAAACAGTAATATACACAATAAAAACGTTTGTTTCTCTGCACATTTTACATGTTATACCTTGATTTTCATTGTATTGGAACATTTCTTTCGATTGAATAACTGTAGGATTCTTTGATTTTAGATTTCTATTTCAAGGTTTTAGTTAAGCTGTTCTTCTTTAAACTGAAAACAGGACTTTTACAACATTCCTTTTATTTTGGCCTCATTACACATAATTTGATATAGCATTAAGTCTATTTTTCTTCTGTCTTACCTGAATAGAAACAATATATTAAGTATATAAGTTATGTTTATTAACCATTTCAACATTTTATTAAAAACCGTTACGTTAATAATGTTTATCTGGATAGAATTTGATTATTCTTTGCCAGTTCCAAAGTTAGTTAGGTACAATTCTCAATTTGTTTCATCTTTGTGATTAATTGTTCGAAGAGTATTAAATTGACAGAATTTTTGTGCACCTAACAAATGCTTTGGGGTATTTGATCCGGCTCTTTACGATCAGAGTTGAAATACTGCCAAGGTCAAATTTGCCTTTCATCTTTCCCGGTGTCGAAAAAATAAATTGACAATAAGGTTGGTATAATTGACTTCGCCCGAAGAACAATGCTGGTTTTGAGTCTAAATTATAAACAATTATTATTTTAACATACTAGCCCAGTACTAGGATCCATTTAATCCCATTCTGCCATTATGCTTCACATGGGTCATCTACCATGCGCCGTTTCATGTGAGGTCGTCATGAGACTACCGTTCTCGGTTATCCATGTTGCACAATGGGGCATCTTTATTACACGTACAATCAGAATATATAAAATCAGGAAACTTCATGTCATCTTGTGAAAAATTAAAAACATTTAATTTTAC
>OZ024742.1:65674500-65682000 GCA_964016885.1 Eledone cirrhosa | reverse complement strand
TGATTTCTAAAGAATGAAACAGTTCTAGTCCTGTAGAATCTCATCTATATTAAAACGTTTATACTTTGCTATGTATTGAGTACATTACTTACTGTGGTTACCTCCGATTCAACCCGGAATAACTTACCTATATATATATATATATATATATATATATATATATATATATTTATATATACATATATATACATACATATATATATATATATATATATATATATATATATATATATATATATATCGGTGTTGTTTGTTAACGTAACAGAGTTATTAGAAAATTATGAATTTAAACTAAAGTCTTCATCAACTGAAACACCCGAAAGCGTGTGAGATAAATTGTCGTGATATTTCCATGTGATCTAGTAGTACAGATTGGTTGACTAAGATAACGTAGTTTACGAAGTTCTGTCCAAATATAGCCTATAGGGGATGTGAGACAAATCTACATTTTATTTAACGTCGGATTATCATATTGTAGACAGCATTCCTCTGATAATCTGGTGGCACCTATTCCTGCTAGGAATTTAGCAATGTTGAGTGCTCTGATAAATAATGGAACGCCTTCCAACAGGTTTGGAAATATGATCTGATCAGCCGGGGATTTCAACAGTCTATCCACCTGACCAACTCTAGGAGAAAGGGAAGAAAGCAGGAGATAGGATGAGAATGGGAAGGAAAATGTGGGTGTTGGTTTCTTCAGAAGATGAAGATTGATTGAGAAAGATGTCAGAACAAAAGTGTGCAAAAAGAGGGAGAGGGGACATGGCAGAGTGAAAAAAAAGAGCAGATAAGGGGAAACATTAGATAGATTAGAGGGTGGGGGAGAAATGAAGGATATTAATTATGTTTCAGTTGAATTTTAATTACGAGCTGTTTCACTCTAGAGACAGCAGTTGTAATATTTTTGGTGTTGTTAATGTTATGTTGGTGTTGGTGATGTTGGTTGAGGTGATTGGTGTGGAGGATACGATGATGTAATAATGGTCGTTGAGGTAATAGTAGAAATAATATTGGTTGGAATAGTATAGTTTATGGTTGTGGTGGTAGTGAATGTTATTGTGGTAGTGGTGATTGTTGTCGTCGCTGTGATGTTGGAGTTGATATTTCTTGTGTTGCTTTCTGAGTTGTTATTTTCGTTGTAGTTTAGCACCAGATCAGCTTTATCAAGCAAACCAAACCTATGATCAAAGATACTCCATTCGTGCCCCCATCCCCTGATTTTAGAAATATGTAGAATTACACTGTCGTATGCACCCATTCATTAAGACAGTATGGTATGATTTAAGGGAGATTTGATTGCTATTTTGTATTAGTTGGGCGTAAAGATTCCTTCGGCGGTACTTTTGTCGTTGCTACTGCTGCTGATGTTGAGCAGACCTAAGATCAAGATATTCTAGCCATGATCATGCTTGTCACTTCAGACATATTTCATCTCAAACTCAATACCCAATATGAACTACCATTCTGTGAGATTTGGTGGAGATTTTACTGCTGTTTCTAGCAGATCCTGTGACCACATAATGATTTGTTTTCATTCACTTGTTTTCTTGGCTTAGTTGTTTAAACCAAAGTCAACTCTGATCAAGTAGAACTATAATCAAAGTTATTCTAGATATGACCATTCTCTTTCACTCCGCCGCATGGTGTATCTAGAGTTACATTATTTTAATTTCTCTTATTCTGAGACGATTGCTTGCAATTTTAGGGATATTTGCCAACCCTTTTTAGCAGATTATGTGACTACATAGAACCTACCTCAGTTTTAGTCCTATTGCTCAAGCTGTTCATATTTTTCTTTAGCTCCAGGTCAGTCCCGATCACATTATCATTCGATCAAAGCCTCTCCATCTGTCGCCAGCATCTGTCTTATTTAACTAGAACTACAATATCCAATACGGCTTCCGTATTTAAGACGGGAGGGTGTTGTCGAGATAGATTTCCCTGCTATTTTTAGCAGGTCATATTAGCCGTTAGAGTTTCTTCATTGGCTCAGATATACCACTAATTCGTTGAGGTAGCCAGACTGGAAAAATTCATTTGGATTTTGTTTCCCTATACATCTTTCTAGTAGCGTCTGTCGCACCAATGTTTGTAACAAATAAGGTAATTAATGCTGATTCTAATTTTATGTATGAACGATACGTAGTTGGTAGGATACTGTTACACTTTTCAGTCTGGGGGATATGGCTGTAGTTGGTGATGGTGGCGGTGGTATTGTTGTTGTTGTCCTTTGTTGTTTTGTTTAGCCCCATATCAATCCTGGTATTTCAGCTGTGGCTGTACGCCAGTAGAACTACGTCATCTAATTTGTAGCTACAAAATAATTTGATAGGATTTTGATGGTTTTTCTAGGAGGTCGACCACTACATACAGGCTCTTTATTGTAGTAATGTTCTGCGGTATTGTAATTGTGTCTAGATTGGGTAGAAGAGATGGTGTTGTTAGAAGAGTGTTTTAATAGTGCTCTTGTGTGTTGAAGATATGACTGAAATGGGTGCAAGGGATTGTGTTGTAGTGTTGTGTTTGGGAGTGTTGTACAAATGTCGGGACTTGTGTAAGAGATGGTGTTGTATATATGTCTAAACTAGGTACAAAGGACGGTGTTGTTGGGATGGTGTTGTAGATGTGCCTGAACTGAGTGAAAGGAATTGTGTCGTTATATTGTTGTAATAATATTCCAGGGTAGCAGTTTATGGAGAGATGGTTGTTATATAGTATTCTAGATATTCTAAACTGAATGCAATGAATAGTGTTGTGAAGATATTGCTGTAGTAATATTGTATATGTGCCTGGACGAAATGGAGGGAATAGTGAACTTAGGATGCTCTAGGGAAAGGTTCTCAACGGGGGGGGGGAATATGCCCCTCCGGGAGGGCGTTTCGTAGTCCAGGGTGGGGCGTTATACAGTAAGGGGACTTTAGGGGGGGGGCGTTATGCAGTAAAGGGGCGCTAGAAGCCCTTTTGGTTTGGTAAGTTTTATACGTCATATTTGTACGTCTCTTAGACAGTCAGTGATTTGAATGAAGAAAACAAAGAAAATAAATTAAAGAAGTTTGTCAACGAATTCCCTAGGGAGATAAAAGGAAATCAAAAGAAATCAAAGAGAATGAAACTAAGGGCTACTTCAACAGAATTGACAAGAAGAAGCAATGGTGGTGAACATACACACACATACATACATACATACACACACACATATATACACATACACACACACACACACACATATATATATATTCACACACAGGCCGGCGTTAGTGTTTGATGAAGTTGAGAACCTGGTCAGTTTTCAACCCGAAGTGTGGTATTTAAACTCGCTAGGTAATAAAATCTGGCGACGAAAATGTTCTCCTTACCAAAAAAAGAAGACATAGATCATATCAACATCTTTACACACTTAAATATAAATGCACGTATATATACAAAAGTATAAATGCATAGCTATATAGATACGTAAATGTATGTATATATGTATGTATGTAGTTTATATATATATATATATATAGGAGGAGGTTATAGTTCACTTGAAGCATTGTGTAATGAGGTATAAACGTTTGAATATGTGTAATAAGGCCAAAACAATGCAGGTATGGACATAGAAAAAAAGAATGCAATAGTAAAAGAATTCGTCTTTCACCTTGAATTTATTTAAATGTCCTTAATTTTCGAGATAATATCTCTTCTTCGGAGGGAAATAAAGGTCTCAAACCAGCGTC
Source organism: Eledone cirrhosa (assembly GCA_964016885.1). Taxonomy (NCBI): domain Eukaryota; kingdom Metazoa; phylum Mollusca; class Cephalopoda; order Octopoda; family Eledonidae; genus Eledone; species Eledone cirrhosa. The sequence continues at coordinate 65,678,284 of OZ024742.1, read as the reverse complement.
TTAAATCTCTAGCCAAGCCATTCTGACCGAAATGGCTTGGCTAGAGATTTAAGACGCTGGTTTGAGACCTTTATTTCCCTCCGAAGAAGAGATATTATCTCGAAAATTAAGGACATTTAAATAAATTCAAGGTGAAAGACGAATTCTTTTACTATTGCATTCTTTTTTTCTATGTCCATACCTGCATTGTTTTGGCCTTATTACACATATTCAAACGTTTATATATATATATATATATATATATATATATATATATATATATATATATATATATATATATATATATATAAATCTACATACATACATATATATTTATTAAAATAACAGATTAAAGTTTAAGCAAAGAATCGCTGCTTTCACCCTATTATTACTATATATATATATATATATATATATATATATATATATATATATATATATATATATATATATATATATATATATATAAATCTACATACATACATATATTTATATATATATATATATATATATATATATATATATATATATATATATATATATATATGTGTGTGTGTGTGTGTGTGTGTGTATATATATACATATAAATCTACATACATACATACATATATATATATATATAAATCTACATACACACATACATATATACATACATACATTTACGTATGTATATAGCTATGCATTCATACATTTGTATATATATATACATGCATTTATATTTAAGTGTGTAAGGTTATATATATATATATATAACCTTATATTATGGTCAGGTCACCAGTTGGTGCTACTGGTAACATGTATCCCAGTACAACCTGTCTCATGGTCGGGTCGTTGGCGACTAAACTGGCAACCCCACCAAGGTTTCTTGGTGAGGAAGGTGACTTTGGACATCCTGCAGGACTAAAAACAAAACCTGTCAAAGGGCAAAGGAGCTCTTAAGAGTCAATGGCCATCCAAAATCACCGGGAGAGATGACCCCTTAGCCTTTGTCAAGGCAGAATTCTAGGAGAAGGAAAACTCTGATATAACACCTGCAACCCTGATGGTATCCAATGATGTTGACTTGTTCTTCTTTTTGGTACATATCATCTTGGTTAAGAGAGTTGGACTGGCTTTGTGCAGTGCCTTTGCTCACTATAAAAGCTTCACGGCACAGGCATTGCTTTATATCTGGAGATCTCTCTGCACTTGTCGTCACATGGTACCATGGGCCCAGCACTATGTGTCAATAATTGTCACAAGTGTAGTGTTTGTACCAGAGTTTTCAAATCGCTGGCTGGACTAAAAAGTCACACTCGTTCAGCGCATCGGTAGGGGTTCTCCTACATGGATATAAAGTAGTGACCGTACTCGAAAACGAGTTGGCAGCCACCATATATATATATATATATATATATATGTGTGTGTGTATGTGTGTGTGTGTGTGTGTGTATAATATATATATTATACACACACACACACACACACACACACACACATATATATATATATGCAGTGTGACAAGAAGCTTGTTTCCCAACCACATATTTCCCGGTTCAATCCCAATGCCCGAGCCGACCATAGCCCTGTGAGTGGATTTGATAGATCGAAACTAAAAGAAGCCCGTCGTATATATGTATATATGTCTGTGTGTGTCTTTGCGTTTGTGTTTGCCCTCCCACCAATGTTTGTTGGTTTGTTGACGTCCCCATAACTTACCAAGGTGATGCTCCAGCATGGGCGTAGTCCAGAGACAGAAAAAAAGTAAAATATATATATGTGTGTGTGTGTGTGTGTGTGTGTAGAAGAGGGGTCTCAAATTCAAGGACACAAAAGGGCTATTACGTCCTGGAGGAAAGGCACAGTGGGCCAAACTTGGTGGTGGGTGAAAATTTTCACCAGTTATAATCATTTCTACTATAGGAACAAGGCATGAAATTTGGGGTTTAGGGTTCAGTCGATTGCATCGATCCTAGTACACAACTGGTACTTAATTCATCGACTCCAAAAGGCTGTAAGGCAAAGTTGAGATCGGCGGAATTTGAACTCAGATCGTAAAAACGGAAGAAATACCGTTAAGCATTTCGCCAGATGTGCTAACGATTCCACCAACTCGCCGCCTTATTTTCACCAGTAATAATGCGATATAAAATATTGGTTCTACCACGGGCCACAGATAAGTAGTTCGCGGGCCGCATGTGTGAGCCCCCTGTTGGAGATAAATAGATAGATAGATAGATAGATAGATAGATAAATAGATAGATAGATAGACGTGTACCAAACACACACACATTTCTTACTCTCTCTATCCCTCCCTCTTTCTCTCTTCATTTATATATATATGTGTGTGTGTGTGTGTGTGTGTGTGTGTGTGTGTGTGTGTGTGTGTGTGTGTGTGTGTGTGTGTGTGTGTGTGTGTGTGTGTGTGGAGCGTTGTTATTTGGCTTGTGGAAAAGAGCTGTGTCCTTTGACCTGGCAATAAAAAACTGTAGACAAAATTCTTTCTGTACCAAGGCACACACACACACAAGTTTTATGTGTGTGTATGTATATATATATATGTATGCGTGTGTGTGTGTGTGTGTGTGTGTGTGTGTGTGTCTATCTATATGTATATATAAGGGATAAAAATATTGCTTTCTCAGTCACCAAGCTCCTCAATTCATTCCTTACTACTTATTTTGCTACGAGGTATTTTATTTTGCAAGGTACTATTTTTCCCCCGAATTTGTGATTTCAGAGAAAGGTAAGAAAATCTTCATATTTTGCATCTTTTGTATTTTGACTTTGCAGTTTCAATTGTCTATCCACTCAAAATATTACAACAGCTAACAGTGAAATATAGAATTTTAAAAAAAAAAGCTTTTTCGACGGAGATCAAATGTTTTTTTTTATTTCAAAAATATATAATTTGAAATAGCTTTCTTTTGTTTTGGACTGAAACATTTTTGTATTTAATTCGTACGAGTATTTTTTAAAGAATCTAAGATAACTTGATTTGGCCCAGTAATCTACTGATATCAAAATCAGTAGTATATTGAAAAATGGAAAAATAGGGTGGGGGCGTTTTGAAATTACGAGGCGGCAAAAGGGGACGTTTGGTCAAAATGGATTGAGAACCTTTGCTCTAGGGTGTAGTTGATCCGTCTAAAATGATTAGGAGAGAGAGTGTGTGTGTGTGTGTGTGTGTGTGTGTGTGTGTGTGTGTGTGTGTGTGTGTGTGTGTGTGTGTGTGTGTGTGTGTGTGTGTGTGTGTGTGTGTGTGTGTGTGTGTGTTTTATACTATTACAGTAGTTTTCTGGTATGCGAGGCGTATTTTCATTGACGAAATATTCTGGAATGCTGTAATGATGCCCTTGATAAAAAATATTTTATCGCGAAATATAAGGACCTATAAAGAACTGCAAGGTAACAAGCTAACATTATTGTTATCATATTTAACATTTGCCACTACCACCGCCCCACCCCCTATTCACATTGCGATAGTTTTCAAACAAACCACTATTTTCGATATTTTACATAATACTTCAAACTACAACACTCATTTATGAGTTATATGTTGTAATAAAACTTTGTGTTGCTTAATAGTGCCCTGTATGTTGTAATAATGCTCTCTGTGTGTAACAGTATTCTGTAGTTTGTGATAATGCTCGAAAGATTGTGATAATGCAATCTGTGTTGTTATAGGGTTGTGTAGATTGTAATAATGCCCTGTGTTGAATTACTTTAGGATACGAAATAATAATGGGGGGAATAAGCGAGGGAGTTGGACATTTGCTTAAATTCTTATAAGTGGGGTGGGAAATCGGTAATTGTATAGTGTGCG
>OZ024742.1:65644500-65669500 GCA_964016885.1 Eledone cirrhosa | reverse complement strand
GCATATTGTTGGTTGAGGGAATATTAATCAAAAACACCACATGCAAGTCTGCACATTAGACACTACAGTTTTTAAGCCAATAAAGAAACTTAACATTGTAACTTTAACACAGCTACTGAGCGACCCCGAGCAACGCCGGGCTTTACTGCTAGTACTATATACAATATGTATGTGTGTGTGTGTGTGTAGTATTATATATATATACTTATTGTAAATATGTTGGCTAACCGGGGCTGCGTATGCGACATACCAATCAGTGAATAATAATGCCATTCTTAAGCACTCAACGTTCGGTCTTTTCTACTAAATATAATTGATCAGTCAGTGAAGAAGGATATGTAGAATAAGAAAAAAAGCGAAGTTCTGTGTAGCAGTTTTCCGGTTATGAAAACGTCTTTCTGTCCGTTCCCTTGTCTTTAGATTGGATTGCCTCTGAAACGTAACCTTATTACATGAGATGTTGTCTGGTGGTATCACGTGACTGGCTGTATAACTGACCAATCCCGTAGCCTCGCTCGTCATTGGAATATGTATAACAGCTATGTTAATAAAAGGTTTTAACATCTGCACCGAACTTCTCTCTCTCTCTCTCTCTCTCTCTCTCTCTCTCTCTCTCTCTCTCTCTCTCTCTCTCTGTATATATATATATATAATGGAAAATTTAAACAGGAACAAAACAGAGAGGCAGTACAACGAATGTTTATTAATTTCACGCTCTTGAGAGTGGGGTGGTGGTGGGGAACGACGTTTCGGGCATAAGCCCTTCTTCAGGTGAAAAGTGTGTGGGAAGAGAGTTCAAAGGGTGTGTAGGGGAGTGGTGGAGAGACATATAGCGAAAAGGGGGTGGGAGGAAACGGTGCGAATGAAAATAAAAATAAAAGCATGATCAAAATAAAATTAAAATGGGGTAAAACAGGTGGTGGAAGGGTGTGGGGCGTGTAGGGGTGGTGGTGGGTGGAGTGGGGAGAGGGAGACGGGGTGTCCGAGCGGGGAGGGCTGAAGGTGGTGTGTGTGTGTAGGTGCGTGTGTGTGTGTGTGTGTGTATGTAAAAGCAAGGGTTGGGGGAAGAACGGGGTTGCATGTTCAGGAAGAGGTGTGTGTGGGGGGGTGTAGGTCGGAGTGTGTGTGCGTGTGTGGATAGAGGGGTGGGGGGAGAGGAATCCGGAGGCTGAATGTGTAAATATGTGGTGGAACGCACGTGTGTGTGGGGTTTAAGCGTGTTGTGGGTGTAGGTGGCGTGTGGGAAAAAAATTGTTTGGGGGTGTGTGTGTGGGTGGGTCAAAAAGGTGATTCCGTAAGAAGATGTTGTGAAATGGTTGGTAAAATCCTAGGATGGTAGTTGGTTCCGCGGTCAAGGTCCACATACGAGTAATCCATGAAGAGATGATATATATATATATATATAAATATAAGTTGAAAAAAATGAAAACGAAATTTCATTTCTCACTCTTAGTATGTCACTTACTTAAATGTAAGTATGTATGTATACGTACATACATATATGTATACAGACGTACAGTAGCATGCACATATATATATATATATATATATATATATATATATATATATATATATATATATATATATATATATACATACAGGTACACATACATATATCCACGCATCAGTTTAGCGGACGCTTATTATAACGCCGCTTTGTTCGTTTGTCAACAAACTGAACATGCTACTGTACGTCTGTATACATATATGTATGTACGTATACATACATACTTACATTTAAGTAAGTGCCATACTAAGAGTGAGAAATGAAATTTCGTTTTCATTTTTTTCAACTTATCGTTTTCGGTATGCCTGACCGATTTAACTCACTCAATATGCAAATTAGGCTGCTCAGCCGTTAATTTTCATTAGGAAAGTATATACTTTCGAACGTTCAACTATCTGGCAGATGGGTAAACGGTGCTGATGATAGCTAACAAGCTTGAAACTAGTACATCGTTCCTGTGTCAGTGTTGAACAAAAAGGTGACGTGGTTGCCTTAACACCGTATGGCATAAATTCAGGCTGTTCAGTTTGTTGACAAACGAACAAAGCGGCGTTATAATAAGCGTCCGCTAAACTGATGCGTGGATATATGTATGTGTACCTGTATGTATGTATATATATATATATATATATATATATATATATATATATATATATATATATATATATATATATATATATGTGCATGCTACTGTACGTCTGTATACATATATGTATGTACGTATACATACATACTTATATATAAATATATATATACATATATATATATATATATATATATATATATATATATATATATATATATATATCTTTATATATATATATATATATATATATATATATATATATATATATATATATATATATATATATATATATATATACAATATTAATAAATGGAAACTATATTTATAAAACCATATTTATTTCATTATATATATTTCAAGGATACCAAGTTAAATCACGGTATGCCTTCATCAGACAAAATACAATATATAACAGTTTTACAAATAGATATTGACGTACCCTTTCAAAAAGGTGACCGTTGTTTTTGGAGGCCATCCGGATAGTGGTTTGTTTACTTTAGTAAGTCATAGTGTTAAGAGTAAGTAAAAAGATGGAGAGAGAGAGAGAGAAACGTGGAGAAACGTGGAGAAAAGAAAGGGAAAGATAGATAAAGAAAAAAGAAGAAAGCAAAAAGAAAAGAGAACAGGGGGAAAATAACGGGGAGATATCAAAACATCAGACAGAGAAAGAACTCAAGAATTATGGGTGTGAATGTACAGGCTTACACATGCAGCTTTTGATTGCAGATATGCATAATTTAACAGCCATAAATGCAGAAAAGTTAATCCTATATATTTATATATACTAAAAATTTTTAATTAATAACACAAGGAGTGTATAGCAATAGATAAAAAATCACTTATGCTTTGTATGTATACATTATGTGTGGGAGTAGATATAATGTGTATTTTCTGAGTGAGTGAGTATATATATATATTTATCCACCTTTGCTTATGTGTATGTGATATACGATAGATAATCTCTCTAGCAATATATATATTTTATAATGTTTAAATTCCAATTTTTAATATATTGATCTCAATTTTTAAACTAAATATATAATCATAATTAAACAATGTGTAATTTCTCATATTATATATCTATATTCCATTCACGAATATTAATATTTCTAATTTTATTTATTCATTTCATCTCAATTGTTAACTCAACTTAATATGACATAACTTAAGGTTTTCGTTCTCTACATATCTCTCTCTTGAGTTATTTCTCTGTCTGATGTTTTGATATCTCCCCGTTATTTTTCCTCTGTTCTCTTTTCTTTTTGCTTTCTTTTTTTCTTTATCTATCTTTCCCTTTCTTTTCTCCACGTTTCTCCACGTTTCTCTCTCTCTCTCTCCATGTTTTACTTACTCTTAACACTATGACTTACTAAAGTAAACAAACCACTATCCGGATGGCCTCCAAAAACAACGGTCACCTTTTTGAAAGGGTACGTCAATATCTATTTGTAAAACTGTTATATATTGTATTTTGTCTGATGAAGACATACCATGATTTAACTTGGTATCCTTGAAATATATATAATGAAATAAATATGGTTTTATAAATATAGTTTCCATTTATTAATATTGTATATCTACTCCAAATATTTGTCGAGTGCTTTATATCAGTTATAATAATTGTTTCTACTTTTGGCATAAGGCCATAAATTACCCAGTGCATTACTGGTACTTTATTTTATCGACCCCGTAAGGATGAAAGGTAAAGTTAACCTCGGCGGGATTTGAACTCAGTTATAATAATATTTGCTTGTTGTATCCCAACAATTTAAATAGAACTTTTGCATATATATATATATATGTATATAACAAAAGAAATGTGGTAAGGAACCAGATGGACCATAACGCACCGGAGTACCCAATACTTACGGTAGTAGAGTGGGAAATAGAAAAAAGTATGACCCCGACGGCAGAGCTCAAGCCGTTTCGACGGCTATTTCTGGACTAAATTAGAATGTTTAGCCTGGTGAATAAATAGCCGAACTTGTCAAGGGGGTACTTCCTTATATGGGAAGATTGTAGTTGTCAAGAGGATTTGTTGTAAACACAAATAAGTCTATCATGGCATTTGGTGGGTGATAAGGGTGGCTGAACTTGCCTGTAGAACAATAGGGGAGTGAGTGGAGCGGTCAAGCGTTGAAGGTGATATGTATACAGCAGATTCTAAGGATAGTGTATGAAGTGGAGGAGGGAGGTTATAGAATAGGTAAATCGAATGAGAGTAGGGGACAATAAAAGATAATAGAAAGAAATTAAAAAATATATAAAATTAGATAGTGAGAAATGAATTTTAAAAAAAATGTTTTTAAATCAAAATGCTATCTTACAATTACAGGTTAATAAGTTGAGAATAGAAAAAACTGATACAAAAATAAAAAGGATTTAACACTTCATACACTATCCTTAGAATCTGCTGTATACATATCACTTTCAACGCTTGTCCGCTCCACTCACTCCCCTACTGTTCTACAGGCAAGTTCAGCCACCCCTACCTCCCACCAAATGCCATGATAGATTTATTTGTGTTTACAACAAATTTAAACCAATCCTCTTGACAACTACAATCTTCCCATATAAGGAAGTAACCCCTTGACAAGTTTGGCTATTTATTCTCCAGGCTAAAAATTCTAATTTAGTCCAGAAATAGCCGTCGAAACGGCTTGAGCTCTGCCGTCGGGGTCATACTTTTTCCTATATATATATATATATATATATATATATATATATATATATATATATATGGACGCCCACACACCTTCATTCCATAGGTAAATTGACTTGGTATCTGATATCTTCCTTCCATCCTAACTTTTACCTATTCTATCTGTTCCTCTCTAATCCTGTATTATTCTGTTCTCTCTAACTCCACTTTCTTTCCTTTTCTGTTTCACTTTCTCTATCTCTTTTCTTTCTCATCTCTCTGTCTTTTTTCCGCCTCTGCAAGACATTCCACAAAGAGCAGAGCTTTATGGGGAAATATCTGATGATCAGTTACAATTACCACTACTACCACTACCATGAGCCCCTCTACCGTCACCATCATCTTCCTTGTTATCATATTCAACAGTATCACCATCACCAGCAGGATTTTTTACCATTCTTTTTCATCTGTATCATCGCCACCTCCGGCGTCAGCAGCATCATCGTTATCACCACCATCAATATCATTATTTCTCAGTAAGAGCAGAATAGCTACCATTATTATCCTACCTATTCTCATCATCTCAATGACTATCATCATCATCCCTGTCTTCAATATTATCGCCACCATCGTCATCATAATTATAGCTTTTGCTGTAGGCAAATGTTATATACTTCATTGTAATAGCATGCACTAATATTGTGTGACTTTTGTTCAACTCTGGCCCAGTAAACCTATGGCACGTAGATGTTTGGTTGAACGTCGGGTACCATCCACAGATCAAGCAATCTTATGCCACCTAGTTTATTTTTTATGCTACTAAAAGAAAGAAAAATTTACAAATACTCCAAAGAAATACAAGACTTTACAGAGAAAATAATAACAGCCCCACCAACAATAAGATCAAATATACTCTTATCTCCAATCAGTCATTCCCACTCTGGGGAGGATCAGCCTCGTGATATGTATATGTTATTCTACTACTCTGTGTATCTCCCGTGTAGCAAGCGTAGTTCAAGCACAAAGTCAGAGATAGTTGAGAAATGAGTGTCTTTTAACATGTGTATGTTTCGATTCAAAGAAAGAGGAAGATATAAATTGACTTTCGTCAAAAATAAGATAAAGTATGTATGAATGTGTACGTGAGAGAGAGATGGAGAAGGAGAGTGAGAGAGAGAGTTGTGCTTTTGAATTAATCAAAGGAAAAACGTATAACTTGACAGTAGTAATAAATAGTAAATTTGCACACGATAAGAAGAAAAAAGGAAATCTTACACACTCACACAAATATATATATATATATATAAACGGAAAAAATGAAACGAAATTTCATTTCCCACTCTTAGTACGGCTGTTACTTAAATATAAGTATGTACACGTACGTACATATATGTATACAGACGTACAGAAGTATGTATATATATATATACATATATATATATATATATATATATATATATATATATATATATAGTAATAATAATAAATTTGAAGACTAAAATCCAAAGAGGGCTCGATAAGGATAAATATATATCAAATATATAAGAACCGTAGAGCAAATATTTATTAAAATAACAGATTAAAGTTTAAGCAAAGAATCGCTGCTTTCACCCTTAACGGGATCTTCTGAAACTAACAAAGTCAATCTGTAAACGCAGAACTGGATATTTCAAAAACGTTGCAACCGGAGGAAGACAGGAAGACGATACTTTGGTTATGCTTGTTATATACGTATTTATTTATTTATATACGTTTATATAATTATTTATTTATTTGTATACACGCATACACACACACACATATTTATATGTGCGTGGTTTTGTTTACCTATGGTAAGTTTTTGCGTATGCTTGTGTATGTACGTATTTGTTTGCGTGCATGTATTTATTTATTTCTATTACTTCTGTATTGTATTTATTTACTTTGTTCTTAACTCTGTAGCGGAGATTCATTCGGTCTCCTAGTTAGAATTTTAGTCTACGACTTCTGCTATACCATTTACGTGGTTTTGTCTCTGCGTGCTATTGTTCTCAACGCTCTACATATGACGTATTATCTTCGTTTTTTTCGTTCATTGCCAGAGAACGTCTCTATGCACCACCTAAAAGAACATTAGTCTACGACCTCTTTTATACCATAAACGTGGTTCTGTCTTTGCGCGTAATTGTTTTTCACCGCTCCTATTAATGACGTATTATATTCGTTTTTCCCGTTCTTTGCCAGCGAATGTTTCCACGAACCAAAGTATCGTCTTCCTGTCTTCCTCCGGTTGCAACGTTTTTTGAAATATCCAGTTCTGCGTTTACAGATTGACTTTGTTAGTTTCAGAAGATCCCGTTAAGGGTGAAAGCACCGATTCTTTGCTTAAACTTTAATCTGTTATTTTAATATATATATATATATATATATATATATATATATATATATATATATATATATATATATATATGGGGAGGGTCATATTTGTGTAATAATATTGCCAGAATTAATAACAGAACACACTCACTGTTTGGTTGGTTTTCGCTTCTGTATCTTTTGTATCAATTAATTTAATTTATTCGGTCCTCAATGTTACCATTGACTGACCAACAGTCAAAAATACAGATATAATATAGACACAAACACATATATATATAGTCTAACAAAGTTCTTTCGTTGCACATCTGCAACATCGTCAGTGGTGCTATTATGTTTCCTCCTGTTGTATTCTGTTTATATGTGTTTGTTGTTATTGTGCTTGTGTATGTATTTATTTATTTATTTATAGTTCTCTTAGGTCAGTGTTGTTTATTTGGGTGTTGTTGTTATTCCATTCATTTTTTTCTGTTTAGCTTTGGCTTTCTAAGTTCTATTTCGCTGGCCTCTCTGATTTGCCTATCTGCTGGGTCATTTCTATGTTTAGCTATTATATATATATCAATTATATATATAATCTATACTTAGAGGTAACAAGGTCGGCATATTCTCGCGCAGTTCAGGGAGACGTTTCGATATACACCGGAATAAATCTCGAAACTAATTGCTACAACTCTTCACGAGACATGCCCATCTAATATTATTATTTCCTCATTTTCTTCGGTTCACATACAAGTTATCATCACAATACCAAACGCATCATTGAAAATAGCAAAAGCACGTGTACAATCTTCAAAACAGTACAATGGAACGTGCACTTTCTTAACAAAGAAATAGAATTAAGTTTTTCAGAATTCAACACCACAATTATCAACGTAGATACTGCAGTACATAATTTCAACAAAGTAACTCTAGACATCATCCACAGAAATACATATCCCACAAAGCAACTTAACCAATAGGATCCCAATTACACAATCGAAATGGCGAACTTCGTGGAAATTAGAGGTAGTCTGATTCCCATTACACCAAAACTAATCACAACGGAAATGATACTCAACACTAAACAACTAAAAAAGGAAATAACAAAAATTTAAATAAAATGTAGAAACACAGATACCCACCAAATACTTGTATCCAACTTAACTAACAGTAAAGAATCATATAAAGTAATTAACAGCATCAGTAATAACAATGGTTATTCCAAATTCAGTGACAATAACACTTTCAGCCCTTCTCAACATTTATAGGTTCCCAACACTTGGACTGAGTGAGATTTGTGATCTTAATGTTGATATCAGAAATGATCAGCTTCTTCACCTATTTAACAACCAATCATTTCTGGTAAACGGTTGATCTTGACCCCACGACCTGCTTAGACGTCTTCAAGATCATTATTAAACCGTTAATGACAATGTCGTCCCAAACATTGTTATGTCACACCTTAATTACTGTCGCCCTATATACGACAGCAGTAATGATTATCTTTTTTCTGGCTATTTTTACCGCATGCTCTACATTGAGGCATAATGCTATCACTCTTTTTCTCGCGCGCCATGTAAAAACCTATACATCCTTAATTCATTAGGTTTAATTTTGTTTAATTTTGATGGTCAATTACTCCAATCTGTGTTATGTTAACAGACTTCTATTGAATATTTTTTTCCCACATCTGACACCAAGAGTTTGCCAGGTTGTAAAATGTTCACCTGAAGACCTCTTTACTTACATCAGATGCCTCGACCCAATACTGTGTTGCATTGAAAAACGGCGTTGCCTTGTTTATGAAGGAAACCACATTTCGACGTCGATTTAAGGTAACGATGGTGGAAAGTATTGTAACGGTGATGGTTACAAAGGAGTTGATGATGGTTGGGTAATAATCGACGTCCTAGCCTGTCAGACATAATCAAATATTTTCTTTTTAACTTTGAACAAGAGAAAGAAAACCTCGAATCTGAAAAAAATGTTGAGGAAATTTCCTATTTCCTAACCTTCTTGTATTCCATCTTTCACTATCCCTTTTTTTCGTAATGTGATTTATTTAAATAATTCATTAAGTAAATATTTAAATTAGCTCTATCGGTATAAAAAAACAAACAAATGACCACTCTCTCAGCTCATGATCAGTCTTAAATCAAAATGCCTAATAAAGATGTACATTTGAAAATCTCTAAACGATTGATTTGAACATTTAAGGTACTTGTAGAAAAAATTATGATAATAATAAAGATTTCTACAAGTACAAGGCCAGTTATATGGGGCGTGGAGAAAGCCGATTACATCGACTCCCGTACTTAACTGGTACTTTATTTTATAGACCCTATAAAGATAAAACAAACAGTTGACTTCGGTGGGATATGAACTCAGAACGTAAAGAGACAGAGAAAATGTCAGAAATCCTTTTGTCCGACATTCGAACAATTCTGCTAATACACTGTCATGATGGTGATAATGATTGAAGAATTTGATGAGGTGGGGGTGATCTGAGAGGAATGGCACTGTCATCAAACATTTCAGTGGCACCCACAATACTACTTTCTACGCCATAGTCGCTAAACACAGGATGACCACCCACTCTTCCAGGCTAGAATGTGACTGCCGGATATGTTCCAAAAATCACACAAATAAGCCATGCACGAATACCAACACGGTTATGCCAGTAAAGCATCCCCCGAAAAAACACACAATTCTCTCCCCCTCTCTATCTATCTATCTATCTCTTTCTCTCTCTCTCTCTCCCTCTCTCTCTCTCTCTCTCTCTCTCTCTCTCTATCTATCTATCTATCTATCTATCTCTTTCTCTCTCTCTCTTTCCCTCTGTCTGCATTTCTCTATTCCTCTTTCTCGAGCTCATTCTTTCTCTGTTTCCATCTCTTCCTCCCATCAACCCTTTCGTTCTCTACCTTTCCCTCTGCCTCTCCTCCATCTCCGTCTCCATTCCTTTATCTGTCAATCTATGCCTTTCTCTTTCTTCTCGATCTACCTCCCCATCCATCTATTTCCCTCTCCTTCTCTCTCTCTCTCTCTCTCTCTCTCTCTCTCTCTCTCTCTCTCTCTCTCTCTCTCTCTCTCTCTCTCTCTCTCTCTCTCTCACTCTCTCCTAGATATATAGAGAGAGAGGGCAAGAGAGATTACAGAGTTTGCCTTCATCGACGATAAGAATCGCTCCCGAACGATTTTTGCTTTTATCCTCCTATTATCGTCTCGAGAATGTGTGGGATATTCCGCGGAATTATTAGTCTCAAAGATGACCTCTTCGGGATTTTAACTCAGAATATAATATCACATTGTATAAATTAATATTATTTATGATTCTACCGATCCGCTGATGTAAAGGATATTGAAGTAATGAGGAATACATTTTAAAAATCTACTTCAATATGTTGTTCAAAAACAATGGAGATACGATAATAAATAGCTTTTATTGAGCGTTGTTTTTTCTCTTGAAGCTTTATCTAATTAACTATCGGTATATATATATATATATGTGTGTATATATACATATATGAAATATATGTATATATATATATGTATATATATATATATATATATATATATATATATATATATATATATATATATATATATATATATATATATATTTCATATATACATATATTTCATATATACATATATTTCATATATGTATATATATATATATACATATATATATATATATATATATATATACATATATTTCATATATGTATATATATACACACATATATATATATATATATATATATATATATATATATATATATATATATATATATATATATATATATATACATACACACACACATACACGTAATTTATAAATTACCAGATTATAATTACATATATATATATACGCGCACACATACACACATACACACATACACAAATAAATATGTCTGTGTTCATATACAGATACTTGTTTGCGTGAATGAGTGTCGTCATTTAAACTGACAACAAAACAATGCACTCTACTTTAAATTAATACGGTTGACACCCCCCAGTTTATTTCTAAATTCATTTAATCTCATGAACGAGCCAAAGAAAAATAGGAAAAATATATAAATAGACAATAACATCTCAAGACAAAATTAAGTAGTATAATCACTAAACAGCAACAGAAGCATCATTACAATGAATACAGCAAACACCACATACACCACATGCTCACACAAAGACACACATACACACACATATGAATATATATGTGTATGTATATGTGTGTGTGTATATATATATATAAATATATATATATGATGTATGTACATGTATGTATATGTGTATATATATATGTATATATATATATATATATATATATATATATATATATAATACATGTGTGAATATATGATGTATTTATATATCATATATATGCTTATATGTGTTTACACATATGTATACACACGTAGATTCAAATACTCACACATGTTTGTACGCATGTGTGTGTATATATATATATATATATGTGTGGGTGTGTATGTGTGTCTGTGTGTATGTGTGTATGTGTGTGTGTATGTGTACATATATATATATATATATACATTCAGACACGCGCGCACACACAAACATAAATATATATATTTATATATATATATATACATATAAATATATATATGTGTGTGTATATACAGATAGATAGAGAGATGGAGGGGGTGAGGCAAGCAGACATAGACAGGGAGATTGATTAAAGTAAATCCATCATGGTGTCTTTTATCACAACTATTTAATTAGATGTTTTATCAACCATCTTTAAATTATAGTAACGCTTTGTAGTTTTCTTCTTTTTACTTTTGTTGACGCTGGTGTCATTGTTTTGCTGTCGATGATGCTGTTGTTGTTGCTGATTTTATTACTCTTTTCTACTCTTCATAATGATGTGGTGCTGAAGATAATGTTGATTGTTATTATTATTATTGTTTTCGATGTTGTTGTATGTCGAGGCGGACTGTCGTCTATGTCAGAGCTTTGCGAAAAAATGGTTTGTCTTTATTCATTTTAAACTGACTATACGTTTTTGGCAAATGAACATTAGTGTTATTCATACGTGTTGTAAGATGGGCGTCTCAGATGCAGCAGGAAGATGTGCTCACTACTGTTGTAATAGTGATAGTCCCAGTAACGGAAACATACCCTTAAATGATTTGTAACCGAATTATTCGAATTGTAGTTCACCTTCGATTGAGTTTCGCTTGGATCAGCACAACCTCGCCTGCCTCCGTTCCGCCTCGCAGCCAAATAGCGGCGTGTGGCTCAATTCGGTATCAACTGGTACGCAGCTTGATGACGAGTGCACACGGATCGGAGTGGCCCAATTCCTCGGCCACCGCGTGTATGAGCCACATAAATACCGTTGTGTAACTGTCTTCG
Source organism: Eledone cirrhosa (assembly GCA_964016885.1). Classification (NCBI taxonomy): domain Eukaryota; kingdom Metazoa; phylum Mollusca; class Cephalopoda; order Octopoda; family Eledonidae; genus Eledone; species Eledone cirrhosa. Next base: position 65,657,044 of record OZ024742.1, on the reverse strand, counting down.
AAGAGTTTGGCCTTATCATGCTGCCAGAGCGCAGACCGATTCCCCCGACATGTCGCTCTCAACGACACAATGAGAAGGAGCCACGGCGTAGCCGGCTTCCCGTCACAACTGGAGCTACTAACAGAATCTCATCAATGTGTGACAGGATGAGTATTCCAGTTTCCATACGGTATTATTCCCTCGCGATCAAATTTGCCTTTTATACTTCGAGAGTCGATAAAGTACTTGTCTAGGGCGATGAACAGAAGGAATCGTTAGAGTTTCGGACGAGTTCCATGTTGTATTTGTTCCAATTCTTTGCATCCTGAGTTCATATCTCACCTTGGCCTACATGGGTGCTATACTTAGTCGCTTAGTGCTATACTTGCTCACTTTATACTACCTTACCGGTTCGTGGATACTCGTGTATACTCTCCTCCCTCCCTCTCGCCAGTCTCGGAAGCTTTGAACTGTGTCAAGTGTAATCCATTCCTCCGGGCAGGGTGATAAAGAAAAGCAATGTGAAGCACAAGAATTAAGGGTGTTAGAAATAGAAGTTAATGGAGGCGCTCACCGACAGATGTGACAGAGTGGGTGCTACATCAATTGAAGCAGAGCATAAAGGAATGTGGTTCTCTATGACCGGAAATTCTCATGAGCAATTTCGCGGCATCCACTTCACAGATGGTAAATTGATGTGTTTTGGAGGAGAAGATCTTGTTCATACATAAGAGTCTTCTCTTCTCAATTCTGAGAGGGCGGCGTGAACTTATCTGTACTTGTGTAACAAATGTTAACTTTTTCTATATATAGTGTATTACGTTTCTACTCGACTCTCTTTATATATATATATCCCTGGCTTTCATATTCTTCGTAAGAAATACTTTGACCAATTAAGAAAAAATTATTATTGTAGAGGGTTGGACGCCATGCTTTCTAGCATAGTTACGTCCCTTTAGTTCAAATCCCGTCGAGGTTAACTTTACCTTTCATCCTTATGGGGTCGATGAAATAAAGTACCAGTAATGTACTGGGTAATTGCTGGCCTTGTGCAAAAGTAGAAACAATTATTATTGTGTTGATGTTGATAATGGTGGTATGGTAATGGTAATGAAGAATTGTTACTAAAGTTTCTCTTTTAGTTAATTATTACTGCTGTTGGTGCTAGTGTTTGTAGACATTTGGTGGTAGTGTTAGTGGTGGTGGGTTATATTTTTTTTTGTTAGTAGTGGTAGCGGTAGTGATAGACCTGGTGCTTGTGATGGTGTTAGTGGTAATGTTGATGGTGGTGGTGATAGTATTAGTGATAGGAGTAAAGATGGTCGTTGTAAAGGTAATAATTGTTTCTACTTTGGGCACAAGGCCAGCAATTATCCCAGTGTATTACTGGTACTTTATTCTATTGACGCCGTAAGGATGAAAAGCAAAGTTAACCTCAGCGGGATTTGAACTCAAACCATAAAGGGCCATAACTCTATGGTACAAAGCACGGCGTCTGACGCTCTACCGATACTGCCAATCCACCACCATGTAAAGGTAATAAGGGTTTGGGTTGTCGTCGTTGTGGGGTTGTTCGTTCTGGTACTGTTGTTGTTGTTGGTGATGGTGGTGGAAGTGATAGAAATGGTGATATTGTAGTGTTGAAAGTGGTGGTGGTGGGTGGGGGGGGGTAGTGGTGGGGGGGGGGTAGTGGTGGCGGTGGTTTATTAGATTCATGTCCGCATTCCACAGTTAATTAAGTTATTGTTTAGCAACAGATATCTTGGATGGTGTGTGGCGTAGGCTGTTCGTTTGTTGTTGGAGCTTGTCTGTGAGGTGGGGTTGAGTGTTGGTGAACGTAGTGACGGCGTTATTGGTGATGATTGCGATGGTGGTAGTATTAATAGTAGGGGGTGAATGTAGTGAAGATGATGGGAGGGTAAGGACGAGGCAAGTATTGTTTATGTAGATAATTTATGCTTTGACGAACATGTTTAATCGATCTTTCTTTTATGATTAAAATCTAATTGCATTATTTTGTAATAACTACTTCTAAAATGAAATACATAGATAGATGGATAGATAGAGAGATAGATAGTTGAGTGTGTAGATGAATATATATATATATATATATATATATATATATATATATATATATATATATATATATATATATATATTCATCTACATATATATTCATCTACATATATATTCATCTATATATATATACTGTTTAGTCAAAGCTGAAAGTGCAATACTCGGGGCTCTTTTTAGGACAACCGAAACTGAAGGAAAGGTGGAACAAAGATATCGTCCAACCCGAGGGCTGGTATGAATACTTACGACAGAGTGGATTCTATTGAGAGCAACCAAGGGCCAGATGATGAAAGTAAACCGGGTGAAAGGATGAAATACAAAGTTTAACACGGCGGGATTCGAAATCAGATTGTTCGAAACCAGAGCAATTAACACTTTATTTCCTGTTACTGCAGTTAGTTCAGCTGGGGAGATGAGTTGTAGTTGTAATTCAAAAGGCCAGCCCTGTCACATTCACTCTTTTGCTTGAGCTCCCTGACAATTACGTTTATTGTATGTATGTTTGTCGAAAACTCAAACATTCGCATGTTAATCATAAAACCACGAGTAGGTTGTTCCGTTCAACCATCAAGTGGAATACTCATGGTCGGAACCATTTATAAATGTCAAATAAGTGACCTGTTTCTCTTAAGTATTGCAGACTGTGTCTAACTCGGTGATAAGCACTGTCAGAAAACTCGGTATACGGGTATTGAGTACTTATTCTTACGTTTGTCAATAATAACCGTATACATACTCATATATATATATATATATATATATATATATATATATATATATATATATATATATATATATATGTGTGTGTGTGTGTGTATATGTATATGTATGTACAAACACTCCATACCCAATTCCCAATTCCTCCGTCTTTGTCGACTCTGTAGCTTGGACGACGATTTTGAAACCCATTCCCTTCTCATGGCTTCCTGCTTTATCCAACGTGGATATCCCCCTACCTTGATCCAAGCTGTTCTCACTCGCGCCCGTGAAACAGACCGCACCACAGCCCTCTCACCTCACCCGTGTTCCTTTCCCTCTCACCTACCACCCTATCACCATACCACTCCGCGACATATCCTCCGTTCCTTCCGTATCCTCTCTTCTGACCCCGTCACTTTTCGCTTTTTTCCAAACCCGCTCATTACTGCGTTTAAGCGGGGCCGAAACCTCCGCGACCTCCTGGTTCGCAGTTCTTTATCGTCCTGTCCCACAACTCCACCTGGCTCTTATCCTTGTTCCCGTTCCCGCTGCAACACTTGTCCCTTTATTTCCACATGTATATATATATATATATATATATATATATATATATATATATATATATATATATATATATATATATATATATATATATATATATATATATCCGTTCCGTATGTTGTTGACGGCTGAGAGAAAAGAGTTCTCAGTACCGAAGTAGAGTTTAAATATTCGCTTTATTAAGGCTAAATAAGTCTTGTTTACTCTGGAGTTCCGTCTGTTATCACAGTCATCAAAAAAGAATTCTCATTTGATGACCTTGTAATAAACAGGCGAAACTCCAGAGTAACAAACCTCATTATTTAGCCTTAATAAAATGAATATACGGCGATGACTTTGTTTTGCAAGGTTTTCTATATGAAATTGTGTGTTGAAACAAATATTGTTATATTTGGGGAGAGCAATATTATAACAAGAAGACCCTGCTCAAATATAACAACAACAAAATGAATATATATATATATATATAATTATTATAAAATAACAGGAGGCTGGACTGGTGTAATTCCTTAAAAGGTTTATTATACTATGATCATTTCAATGTCCGGGTTCAGTATGAATCCGATGACATCATCAGGTATTCGAAATATAACAAAGGAATATAATAGACAAAATCCATGGGGCTGAAAATCAGAGACATGAGGGCAGCCGACCATTTAGCAGCTTCTACCCCGGTCGGCCGCCCTATATATATATTTAGGATATAGCAATCTTGGACTAATCCATCTTCAAGTTTTTTTCCATTAATTCCCGTCCACTGTCGCTTTTTCGCTAACTGGTCGTGTACCTCCACTTATCGCCTTCATGCATTCTTCTGTCCACCCTCCCTTCTCCGTCCCTCTCACAGAATCCTGTCAGCCATTTCTTACGGCCACTTATATCTACTGTCAAATCTCAACCCACGACCCATAATAGGCAGCTAAAAACCAAAATGATGTACTTGTTTCTTTGGATTTGTTTCCCATCATCTTATTTACTTGATATATTGAATTATTTAACGCAACACAGTTGCTTCTAATCTTTGTTTGATTTATTCACAACGTGACAATTCTATCGCTCTCGCCTTCCATACAATCTATAATCTACAATTCTGCTCCCTACCTTATTTCATCTTCTTTTCAATTCTTCTATTTCTCTTCGCTCAGTCTTTCCATACATAAGCGCTCTAGAGGTAACACGTACTTCTTGACGATCTCATGGACCTACAGCCATTTTTCCTGTTTCGTTGTTGTGTTGTCTTGTTTAACGACTACGTTTTATTATGTATTGATCAAGTAGCTCTAATTTCATTTCGTTTTTTCAAGTCATTTTTTTTTTGCTCTCCTCGTTCGTAGAGTCTCATAGTTTCTATGAGGATACCAATCTATTTTATTTGGTCACTGCCATGTGTGTATCTGTATGTCTGTGTCTGTGTGTGTGTATGTGTGTGTGTCTGCCTGGGTGTGTGTGCGTGTGTGTGAGTGTGCACATAGAAAATATACATAGATATATGTGAATACTCATATAATCTAGTAGTTTGTGTGATGGAGTCACGATTTTAAGGTCGTACTTTTCGTTTCTTCGACCGCACGGTGCGTTGTCTTCAACAAAGTACTATACTTCATGTTGTTATTTCTGCCAGCAGTTGCGGCCGTTAAATGGAAACATTCTTTCTCTCATCTCATCCAATCTCACGTGTTTGTGCTTGACGCGGGGTGGGGTCGAAGGACCGTTTGCGAGTATCAAGAGTACGTAGTTTCTTTATACTAACAAGCTTAAACTAACAATAAATGCACATGTGCATATATTTGTATACACACATATATATATGTGTGTGTGTGTTTGTGCGTACGTGTGTATATATATATATATATATACAATATACATATACTTGCACATGTATGCATGTATGTGTATAGATTGTTTGCACATAATTGCTGTGAGTTTCCTTCAATTAAGGACACATGCAGGCACATGCACATATACACACGCAACCACATCAGCACACATCTACACTCATTTATACGCAGTGATATTCACACGCAGTATTATATATAAATATATGTATATATTATATATATATATATATATATAAACATACAATTTCATATATATATACACGTATTATACACCGTAATATACACACATACACACACACACGTATGTATATATATATATATATATATATATATATATATATATATATATATATATGCATATATACACACGTAAACATACATATTTATCAGTGATGTTGATAGAACAAAATCTGTGCCAGAAATCTTAGTGAAGCTGATTCGGTACAGCTTTGATATTTATAATAATGGAAATAATGGAGAACTAAACTATAACATAGACTGTCATCTTCAACATCATCACCAATATTATTAACATTTTCATTATTATTATTATTATTATTATTATTATTATTATTATTATTATTATTATTATTATTATTATTATTATTATTATTATTGTTCTTTGAGTCTCAGTCATTGATGTTATTTAACTGGAAAGTTTGTTGAAATGAATATTAAGCCGCTACCTGCAGCCTCAGATATTCAGGACGTATCGGAGGGTTCTTGCTATTCCCAGCAAGTATGCCTTTTGAAGTGTTCCAAAAGCGGGGCTAGATTAACTTTCTTTAACCATCCTTGGAAACTCTTTGAGATAGTACCTAGTGCGCCTATGACAATCGGGACGACTCTGACTTCATGGCAGTTCCAAATCCTTTTTACCTCCCACTTTAAGTCCTGGTATCGGTTAATTTTCTCCCTCTCCTTGTCTTGCACTCTCGTGTCAAATGGGCAGGCTACATCTACAATCAGGCACGATCTTTTTTCCTTGTCCAAAACCACCAGGTCAGGCCTTGTCCAAAACCACCAGGTCAGTTTCTTATCCGTCTGTATACTAAAATCCCATAGCACCTTCACCTGATCGTTTTCTATCACCGACTCTGGCTTATGCTCATACCATTTCTCAGAATGTGGTAACTTGTTTACTTTGCATAGGTGCCAGTGGGTAACCCTGCCCATCACATCATGTCTCCAGCCTTTATAGTGAGTCTGGGCTAGGTGTTTACACTCGGATATAATTTGAGCCACAGTCTCCTCTCTCTCTCCACAGATCCTACACAGTGGGCTAGCCTCCTCCTTGTAAATATGGTGTTTCACCCACTTCGTTTTGAGTGCCTGGTCTTGTGCAGCCATTAGCATTCCTTCTGTAGCCTTTTTAAGGTCTCCTCTTTTTAACCAGTTCCATGTCTGTGGATCTCTAAATTCAGTTTTCTCAAAGAAAGTACTATGAAGGGATTTTTCATGAAGGTTGGTCTTCCTCCTTGTTGTTATTTCCTCCTTGGACATCCCCTGGTCTATTGTCTTTTCCTTCAGTACAATTCTGAGCATTGGCTCCCTACTGTCAGTCACGTATTTGTGCAGGTTGTTTATTATTATTATTATTATCATTCTACCGTCCTGTATTGTCCTGTACTGTCCTTAATGTCTACTTTATGTAAACCCTTGTTGTTAATAAAGAAAGCATTATTATTATTATTGTTCTTTGAGTCTCAGTCACTGATGTTAGTTAACTGGAAAGTTTGTTGAAATGAATATCAACCCACTACCTGCAGCCTCAGATATTCAGGACGTATCGGAGGGTTCTTGCTGTTCCCAGCAAGCATGCCTTTTGAAGTGTTCCAAAAAGCGTGGCGGGGCCAATTTTCTTTAACCATCCTTGGAAACTTTTTGAGATAGTACCTAGTGCGCCTATGACAATCGGGACCACTTTGACTTCATGGAAGTTCCGAATCCTTTTTACCTCCTACTTTAAGTCCTGGTATCGGTTAATTTTCTCCCTCTCCTTCTCTTGCACTCTCGTGTCGAATGGGCAGGCCACATCCACAATCAGGCACGATTTTTTTTCTTTGTCCAAAACCACCAGGTCAGGTCTATTGTGTTCCAGTTATTATTATTATTATTATGTGGTGGATTGGCAGTATTGGTAGAGGGTTGGACGCCATGCTTTCCAGCATAGTTACGTCCCTTTATGATCTGAGTTCAAATCCCGCCGAGGTTCACTTTGCCTTTCATCCTTACGGGGTCGATAAAATAAAGTACCAGTAATGCACTGGGTAATTGCTGGCCTTGTGCCTAAAGTAGAAACAATTATTATTATTATTATTATTATTATTATTATTATTAGGATAAGTATGGTGATGGAATACACTAGAAGTTCTATTAGAAATATTATTAGCAGTAGTACAAATATTATTATTTTTAGTAGTAGTAGTAGTAGTAGTAGTAGTAGTAATAGTAGTAGTGGTGGTGGTGGTGGTGGTATTAGTATCTTCCATGACTACACAACCAGCCCCAATCGCCCCAGCTCCATCACCATCACAACCATCCACTATACCACCATCTCATCCCCCACCACTGTATCACCATTACTTACTATACCACCATCACTACGACCATCATCATCACTACTATCTCCACTACCACTACACTACTAAGATATTACTTATATAATCTGGCTAACTGCCAGAACTGTATATTTTCCATTTTCCCATCAATTCTTGTCATTCCAAGTTAACTCTCGTCTCGTTACATTATTCTCCCGCTAACAACGCCCCACCAACATCACTACAAAATATATTAAGCAGTGAGTGCAGTGAGAGATAGCAAAAAATATCTCTTCAGTGTTGCTGTTGCTGCTGCTGCTGCTGCTGCTGCTGCTGCTGCTTCTTCTTCTTCTTCTTCTTCTTCTTCTTCTTCTTCTTCTTCTTCTTCTTCTTCTTCTTCTTCTTCTTCTTCTTCTTCTCGTAATGTTAGTTGTTGTTGCTATATATATATATATATATATATATATATATATATATATATATATGTGTGTGTGTGTGTGTGTGTGTGTGTGTGTGTGTGTTTCTGTTATTGTTGTTGTTGTTGTTATTTAAACAAATCAGAAAACATTAGTCGGTAGAGCGTCAGACAACATATTTTGAAGCATAGAATTACGTCTCTTTACGTTCTGAGTTCAAATCACACCGAGGTTAGCTTTGCCTTTCATCCTTACGGGATTTGATAAAACAAAGTACCAGTTATTCACTGGCTCGATTTAATCAACTTCCAAAAATTAATGACCTTGTGCCTAAAACAGAACCCTTTATTAATCTCTTTCTTTAATTTTTTTCTATATTCGTTATGTATATTTATCATGATTGTTTTTATCATATGGGAGTCGATACGATAACAAACATGTTTTGCGGTATTTACCTACGCAAATTTACTTTCTGGGTTCCAATACTGCCAAAATCTACCTTGTCTTTCATCCTTCTAGAAATGATAAAATAATGTTCTAGTCAATTATAAGTGTCAATTCAATCGACTATACCTCAATGCAAAAATTCTTAGTCTTGCGCGAATTTTAGAAAACAAAATCGTTATTAATGCTCTTAATGCTCTTAAGGATTTTTTTTTTTCCTTGTTTCGAGAAAGAGAACAAAATCATGGCGATAATTTGGAGTGGTACTCAAAGAAAAGGGGAGATAATTTCTCGAAATGTATCTCCATGCTTAGTTCGAAATCTGATCTTGTTTTACCTTCACGGTGACAACTATGAATACGTTTCGGTAACATTAGACTTCAAAGGTTAACTTTTCCTTTCATCCTTACAGGGTCGATAAAACAAAGTACTAGTAATGTACTGCGTAATTGCTGGCCTTGTACCAAAAGTAGAAACAATTATTATAGCAGTGTCGATAGAGGATCGGACGCCTTGCTTTGCAGCATAGAGTTACGGCCCTTTACGGTCTGAGCTCAAATCCCACCGAGGTTAACTCTGCCTTTCATCCTTACGGGGTCGATAAAATAAAGTACTAGTAATGCACTGGGATAATTGCTGGCCTTGTGCCCAAAGTAGAAACAATTATTATACCAGAATCTACTTTTTATTTGATCACTCGACAAATGTGTTTACAAATAGGAAAAAGATTTCTGACTAAAGATAATTTACATAATTAAAAACATAATTGGCCAATTGCATGGATTTAGATGAGTTAAGATGTAGAATTAATTTTTAATTTCTTGAAATTGCTTCCATTTTTATTTGCAAGTAGCCAATTATTACTGCTAGGTTCGAAAAATACCGTTAGTGTAAAGTGAGGCAGCGATGAGACCACATTACAGTGAAACTTGTAAACTAGATTCCGTTAGGTACCGAATGCATTTGAATGAAATTGTGTCAAATTTTTATTTATTCTTTTATAAATAGATATATGGGGAATACATTGTAGTAAAATAATTTTCCGTAATCCCTATATACGTTTTAGTTGCAGTGTAATAATCAAGTGAATCTTTTACAAAGAAGCCTAGAAATGTGCAAAGTCAATTTGAGGTTTTTAATAATTTATAAATCTCTTTTAGCGAAAAATGCAAATTGGATTTAGAAAGTGTCAACTGATAAGAGGATATTTGAACTGGCGGCGAGTTAAAACAGAATGTTTCTTTTAAAAATGTTACGTTTATAACCATTCGTATTATCTGTCTAGAAAATAATTATAGCATAATGGCGTGCATCACTATTGAATAAGGTTTCATCCGACGATATGCATTTGTTGCCTTTAGACAACGTTTCTTGAAATCTTAGGCAACTGGTTTGAATTCTTAATGAATTGCTGTAATTTTAAATTAGATTTCCTATAAGGATAATATCTAACTTTAAAGAAATTATTAGAAAGTTAACAACACAAAAATTGCTATCAACCATAATCCTTTAGATTTTTTTATAATGTGCATATACAATCTTTTATGTCTATATCGTACCTTTTTCTAGTATGCGGGACTGTTAACCCATCATCTCGGTGTAAGCCCCCTGCAAGATCGTAAATCATTTCTCAAAAGGGTCAAATAACATCACATAGCTTACACATACATACATACATACATACATACATACATACATACATACATACATACATACATACATACATACATACATACATGGTGGCTGCCAACTCGTTTTCGAGTACGGCCACTACTTTATATCCATGTAGGAGAACCCCTACCGATGCGCTGAACGAGTGTGACTTTTTAGTCCAGCCAGCGACTTGAAAACTCTGGTACAAACACTACACTGGTGACAATTATTGACACATAGTGTTGGGCCCATTGTACCATGTGACGACAAGTGCAGAGAGATCTCCAGATATAAAGCAATGCCTGTGCCGTGAAGCTTTTATAGTGAGCAAAGGCACTGCACAAAGCCAGTCCAACTCTCTTAACCAAGATTATATTTACCAAAACGAAGAACAAGTCAACATCATTGGATACCATCAGGGTTGCAGGTGTCATATCAGAGTTTTCCTTCTCCTAGAATTCTGCCTTGACAAAGGCTAAGGGATCATCTCTCCCGGTGATTTTGGATGGCCATTGACTCTTAAGAGCTCCTTTGCCCTTTGACAGGTTTTGTTTTTAGTCCTGTAGGATGTCCAAAGTCACCCTCCTCACCAAGAAACCTTGGTGGGGTTGCCAGTTTTGTCGCCAACGACCCGACCATGAGACAGGATGTACTGGGATACATGTTAACAGTAGCACCAACTGGTGACCTGACATATACATACATACATACATACATACATACATACATACATACATACATACATACATACATACATACATACATACATACATACATACATACATACTAAAACATGAATGACTGTATATGACGTTGTCTTATACTATCTAACATTCGTTTATATTGATGTAGATGATGATATTGATGACAACTGATAAGCTAATGTAATTTCTTTTTTTCTCATTTCAGGTAAGTGTTCAAAATCTTCTACCAACTCATTGATCAATATATGCCAGTATTGTTGTTGTTTATTAGACGGTTCCGTAAGTAAACAGACAGTATATGATAAGAACAGCTTGGATTTGAATACTAATATATGTTTTCTGTAATATATATATTGAGCATATATATATATGGCGGGGGTGGTTGCGTGTCTGTCCGTATGTATGCATGTATGTATGTATTTAGAGAGAGAAATGATGGTGATGAAAACCATACTGCTTATGATTTAATTAATCCTGTTTAAAGATTTATTTCAAACCTTACTCTGAAATATTTTGAGGATTATAAATCTGGAGCAATCCTTTTTCAGAATAATTATTGAACATGTAACTATCTGTAATTAATCTTTGAAAAGTTTCTTTTGACTTTGAAATTTTATTACCACCACTAACGTTTTTAAAGAAACGCGCGTATATTCATGGAATATTTTTCAATCCGAATCACTTGAAAGTGAATTATTCCCAGTACATCATAAAAGCCCCATGTATGTAGCGTTCAGACAATTTCAACGTTTGCTTGTATTCGGTGCATATATTTCTAGTATGTATTATATCAGGACACACTGCAACTTTGTTTTACAATATACATTATCTACGATAATATACTTTATTTCTCATTACATAATCGAATCAAATCACTAGTTGATTCTATTATTTAACTGTATAAACATTTGGCCTTATATTTTTATCTATATAAATATATGTTCATTTGTACATTGACCCTTGAGAAACGGGAACTAGAAACTCAGAATAATAATTAAGACTTAGATTTGAATAAATGTTATTTTACTCAATAGTATTGAATAAATTATTTGTTTTATTGAAATTCACGTATATATATATATGTGTGTGTGTGTGTGTGTGTGTGTGTGTGTGTGTGTGTGTGTGTGTGTGTGTGTGTGTGTGTGTGTGTGTGTGTGTGTGTGTGTGTGTGTGTGTGTGTGTGTTGAACAAGGATAATATGACAAATTCGAAGATTTGTTCTTCATTAGTTCATTGTTTTATCATTGTTTCAGAGGGTTGATTGATCATGGTAAATCGATATATTAACTAATGTGTAGTATGTGACCACCTATTTCCAATCTCGATATCCTTGATCCATCTCACGGTCGTTACTCAGAAACAATATATATATATATGTCTGTGTGTGTGTGTGTGTGTGTGCGTGCGTGTGTGTGTGTGTGTGTGTGTGTGTGTGTGTGTGTGTGTGTGTGTGTGTGTGTGTGTGTGTGTGTGTGTGTGTGTGTGTGTGTGTGTGTGTGTAAAAGGTAAACAGAAATAACTACACAATCGGTACAGGAAGGGATATATTAGGTTAACGCTTGATATAGCAGGAAGAGGGTCTTAACGTTTCGGACGCTAGTCCTTCATCAGAAGAAAGCATGAGAAATAAGATA
>OZ024742.1:65634500-65637000 GCA_964016885.1 Eledone cirrhosa | reverse complement strand
CTTTGCTGGAAACGTCTGATTTTTTTTATGGTCCTCAAGGCTTTGCAATCGAAGTTGTTGATCCTCTTTGTCAGGGTATTCGGGAGGGGCTACGTTTCTGCTCCATAGAATAGAGCGGAGAGGGCCGATGCATTTTAAATATGGAGCTTCGTCTACTAGAAGATTTAGCAATGGCACCAAAGAGGCTTCCATATGGAGTGCATTTCACCGGCAGCCAGGCCATATCTGTGGTGGATCTCCAGAGCCAGGTTTCCATTGCTGGTGACAGTCGTGCCCAGGTAAATGAAGAAGTTGACAAACTCCACGGCGCCGGGGCCAATATGAAGCGAAGAAGGATCCGGACCATTGCCGACATACATCAGCTTTCTCTTTGCCCAGCTTACCTGAAGACCAAGCTTTACTGACTCCTCCCAGTATATAGCCAGTTCGTGTCTGAGTTGCTGAATAAGGCGGTGTCGTCTGCGTATATATATATACTTATTCATTTATTCATTTATTTATTTATTAAAATAACAGATTAAGCAAAGAATCGTTGCTTTCACCCTTAACGGCATCTTCTTCGGATTTTAGTCTTCACATTTATTATTATTACTTTCTTCTGATGAAGGACTAGCGTCTGAAACGTTAAGACCCTCTTGCTGCTATATCAAGCGTTAACCTAATATATACCTTCCATATACTGTACCAATTGTGTTGTTATTCCTGTTTATCAAAAACACTGATATCACGGTGGAGCCACTGCCAAACCATCCGTACAATTCGCCCTGGCAGCCCCCACTTTGTCACACCGATTCGCTCTCCCACACCCAGCACATTATCCATCAACTTCTTCACCGAAAACACACGCCTTTAACTTCCATCCCCTACACTCTGTTTGACCGTTGACCAACACCCTAGTCCACCCATAGAACTCTGCCACCACCTTCTCACACCACCACCCCCTCACACAGACAGACACATACACACCCGAACACTTCCTGTGGCTACCACTCACCCACAATTACTTTCTCTTCTAATGTGCTCACGGCTACTATATACATAGAATTTACCAATGTGGACCCTACTGGGTACGAAAACCAACCCACCTTTCCGTAACCCCCCCCCACCCACCCACACACACACATCCACACCCACACACACAAACTACAATACATGTAACCATACAGTACACACGACCAAACACATACAAACATACATGCATGAGTGCGAACACAGGAATACGTGTATATGTGTGTGTACACATATACAGGTGTGCGGTTGTGTGCATATTCATGCATGAGATGAGCGCGCGCGCGTGAACGCACACATTCACACACATTCACACACACACACACACACACACACACACATGCACTTCCACCGACAAAACACTTAACAACCACACACGCACACACGCAGCATAATATGTACCCCGCCTACACACCACCACTGGTTTTAACTGAGGTTACCCCCTCAACACCACTTGAGAACTTACATATTATATATATATATATATATATATATATATATATATATATATATATATAGGTAAGTTATCCCGGGTTGAATCGGAGGTAACCACAGGAAGTAAGGTACTCAATACATAGCAGAGTATATAAGTTTTAATATAGATGAGATTCTACAGGACTAGAACTGTTTCATTCTTTAGAAATCATCAGGAATCTGGCTTTCCAAAATAAAAGTTGTGGTATTTATAACTTTTCTTGTGGTAGGAGAGGGTGGGGAGTAGGATGGGTGGGGGACATTGGTTGAAAGAAAAGGGAAGTCATTAAATTATATATATATATATATATATATATATATATATATATATATATATATATATATATATATATATATATATATCAAGTAAGTATGTTTTGAAACAGTAAGCGAGTTTGAAATTAGAAAATATATAGCTTTCACCGTATTTTTAACTAAAGGAATTTTAGCTTGATAACGGGGTTTAGAACCCTCAGATAAATGGAAAAAGATGAGTATTGACGTACTCCCATGTACGTCAATACTCATCTTTTTCCATTTATCTGAGGGTTCTAAACCCCCGTTATCAAGCTAAAATTCCTTTAGTTAAAAATACGGTGAAAGCTATATATTTTCTAATATATATATATATATAGATAGATACAGTATATATATATATGCAGAGTGTCCCCGAAATGTATACACACTTCACAGGATTCTAATAAATATTGCCTGTACAAGTAGTCAAAGTGAATACATTTTGTGGGGATTCCCTGTATATATATGGTAAAAGGAGCAACGTGAAATAGTGTCTTGAGCAAGACACTTTATTTCACGTTGCTCCTTCTACCTGGAGTTGCGACCGATAGATAGTATTAGCAATTGGAAAGACCAATGGAAACATTGTTTCCTCGTTCCGATTTGACGAATGTCGATCGTTCCGTTTATATATATATATATAGAGAGAGAGGGGGGGGTAAGAGGAAGAGAGAGGGGGAGAAAGAGTGAGAGAGACAGACAGATAATGTAGTATACTCCG
>OZ024742.1:65624500-65629500 GCA_964016885.1 Eledone cirrhosa | reverse complement strand
ATCACAGCTGCAATATTGTTTTATCATAGGCCAGTTCGATCAGAAATTGTTTGGGGACATGCCACCAACAACAATACCAACAATATTAACAGTAACAACACCACCAAAAATATCAACACCAGCAACACAACTGGAAATACTCTCTCAGTCAACATCAACAATATCACCACCTCACCACCAGCAGAACCAATAAAGAGTAAGAGCAGCGCCGTCTCCACTACATCAAGTAGCAGCAACAGTTAAATTAACAACGACGGCAACAAAAGTTAGTGAATATTCAAGAATTCGCACCAAAGAAAACATTGAGAATGAGGCAAAGAATGGTCTGTTTGACAGTTGTATAGACGTTCTGTAATAATGTTAGTACGATGAACAATGAAGCCATATTGGGTAGGTCAGAGGTCAGTCATTGATCAATGACGTCTTATTCATTCGTCATTGGATACATTGATTAATATTTGAATCACGACATTCATTTCGGCGTCACTGAAATACATAATGAAGAGGTTGTTCCAATGATCCTTCACGATTTAGGATACTAGCTTACTCATCAAACTGAATAATTTGTCTGTACGTCCCTGTTTTGTCTGTCTGTCGTTTTCTCTGACTTTCTTTGTGATATGTTAAAACAAATGACGAGTTGTTGCTGATCGTAGTAGTGGTGATGGTGGTGCTTATTTAATCCCAGGTCAGCCCTAATCGAGCAGACTTATGATTAAAGACAATCTAACTCTAACCATTCCGTCTTTTTGAATAGCGAGTAAGGTTCACAATCACGTGATTCCGGGTTCGATTCTATTGCGCGGAACTTTGGACGGATATCTTATATCATAGATTTATGTACACGAATACCTAGGTTTGTACAAAATTGATGTGTCCAGGCCAGATATAAAATCGAGATTTAAACTTCTCATTAAGAAAATTTAGCAGTCAGTGGTATTATTTATGTAAGGGTCAAGGGCGGTGGATTGGCAGTATCGGTAGAGGGTCGGACGCCATGCTTTGCAGCATAGAGATACGGCCCTTTATGATCTGAGTTCAAATTCAGCGGAGGTTAACTTTGTCTTTCATCGTTACGCGGTCGATAAAATAAAGGGCCAATCACGCACTGGGGTCGATTTAATCTACTTTCACCTCTCCCAAAATGACTGGCCTTGTGCCTATATAAGAAACCATTATTTATGTAAGGGTTACGGTACATACGAGGGGGAAGTAGGCCCCTTCAAAATCATAGCCGTATAACTGACCAACCTGTCCCCACCCCACATATATTTCTGGTCTGACTTGTCAAAAGATTGTTAAATGAATTCAGTACTGAATAAATATTGCTTTCTTATATGGTTTCCAGAAATAATTAACACCTTACTCGAGTTTACATGCTTTCTTGAAAAATAGTATTTTTTTTCTTTCCGTATAAAAAACAACTGCTCTCCTGTACATGATTTCTTGATATTAATCCTTACTCTCCATTAAAAACTACATTGCTTGCCTATATCAAAAATATTACCTTCTTTTCCATTTTAACATGCTATTGCTACTCTGTACATATTTTTTAAAGAAATCATGCGCTCGATTCTACTTTATTATTATTATATATATATATATATATATATATATGTATATATATATGTATATATGTATATATGTATGTATATATATATATATGTATATATGTGTGTGTATATATGTATGTATATATGTATGTATATATATATATATATATATATATATATATATATATATATATATATATATATATATATATATATATATATATATATATATATATATATATATATGCTCTACTAAAAATATATTATGCCTTACTCTTCATTTAAAGTGATTTTACTCTCCTCTACATGCTCTCATGAAAGACAAACCCTCCATTTCTGAGGGCGGATTGTCTAGAGGATGTGGCCGAATGTTGTTCAATACTCACGGTAATGTAAAAAGGTTTCTGTTTCAAACCTTTCTTTTACCCCTCACTTAAAGCAAATACCATACCTTTATTTATTTTATTTTATTATTCTTATCTATTTATTTATAAGCACCATTACCTTCTAATTTGTAAATCTATAAGCACATATATACATGACATGTATATATATATATATATATATATATATATATATATATATATAAAATGTCAATATAAATATGTGTGTGTGTGTATGTGGAAGTATCTATATATGCAAATATATATATATATATTTATACAATGACTGTGTATAATTTACAACTTATGTTCAAAATATCTCCGATTACTTACCACATTTAATAGGAATACTCTCTCCCTCTCACTCACTCTCTCTCTATCTATCTATCTATCTCTCACCCTCTCTCCTTCTCACTCTCTCTCTCTGTCCCCCTTTTTGTTTGCGTAGGTGCGTGCGCATCAACCTCGCTCCGATACATCTCTTGTGTGTGTGTGTGTGTGTGTGTGTGTGTGTGTGTGTGTGTGTGTGTGTGTGTGTGTGTGTGTGTGTGTGTCTGTCTGTGTGTGTGTGTGTGTCTGTCTGTGTGTGTGTGTGTGTCTGTCTGTTCGTTAATGCTTTTACTCAGATCGTCTATCAATATTTAATATTCCATCGTACCTATAATTTTTCTCATGCATAGGCTGAGATACTTCGGATATCCACATACACACACACACACACACACACACACACACACACACACACACACACACACACACACACACACACATATATATATATATATATATATACGCATATATATAAATATGTGTGTGTATGTGTGTTTATGTATGCATGTATATATATATGCATATATGTATCTATATATACATATATATGTTTGTGCTTGTGTGTGCATACTTGTGTGTATGTGTGTGTATGTGTCTGTGTGTGTGTACATGCTTGTGGGTGTGTGTGTGTGTGTGTGTGCAATCTTACTAAATACATAGATAAATACAGAAACATACACATCTATGACGTAATTCACTATATTCTATTTACACTCTTCAATGCAGTCGTCCATCTTTGAAGAAAAATCTGTAGAATTTGTTTTTGCGATATTATTGATAATTCTTGAAAGTTTTGACGGAAAATTCTTTCTTTTCCTTCTATTAGATTTTGTATTTGTTTTTCTTGTGAGTTTATTTGTCTGTAGGCTTGGTGAGGTTGTGTATGTGTGCGTGTGTGTGTGTGTGTGTGTATTATTTTTATTAAGCAAATGTTATCTCTGTCAAAACTTCCACCATTAGTTGGAAGAAATGTTAGCTATGTTTTGGACACAGCCCTGGCCATGTGGTTTAGAAGTTTGCTTTCCAACCAGATAATTCTGGTTTCGAACTTGCTTCGGTGCTTCTTTTGTTCGCATGTCTGCATATAAGCATATAACTGTATATTTCTATGTGTGTATAAGAGTGTCCGATTTTAGGCTGAGGAAACAAATTTCATATTTGTGAGTCGATTACTAATCCCCTTCGAAGACACTTAAACATCTACACACTTAGCCCAGTAATTCTTCCACTGTTTGAAGTACGTCAGGATTGGTCCGCATATGGCCTCTTGGTGCTCAAAGTGGAAACGTTTCAGTAACATCTTCAGAGAGAGACATATTTCTATAGAGACATGTGAAGTTAAAAGGTGTTTGATATATTTCAAATATGAAGGTGGTGTGACCAAAGTAAGTCCCTCTATAATTTCATCCAAGTGAAACAAGGAAGCTTTTTCATAGAGCTAATGAAAAATAACTGATACATTCTCTCCCGTCCCTCTCTCTATATGTGTTATATCTCTGGTCGTATTATCTTGAACTACATATACAAACATATCGATGCACATATACATACACACACAAATAATACATGCATAAACATGTGTGTGTGTGTGTGTGTGTGTGTGTGTGTGTGTGTGTGTGTGTGTGAAGTTTCATTCATATTCGTTTTATAATTATATAAAACTGTATATCTCGCAAGAACACTGAAATCTTTTACCATCCACCAAGTCCCACAATCACGCATGTAATTAATTCCAGGTTCTGTAGGGGATTGCTTTCATTGCGCATGTCACAGTCTTTTGTTTTTATTTTCCTTTACCTTAGGTCTAAATATTTTTGCTTGTATTTTTTGGAGGTAGGGGTCTTTTTTAAACTTCACTTCTTTTCTTTTTTTCTCTTTGCTGACATGCCATGTACCAGAAAAAACATTAGACATTAGTGTTAGTTATTATTGATTTTATTTTTATTTTTTATTCGTAATGTAAAAAAAAATACAACGATAATTTCATTTCTTCAAACAAAAACATGTATAAAAATTTACTTACAATATTTACAGTGACTATTATTGTGATTTTCTAGAATATACATATGACTATCCTTATATGTAGCCTATTTCGTAGCTTGACTAATTATAAATGGTATGATAGACACTTTCTTTAACAGCTATAATGTGTTTTTTTAACTCAACTACTAGATTGCCGAAATTCCCTAGCATTTCCTTCTCGTTCTTCACAACATTTTATATTGTTATATCTATAGTTAGTATTGTATTGTTATTTTGTCATATGAAATTATGTAAGAAATAGTATGGACTATATTGTGACCCAACTGTACACTAAAGTTCCATTAATTCTCATACTCTCAAGTAGACTTATGTCAAAAGACATTCCAGCTTTGAGCATGCCGTTATTTTGTTTATCTAGTTCTATACAGTCCAGTATGCCCTTCTCATATCAAAGTGCAATTTGAAGAAAATTTGAGTGCTGTTACTATGAGGTCAAGTTACATTGTTGAGGCTCTCTCGTTAATTCGTTTTCCGTTGTCTCTAAAGATGATATTGAGTGAGGAGATACCTGCGAATAGAGCCGATGGGAGTTAGAATGATACTTTTGTCGCTCATTTTTTTGTTTTGTTTTACTTTTTTGTTTGTTTTTTAAATCATCGTATAAATATTTTCTGTGTTAGGATTATGGGTAACATAATGATTTAATGTAATGGTACGTGTCAGACAAGTGTTTGGGCCTGGTCAGAATTCT
>OZ024742.1:65597000-65617000 GCA_964016885.1 Eledone cirrhosa | reverse complement strand
CCTCTATCCATATCTAAATGTATTTCCTTATGTACTCTACCCTTTCTGTAGTTCTCTCTCACTATCTCTATGAATATCTCCCTTCTTCTCTCTTTCAATATCACTCTGCCTCTATCTCTCTCCGTCCCTCTCTTTGAGTTGTGGTTTGAAACTATTTCCGTGGTGTCGGGGCTAAAGAACACATTGGCTAAAGAGACGAGAGAGCACCTATGTGATCGTCATGATCTGCTAGAATTAACAGCCAAATCTCTCTGTAATGAAACTCTACCGGCTTGAATAACGAAGTACCGTATTTCCCGGCGTCGAAGATGCTACTTTTTTTCTGAAATAAGTCTCAAAAATCTACCATGCCTCCTGAAGGCCGAAGGTTGTTTATTATTTTTTTTCAAATTTTTGGTTGTCAAAATTAGGGTGCGTCCTCGAGGCCGAAGCGTCTTCGGTGCCGGGAAATATGGTATATTAGATATTAAACAGTGAAACTTAGTCTTAAATAAACAGAAATATGTTGTCTCAGCTGGAAGACCTTCGGTATGTTCGATTTAAACTTTCTCTGGACGAGACAACAACAAAAATGATGTCAATAATAAAAAAACAACAATAACAGCAACATCAACTACGGTATTAACAACAATAACGTTGAAAATAGTAAAACACTTCAAAATGTAATGGAATAAAATACAGAATTATCAATATAGAACCTAAATTTGAAACTATATAGAATCCCTTAAATATTAAATTATATGAATAGCAGCAATAGCTGATGTGTGCATTTACTTTCTAAAGATATTAAAAACGGTGTCAAACTAATATAAGTTAGGTTTTAATAATGTCACCTCGGGTTGCTTTTAGTGTACTTACTAACATCATCAGTAAGACATAAATCAAAAATGTTCATTAATGTTCATTAAATATAGACGTCTACATGTGAAAATTGAACGACATTTTAAATGATAGAAGAATATTGTCTTCTATCAAAATTGCCCCTAACGACTTCACTTAAAAGATGAACTTTTGCAGACTATACAGTAAGTGATTTTTATAGTAGACCATGGCATATCTTTGTATGAATGGAATGAATGCCCTGATAAAGACACACACACACACACACACACACACACACACACACACACACACACACACACACACACACACACACACACACACACACACACACGCACACACACACATACACACACACACATACACACACACACACACACACACACACACATACACACACACACATACACACACACATACACACACGCACACACACACACGCACACACACACACACATACACACACACACACACACACACACACACACATACACACACACACACACACACACACTTACACACACACATGCATGCATGCATGCATACATACATACATACATACATACATACATACATACATACATACATACATACATACATACATGCATGCATACATACATACATACATACATACATGGTGGCTGCCAACTCGTTTTCGAGTACGGCCACTACTTTATATCCATATAGGAGAACCCCTACCGATGCACTGAACGAGTGTGACCTTTTAGTCCAGCCAGCGACTTGAAAACTCTGGTACAAACACTACACTTGTGACAAATATTGACACATAGTGCTGGGGCCATGGTACCCTGTGACGACAAGTGCAGAGAGATCTCCAGATATAAAGCAATGCCTGTGCCGTGAAGCTTTTATAGTGAGCAAAGGCACTGCACAAAGCCAGTCCCACTCTCTTAACCAAGATGATATTTACCAAAAAGAAGAACAAGTCAACATCATTGGATACCATCAGAGTTGCAGGTGTTATATCAGAGTTTTCCTTCTCCTAGAATTCTGCCTTGACAAAGGCTAAGGGGTCATCTCTCCCGGTGATTTTGGATGGCCATTGACTCTTAAGAGCTCCTTTGCCCTTTGACAGGTCTTGTTTTTAGTCCTGCAGGATGTCCAAAGTCACCCTCCTCACCAAGAAACCTTGGTGGGGTTGCCAGTTTAGTCGCCAACGACCCGACCATGGGACAGGTTGTACTGGGATACATGTTACCAGTAGCACCAACTGGTGACCTGACATACATACATACATACATACATACATACATACATACATACATACATACATACATACATACATACATGCATGCAGGCAGGCAGGTAGGTAGGTAGGTAGGTAGGTAGGTAGGTAGGTAGGTAGGTAGGTAGGTAGGTAGGTAGGTAGGTAGGTAGGCATATATACATACATACATGATGTTGGTTGCAACTCGATTTCGGGTAATGTCATCGCTTGATTCACATGGATGTGGCCTTTTAGACCTGCTAGGGACTTGCCTGTAGCCAGCAATACCATGTATCGCAAAAAATGTAACATATCAAGCGATGCCTCTGCTTGAAGCTTTTTTAAGTGCGGAAAGGCTTTGCACATACATAAATGCATACATAGACTATATCTGTCATTAGCTCTCATCTCCGTTAGTTACATTTAAATTCGCTAGCAGTCATAAGGCTTACTACATAAACAAAATAGGCAATCGTACCGTAAAAAAATCTGAAGATCAGCTCTAACTCTATTCTTCTGTTGTTGATAAAATAATGTACCAGTCAAATACTGAGGTCGATTTTATTGACTTCACCGTAGTCTTCCAAGCTTCATCAAACAGTGTCATTACGACTTCTTAGTGTTGTATTGTATGAATATGAGTGTATGTGTGGGGGGGGGGGGTGTACATGTGCGAGTGCGCACGAATGACTCGACAAAGAAATCACTACGTGGTTGCAAGACATAACAGAAATAACCACTAAATCTATTCAAAATATATTGTATTATCTGGCTTTGTGCCTAAAGTAGAAACAATTATCTTATGTGTGTTTATATATACACACGCACATATACATACACACATATATAATATAAATACACACCGACACATCCACATACAAAATTATGGAAAGCGAGGTAGAGAGAACATTGTGTGTTATTTGGTTTAACTAGAAATAAAAGACAAAATACCTTCAAATCTCAACATTGTGGCGTTTGTAATTACATATCTGAACCTCATAGAAATAGTTGCCATACAACCGTTAAGAATAAAATCCAAATTTGACCTCCCCGGCCCCGAGGTAAACTTTGCCGTTCAGCCTTCTGTAGTTGATAAATGTACCAGTTAAACACTGAGGTCGATTTAATCGACATTCCCCTCCACCAAAATTGCTGGCGTTGTACCTAGATCAGAAATCATTGTTACTGTTGAGTTCAAATACCACCGAGTTTAACTTTGCCTTTCATCCTTATGGAATCCATAAAATAAAGTACCAGGAACATACTGGTGTAAATTTAATCGACTTTCCCTCTCCCCTTCAAACTGCAGGTATTTTACCAAAACGAGAAACTTATTATAATTACTATTATTATATGTGTATTTAAACATATGTCTATATATACACACGCACGCACATACATATGCACACACATATACAGACACATCGAGTAGAAATGTAATCAACGATGTGAGTATATTATTTAACCTCGTCATTGTCTGCAATGACTAATGACCTCGACAAATGCATCGTAGAAGTGACCAATGCTTGCGAAATTATACACACAACAGACCACCCACTGGACGTTAAGGTATGTTATTTCAGTACACAGTATTCGTCAATCAGGTGATTAATGTGGACAACTGACCAAATACGTGGCTGCTGCTTCGCTTGGTCTTCTGTTGGTATTAGTGTTGATGTTGGTTTTAGACGTATTGTTGTTGTGGTGGTCAGAGAGTCTGGTGGTAAAGCCTGGTCACAGGGATGATTGGAAATGCTGCTGTTGTTATTGTATAGTATTGTGTGTAAATACGTACATGCACACGTACATACAAACATACATACATACATACATACATACATACATACATACATACATACATACATACATACATACATACATACAAGCATACATACATACATACAAACATACATACATACATACATACATACATACATACATACATACATACATACATACATACATACATACATACATACATACATACATACATACATGCATACATACATACTTACATACGTACATACATGCATACAGATATACATACAAACATACATACATACGTACATACGTACATACGTACATACATACATACATGCATACATACATAGACACTATGTTAATTCTACGCCAATAAACACAATTATTCATATATAGTCAACAAATCTGCCATTTTGTCTTTCATGGTCCACTCCAATTGCATTATCTTAAACTGTTCCATTCACTTGGATCTGCTCAGGCTACAGAGGCTAACTCTTTTGCTTGCTCCTCCTGTTTGAATGCATCTAAAGGCAGTTTCTTGACATTGCAAGAGAAGTGTCAGTTGATTTGGGTTTTTACCACTCAACATATTTAGATTGTGATATTCTATTTGTATGTATACACTTCATGCAGGATGTACGATTCAGTCATAATTTCGACCACATTGTGCCTCGATTCAGGAAAGTAAGTTTTACTACAGCCTCGAGTTGACTCAAATATTTTGAGAGATATTGTGGGGAGATGGAATCTGCGAGGAAGCCAATCAAATGAAATGCACATATAATTCAAAGATCCCAGCCATGTCATACTGTGTCACATTCTGTCTGACGATTACATTAAAGATACAGATGTTTGTGAATACTCAACCTCTTTCAGTATACATAGTTGATAGAACAACTGGAAAACTCACCGTAGAAACCGACTGTGTTTCTATTTATTTTTTACCCTCATGCATTTATTTTTCCTTGAGATTTATTCAAATTATTTTTTCACAGAATTCAAACCAAAGTGACAAGATTTTTTGTTAGCGTTTGTGAATATGTGAATATGTAATGTGAGTTTATGTGTGTTTATATATGAGTGCTATGTATATATGTTGCTATCTATATATGTATGTTCATATTTAATTATGCATTTATGTATTTGTATGTGAGTATATGTCAGTGTGTATGTTTGAATGATCGAGTCAGGTCAAAAAGCAAAATGGTGAACTTAAATAATGCGAAACCACCAACACTGCCTTCACCAACATTAACATCACCACCGCTACCACTAAGATCTCCATAGCTCTAACACCACCAGAGTAAAACCAATGGCACCACCAACAAAAACACCGCTTTGAATATAATCACTTCACTATTGGTCTGAAGCACTTCAAAGAACTCAAACGGTCTAAGGTTAGCATAGGTAACGAAAGGTTACCAACGGTCACTCTATTCAATAAATACGATTATATAAATTCTGAGAACCGGGTTTGGGAGGTTGGGTACGTTTGTGGAGGTGTTTCCATTCTCTATTCTCAAGCACATTTCCATGTTTATCTCTTTGGCTTCCCTCGCTCACGCTCACACATTATCCGCCCCCTCTCACCACCACCCTCTCTCTCTCTCTTTCTCTTAATGACGCTTTTCCAGTCTTTACATCCTTTTGATTCTCTCTCTTACTCTTCTTCCAGTTCTCACTCTGTCACTTTCTCATTCTCATTGAATCACACGTCACATATGTAGCTCAATATTTAATATGTACGTGTACATATATGCCAGCATACATATATAAATACATACGTACATATATCTACATATATATATATATATGCACACAAAAACACACACATACACACACGCATATATACATACATGCATACATACATACACACCTACATATATACACACACACATGTATATATATATATATATATATATATATATATATATATATATATATATAGAGAGAGAGAGAGAGAGAGAGAGAGAGAGAGAGAGAGAGAGAGAGGGAAATATCTCTCTATCACTCTATATATATAATAAATTTATTATTATATTACGCTCGGTCTAGCTCTATACCTCGTCACTTACGAGAACCTAAAGCATCGAGTGGTCACCTGGGTGAACCTATAGTATCTTCACGTTACAATCCTTGGATATGTCGCTACTCTGGAATTTTCCTTCTCGTTTTCTTTCGATGAGATCGAACTGTTAATGCCCAAATTCGATGTTAGTTCCCTGGATTCAAGTTTCGTTTTATTATTAGAAAAACCGAGACTGGTGTACTTATGAAGCACAAGGGCGTAGAGATGTAAAATAATTCAATGAGGGTTATAATATTGTTGAATGTCAAGTGAATATTTATATATATATATATATATATATATATATATATATATATATATATATATATATATAAATATATATAAATGTGAAGACTCTGCCTCTCTGTTTTGTTCCCGTCTAAATTTGCACTATATATACATATATATACATATATATTAAAATAGTCTTCAAATTTGTTATTATAACTATATATATATATATATACGTTATTCCGGGTTGAATCGGAGGTAACCACAGTAAGTAAGGTACTCAATACATAGCAGAGTATAATAGTTTTAATATAGATGAGATTCTACAGGACTAGAACTGTTTCATTCATTAGAAATCATCAGGAATCACAGAGATTCCTGATGATTTCTAATGAATGAAACAGTTCTAGTCCTGTAGAATCTCATCTATATATAAATATATATATATATATATATATATATATATATATATATATATATATATATATATATATATATATATATATATATATATAGATTTTGAGTTTATGTTGGTTGTATACCAACACCTCAGTATGCAGGCTGGAGCACTCGACGAAGTGCGCAGGTTGGTTTGGTTACTCCGGAGTAGTGTAAAATAAAGTTAAATAAAAGTCAAATGATTAAAATTTAGCTTCGTTTATTACTGCTATATATATTTCAGTGACAGCCATCTTTGGCTGTGACCTCTTCAGGCAGTTTGAATTAGTATGGTATAGACAAGTACATATGTTGTTTAGGTGTATGATATTGTCAATACTCTGATATGCCCAGTTCCTTGTTGGGTTGTTAATTCACTGGGGAACTGGAGTCATATGAATTCAAACAAACGAATTTTAGTGTCACAGGTCCCCTTCTCCTCTCATTGGTCAGTTATTAGTGTTGTCATTGTTGGAGTTAGCTTAAAAATTGATAAAATGGTAGAAGGGACAAGGTGTTGAAGGAACAAAATATCAAAAAATTATATAGACTTCTGACTGAGGAATGCTCTCAGAACTGAACAATGGGAAGTTTGACACATTTTTTGATATTTTGTTCCTTCAACACCTTGTCCCTTCTACCATTTTATCAATTTATATCCATGTAGGAGAACCCCTACAGATGCGCTGAACGAGTGTGACTTTTTAGTCCAGCCAGCGACTTGAAAACTCTGGTACAAACACTACACTTGTGACAATTATTGATACATAGTGCTGGGCCCATGGTACCACGTGACGACAAGTGCAGAGATCTCCAGATATAAAGCAATGCCTGTGCCGTGAACCTTTTATAGTGAGCAAAGGCACTGCACAAAGCCAGTCCCTCTCTCTTAACCAAGATGATATTTACCAAAAAGAAGAACAAGTCAACATCATTGGATACCATCAGAGTATTGCAGGTGTTATATCAGAGTTTTCCTTCTCCTAGAATATATATATATATATATATACACACACACACACACACACAAAATCTCTCTAAATGAATATCTTACCTCCCAGCGAATTGCTCCTTTCTTTTCATGTACTAACCTTGAATAAAACAACCTGAGTAACAGCAAAAACAACTACATCAACAAGAAAAACAGCATAAACAAAAACAACTCACACCACGCTAATATAATTCTTTGGCGGAAACCTGGCAAACCTCTAACAAATTCCGTAGCAGATTTCTATTCTATGTGTGTTTAGATTATATTTCACGTAATTCACCTTGTAGTTGCACTTAACACTGTTATTCTGCTGCTTGTTGTTATTGTTATTGCTGGTGCCGTCGTTGTTGACGTTGTTGTTGTTGGTGTTTCTATTATTGTTGTGATTTGCATACAAAGAATAGAGCCCCACCTGATACGTAGTTGTTGCTGGGTTTTCAACTTTTTGCATTGTAAACCTCCCTATCAATGTTTAATTGATTATATATATATATATCCATTGTATAAATATGTGTGTGTGTGTGTGTGTGTGCTTCTGTGTGTGTTTATGTGTGTATCTGTGTGTGTCTGTGTGTGTGTGTGTATCCTTCCCTATTTTTACCAAACCCACACGTTCTCCTTCTCTCTCCCTCTCTCTCCCTCTCTCTCTCTCTCTCTCTCTCTCTCTCTCTCTCTCTCTCTCTCTCTCTAACTCTTTCTCTCATTCTCCCTCTGTCGCTCTCTGTTTTCTCCTTCTACCTTACTATCTCATCACCCATCAAAAGAATCTGGTAAGTCATCCATTGTTTCTGAACAGCCATTGTGGTGTTAATAAATAATGCTAATCATAATAACAACAGCCAAAACAACAACAACAACAACAACAACAACAACAACAACAACAACAACAACAATGATAGTAATAACAAGAACAATTATAATCATTCTTTTAGTTGCCTCAAAAATATTAATGATAAGAATGATTTCTAAAAGTATTAAAAGAAACAACAAAAAATAATAATAATGATGATTTCTATTATCAGCCACAAGGGTAGAAGTCGTTGAAGACAATACAAGGAAATAGAACAAAAAGTGGGGTTTAGATCGAATAGAAAGCAGGCGAAATCAACCAATAATAACGTTAATAATATACTCGATTGATGCGAGAGGCTCTGATCTCTAGCTCCATTGTGTATATGTGTGTAGTGAGACTATAGAGAACGACTGGCAGTTTATATTCTAAACATGGTAATGTATGTTTTGTTAAACAGAATGGTGGTGGAGGGTGATGGTGGTGGTGAGGGTGGTGGTGAGGGTGGTAGTCGTGGTGGTGGTGGAGGGTGGTGGTGGGTGGTAGTCGTGGTGGTGGTGGGTGGTGGGTGGTGGTGATGGTGGTAGTCGTGGTGGTGGTGGTGGAGGGTGATGGTGGTGGTGGGTGGTGGTGATGGTGGTAGTCGTGGTGATGGTGGAGGGTGGTGGTGGTGGTGGGTGGTGGTGATGGTGGTAGTCGTGGTGGTAGTCGTGGTGGTGGTGGAGGGTGATGGTGGTGGTGGTAGTCGTGGTCGTGCTTCATGGTGGTGATGATGATAGTGGTGGTGGTGGTGGTGGTGGTGGTGGTGGTGGTGGTGGTGGTGGTGGTGGTGGTAGCGATGAAGGGTGGTGGTGATGGTGGTAGTCGTGGTCGTGCTTCGTGGTGGTGGTGATGATGATAGTGGTGGTGATGGTGGTGGTAATGCTTAATGGTGGTAGTGGTGGTGATGTTGGCGCTTAGTGGTGGTGGTGGTTCTGGTGGTGTTGGCGTTGGTGGTGGTGGTGCTGGTGGTGGTGGTGATTGTAGTGGTGCTAGTGGTGGTGGTGGTGCTGGTGGTGGTGGTGCTAGTGGTGGTGGTGCTTGGTGATGGTGATGGTGGTGGTGGTGGTGATTAGCGGTGGTGGTGGGGGTGGCGTTTGTAGTGAGAGGTGATGGTGGTTCTTAGTGATGGTGGTGGTGGTGGAAGTGGCAATTGTGATGAGGGGGTGATGGTGGTGCTTAGGATAGTGGTGGTGGTGGTGGGTGTAGCATTGGTAGAATTGCTCTGCTTTTCGTTTGCATGATCCCCAAATTTTCATCTTCATCAACTGCATTATCTATGTTGATGTCTATAATATATGTATATATATATATATATATATATATATATTGGTAAACGGAATAGAAAATGCTGACAAATTGTTCACAGTTGAAAAATGGTTTAATTAGGAATAAAAGAGTATTAGTGATTGTATGGGTTAGTATTCAGTTGTGGTTTTAAGTTTTTAAGTTTTTACCGGTTGCGCATTTCTAAATGCTTTTCAAAAATAATTTTGAGATAGAGTGTCCGTGCTGTTTGCTCTGATCTGATTAGTTTTGGGAATTCTACCTGTTTTTATGTTAAAAAAATGGCTCCAGCGTTATTTTTGTGTTGCAAAAATGCTTGTGGTCAAAACAATTTTGATTGGTCGGTAGAGGTCATGTGAATGTAAAAAGTTGATTTGTCGCAGCATCGAACACCTTACTACTACTACTACACACACACACACACACACACACACACACACACACACACACACACACATATTTGTTGTGAAAGAGTCATTTCTCAATCTTGGCGCAAAACCAATTTTTTATCCACATGACCTCTACCGACCAATCAAAATTGTTTTGACCAATAATTTTTGCTGGAGCCACTTTTCTAACATTTTAACATAAAAACAGTCTTGGCGCAAAATCAACTTTTTACATTCACATGACCTCTACCGACCAATCAAAATTGTTTTGACCACAAGCATTTTTGCAACACAAAAATAACGCTGGAGCCATTTTTTTAACATAAAAACAGGTAGAATTCCCAAAACTAATCAGATCAGAGCAAACAGCACGGACACTCTATCTCAAAATTATTTTTGAAAAGCATTTAGAAATGCGCAACCGGTAAAAACTTAAAAACTTAAAACCACAACTGAATACTAACCCATACAATCACTAATACTCTTTTATTCCTAATTAAACCATTTTTCAACTGTGAACAATTTGTCAGCATTTTCTATTCCGTTTACCAATATATAATAACTTGTGTGTTACACCTCTATTCTTTTAACTATATATATATATATATATATATATATATTTATATATATATATATATATATATATATATATATATATATATATATATATATATATATATATATATATATTTATATATATATATATATATATAAGAAAGTAAGGCCATAGAATCATTTGATAAAATATATACAGTATTTCTCCTCCCAATCAGCATAATTAACCACATAAAAATCAATTAAACGAGGCTATAAGTTTAAAATGTACCTATGAAGAAACAATAGATAAATAAATGATAGCTATTTTATCCGCGATCCACAGCCACAGAAGATTTACCTAGTATTTCTGATAGCCCGTAGAAATTGATTAGACATATAGCCAACCATACACAATTAGGTACAAAATCAAAGTTAGAAGAAAAAATGTACATAAACATACCAAAATTATGTTTCTACCCCATGAAGTTTCATTCGCTTTTTGAAAATATCCGATCATGGATAAATCTACGAGTTTCGAAATCTTCAGGAAACAAACTCAATTGGACAGAGATCTTTCT
The DNA here is from genome assembly GCA_964016885.1 of Eledone cirrhosa. Taxonomy (NCBI): domain Eukaryota; kingdom Metazoa; phylum Mollusca; class Cephalopoda; order Octopoda; family Eledonidae; genus Eledone; species Eledone cirrhosa. Next base: position 65,605,823 of record OZ024742.1, on the reverse strand, counting down.
TAAATGATCCCCGCCAGAAACGAATTCATATATATATATATATATGGCTCTGTCTAGTTTATATATATGTAAACTTCTATATTATATATATATATATATATATATATATATATATATATATATATATATATATATATATATATATATATATATATATATATATATATATATATATATATATATATATATAATATATATATGTTTGTGTGTTTGTGTTTGTACGTATGTATATAGATACGGCTATATATATATATGTATGTGTGTGGGTGTGTGGGTGTGTGCAAAAGCAAATATATATACATATATATATATTTATTTATTTATATATTGATACGTATATAACAGCATATCTACATATGTAAACGCATATATATATATGTGTGTGTGTGTGTGTGTGTGTGTGTGTGTGTGTGTGTGTGTGTGTGTGTGTGTGTGTGTGTGTGTGTGTGTGTGTGTGTGTGTGTGTGTGTGTGTGTGTGTGTGTGTGTGTGTGTGTGTGTGTGTGTGCGTGTGTGTGTGTGTGTCTGCGTGTGTGTGTAAAAGATAAACATATAAAAGCAAATAGTAGAAAGAAAAAAGATTTGTTCAATAGAAAATGCTGAAGAGATTCTTTTAGTGTAATATCAAAACATTATTTATTTTTATTGGCAGTATCGGTAGAGGGTCGGACATGCTTTCCAGCGTAGTTGCGTCCCTTTATGATTTGAGTTCAAATCCCGCCAAGGTTAACTTTGCCTTTCATCCTTACGGGGTCGATAAAATCAAGTACCAGTAACGTGCTGGGTAATTGCTGGCCTTGTGCCAAAAGTAGAAACAATTATTTATTTTTTAATATATTTATAAAGAGGATATTTCCGCATTTACTAATGGTACCGGTTTCAGCATTATATGCATTGTCAACTGCGGATATGCATAATAGGGTTAAGTTCCATATTTATATAAATAATAATAATAATAATAATAATAATAATATAAACATACAAACACTCATATATATATATATATATATATATATATATATATATAGAGAGAGAGAGAGAGGGGGGGAGTGGGAGAGAGCGAGAGAGAGAGAAAGATTACCATAGTGTCCATAAAAATGACGGAGTGTTTGATTAGGGCGGGTAAAATTCCCTAGATCCATGGACAAGTTCTCTCCAGCGGTCTCTGTCCTTCATCATCGCCACCATGTCCTGCGTCTCCCAGAGACCAGTGTCTGTCCTTAGGGCCTCAATATATGTCAACCTTGATCTCCCACTTCTAGTGTGTCCGTGTAGGGGTTCCCACAGGACCACTGAGTGCAGTATCGACTCTGAATATCGGTTAGCATGTCCAGCTAACCTCAGTCTCCTCTGTGTTGCTTTCAAGCTGACTTTTGCGAAGCTCCCGTACAGCACTGAGTTCTTCATCCTCAGTGTATACTGTTCAGAGCCATCCTCAGCATTCATTTGTTTACCAGTGTTTGGTAAACAAATAACATAATTATCACACGCGCCCACACACACATATAAACACACAAAATTCACTTATGTTGTATTAATATACAGAATTGTCCATTTATTACAATATAAACATTGACGTGAGGAATTTGGTTGTGTTTTCCCTTGTCTTTGACTTGTGCGGACCCCTAGTTTGAATTTATATTCTAAAGTCTTCCAAATAGGGGATTCGGTTGCACCAGAGGTAGAAATATTCTAATTGAAATCTACCCGTTTCTTGAACACATCGACACTGTTGTCAAGTCTATCATATCGATTAAGACCTAGAGTCGATCATTTATGAAACATGTGTCACGTTCGATAATGAATAAAATATTTTAAAGTGAAACACAGTTCTCCTACATATATATATAATGAAATTATAAGACAAAGATTTTTTTCGGTACTGACATTACTGACATATGTATATTTTTATGGATTCTCTGATAACACAGTATTGAGTGGTATTAGTGTTTAATACCAAATTCCTCAAGTAAATGTTCAGATTATAATATAAGGACACATCTATATGTTAATAGAGCATGAGTAAGATTTGTGCGTGTGTATTTGAGATAGATAGATAGATAGATAGAGAGATAGATAGAGAGAGAGAGAGAGAGAGAGAGAGAGAGAGAGAGAGAGAGAGAGAGAGAGCGAGAGTGAGAGAAAGAGAGAGAGACGGATGAGTATATTTATTTGAATCAATTCGCAATATATTATTGGTACTTATTTAATTGGCTCCATAAAAGCGAAGATCGATCTTCGTGAAAATTAAATTCAGAATCTAAAGGTATGCAAAATACTACATGGTCGACTTTTGCTATCATCCTTCCAGAAACGATTAATTATCTGCGCCTTAAGTATTAATATTGATAAAATCAATTGTTCATCGTTCAATAAACATATAAGTTCATATACGCTTCACTGAGATGAAGTCCTTATTTCGATATTACTGAGCAGTATGTTAAGCATATAACTTTTAGTATGGGTTCAGTGTGACCTATGATTTTGTATGATATTGAATTGGTAGAACAATGCATGAAAACCAGTGGGGTGGTACCTTTATTCCGAAATTTCAAACTTGTCACACATACTTAACTATACAAGTCTCTGTGGAATACTCAGCCAATTAAACTGTCATGCAATAATGAAGCATTTCATATTATCGAAACCTCTTACTATTTAAACATATTGGTTTTCTTAGGACAACCAACCCTCTCTCAACAATGGCAATCAAGGAGGTACATTTAGCCGAGTGGAGGAGTTTCAAGCCACTGTAGTGGGTTTATCTCACCCCCAGAACACATTGATCTTCCCATTTAAGTGAAAGTGGGCTTAATCAGCGGTCCACAGCAGATTCAAAAATGTTGTGTTGTTTTCTATCTTCTCCAACATTTTTCCAGCCATAGCCGTTCTCTTGGTTTTATCAGTTACGGTAAGCTTTTGTTTAGTCTGTATTCTGTAGAGGCACATCTGAAGATCCTCTTTGACAACCCTTCTGCAAGTGTCTGTGGAAAGACCCAAAGATTGGCTTCTGCGCAGCGATTGTTTTGGGCTCTCTTCAACAGTCACTTGGACCATGTCAATAACTTCTCGAATGCGCTTCTTTGGTGGTCCAGAATGAGTTGAAATCTTCTCAAACATTGTATCGAGGTTTTCCACTGTCCAATAGGTCTCATACTTCTTCACACAGTTTTATATATTGGCTTTGAAGGGATATTTATCCGTTCCAAAATATGCATGAATTGCTCCTGGACTTGCTTGTACGACACAAATTTATTGTAGTGCTTCACACAGAAAATCCAGTGCTGTAGCTCCCATTGGAATATTGTTGTTCTCTAAACCGTTGTATCTGCCATTCTGGAATTTAAGGTCGGCCGGTTAGAACATGAATATACCGTGACAGAAAACGAGCGCGGGGCCAATTTTATCTGATTCATCCTGTATTTACATTAACGAACCTATGGAGTTGATGTCTAAAATTAGAAGAAAACGCATTGATGTATTATTGTCGTTGTTGTTGCGAGGATAGTGATTATTTTCGTTGTTGTTATTTTAGCCAATGTGAACCATGTTCTAATCGATCGAGAACCCAATACATTCCACTTGTGACTCTCTTGTAATTTTTCAAGGATAATGTATAGAATATGGCCTGCCTTTTTATAAGACACTAAAGTATGCTATTCGATAGATTTGGCTACTAAATGTTTGCTATCATGTAAGTACTCCTTTGCCTGCTGGTGATGAGCTTCTTGTTATTTAGTCCTATTCCAGCACTGCGTAAGAATACGTATGATCAAAGGCATTTAAACCAAGACTATCTTATTTTAATCCTAGTCATATTGCTCGAGACAAGGTATGCAATGAGTCCTTCATTTCTATGAGAGTATCGTATGATTTGATGCCTATTTCACTGCTATTTTCCGAAACTCTAGCGACCATGTAAGAGTTCATTTCGTTGAATCGTGGTCGTCATTGGGAAAAGCTTATATATATTATTATATGTTTACCAGACATGTGTAAAATTCGTTTTAAGAAATAGAAAAAAAAAACAAATAACATAAGGACGAAATTATATTTGTCAACAAATATTTTTTCTAGTAAGTTCTATTTGGTTTTGTTTCATAACAAGAATTATTTGAAGTAATGATAAATGAAAAAAATTTCACTCTTGGAATTTTATGACTAGTGCTGTCAAAATAACTTACTTTTTCGCGAGCAACTGTAATTTATTTAAATTCCATACCTGTTATTTGTTTTTACAGAATACAAGTATATGTGCTTATATATCAAGGAACCGAATTGACAGAATACACACACACATATATATATTATGTATATATTCTGACTCACTGCTTTCAAATCCTAACAAGGTCAATTTTATCTTTCTTGCTTTCATTGTTGATAATCAAAGTCCAAGAGGGTAGATTGGCAGAGCTGTCAGAATGTTGGGTGAGATATCTGGTAGTAATTGTTTGTTCTGAGTTTGAACATCTAGAAATGGTGGCATGACAGGACTGGCGTGCCACTCATTAAAATAGCTAGAAAACTGACTTTAGTAAGCTAGTTAAATCTGCGCAGGTGTGAACAGTAACGACAATATTTCCATATCCCACTCCAATGCACATGGTCTCATAAACATACACACAAACATGTGGGTTTTATGTCTTCTGATTAATAATGCCGGGTTATACGGTTTCCAATGACATTATATATATCTCGTAGATTTCTTTCTTGTTTTAATACTAAAGGAGAAGGCGGTGGATTAGCAGTATCTGAGGAGCGTCGGACAAAAGCTTTATGGCATAGAGTTACGGTCCTTTAAGATCGAAGCACAAATCCTGTCGAGGTTATCATTGCCTTTCATCCTTATGGGTTCGATAAAATAAAGTCCAAGTAATGCATTGGGGTCGATTTAATCGACTATCCCCCTTCTCCAAGATTGTTGGCCTTGAGCCTAAATCAGAAACCAATATTAAGGGTCCAAGTTTTATCGTTTCACCGTTTTCCAGTGAGAGGAAGCTGACCGCTTTGGATTCACAATGCAACGAGCCGGAAAATGACCGCAAGACAAACCAGTTTCGGGCAGAGCACATAATATTCATAATTAATGTTGTGTGGGTTGTACATTTCATAATATTCATTGTCTTTGATTTTTCGCGGAATGTATATATATATATATATATATATATATATATATATATATATATATATATATATATATATATATATATATATATATATATATATATGTAAATATGATAATAAGGGCGCTGCGGAGTTGTAAATGGGTTACATATGAAAAAAGTTTGTCCTTCATCAGTGATCTTCCAACCATCATAGGCATTTCATCGCTTTAAAGAACATATACCTCCGGTTGGTGCGAGCAACGGCTAAAAAAAGTCGTTCAGACACGTAAATAAAGGGGACGCGAGGGTAAACAAACAAAAAGGTGAAGCAACAGAAAGTGAGGAAGAAAGAGACAAGTCCCAGATTTCTATGAATTTAAATTCGGTGAAATCGTGAACGAGAGAATAAAGACCATCAAACCTGGTTGAAATGTGAGCAAGGAAGGAATTTCGCACAGGTCTAATGGGAGGAAGAAGGGGTCTGGTCTGCGAATTCGGTAAACATAAGTTCTGTGAAATCGTAGACGATATATATATATATATATATATATACGGAAAAAATGAAACGAAATTTCATTTCTCACTCTTAGTACGGCTGTTACTTAAACATAAGTATGTATACGTACATACATATATGTATACAGACGTACAGTAGTATGTATACATATATATATATATACATGCACACTTATATATATATGTACGTATGGATTCACCGAACATTTATTATAATGCTCGGTGTTTTTGTAAACAAACATCCCGAATTAAGCCGTACAGTGTCTAGCAACCATTGTTGCTCATTTGTTCAACACTGACAAAGGAACGCTGTACTAGTTTCAAGCTTATTGGCTATCGTCAGCAATGAATACCTTCCTGCCAGATGGTTGAACGTCTGAAAGTATATACTTTCCTTATGCATATTAACGGCTGAGCAGCCTAATTTGCATAACCAGTGAGTTAATCGGCCGGGATACCGAAAACGATGAACGTAAAAAATGAAACGAAATTTCATTTCCCACTCTTAGTACGGCTGTTACTTAAATATAAGTATGTATAAGTACATACATATATGTATACAGACGTACAGCTTAATTCGGGATGTTTATTTACACAAACACCGAGCATTATAATAAATCTTCGGTGAATCCATACGTACATATATATATGTGTTCATGTATGTATATATATATATATATATAATGGAAAAATTTGATCAGGAACAAAACAGAGAGGCAGTACAACGAATTTTTATCAATATATATATATATATTAATTAATATTATTAATATATATATATATATATATATATATATATATATATATATATATATATATATATATATATATATATATATATATATACTACTGTACGTCTGTATACATATATGTATGTACGTATACATACTTATATTTAAGTAACAGCCGTACTAACCGTACTAAGAGTGAGAAATGAAATTTCGTTTCATTTTTTCCGTTTATCGTTTTCGGTTCCCCGGCCGATTAACTCACTCGATATGCAAATTAGGCTGCTCAGCCGTTAATATGCATAAGGAAAGTATATACTTTCAGACGTTCAACCATCTGGCAGGAAGGTATACGTTGCTGACGATAGCTAATAAGCTTGAAACCAGTACAGCGTTCCTTTGTCAGTGTTGAACAAATGAGCAACGATGGTTGCTAGACACTGTACGGCTTAATTCGGGATCTTTCTTTACAAACACACCGAGCATTATAATAAATGTTCGGTGAATCCATACGTACATATATATATGTATGCATGTATATATATATATATATATATACATAATACTGTACGTCTGTATACATATATGTAGGTACGTATACATACTTATATATATATATATATATATACACATATGCATATATATATATGTGTGTGTGTGGATAAGTATGTTTAATTGGCAGTAGCACTAAGACAACGTTTAAGCATAACAGAGATGTATATGAAAACACACATATATATGTATATATATATACTATATATATATATATATACTATATATATATATATATATTATATATATATATACTATATATACATTTATATAGAATAAACATATGGGTTGCCTCGCTATCAAAGAAAATATTTTTTCGTAAAGAAAAATTTGTTTTTCTCTATTTTTCTCTGTGCATATATCACAGAGTTGTCAGTACGTTTAAAAATGTCAGACAGTACAGTTTCAAGATTTGTAAATCTTTCATCAGTGACACTCACTCAACAACTACTGGCATGAATATAGACAAGATTCTATGTAGAATTTTACGTTATGAACATTTGCATTTATTTAATACATAGTATATATATATATGTATATATATGTATATATATATATATATATATATATATATATATATATATATATATATATATATATATATATATATATATATATATATATATGTCAGTGTGTGTACATATATACGTGTGGTGCGTGTGTGTATTAATCTGTTGGAAGACGGCAACATAGTTCAGATCTAAAAAAGCAAAGGCAATCACCAGTGTTGTGACAATCACCAGTGCATCTGCCTGATGTCTATTATATGATAGTTTCAAAAAGAGCCGCATGACTCTGTCTTTAGAATATAAATACTAATTAGGGGCGCAGGGGACAAAGATAATGGAAAAAAACAACGGAAAGGCGGACAGTCCCATCTAGAAATCACTACAGTTTTGGTATATTAAGGTCGATACCATTCATTTGATTACCTATTGGGACATAACAAAACGGGTAGAGACAACTTATGCCTTTAGGCAAATTACGCAAATACAGAGTGCGCAAGCGCTTAGCCAGAGGAGGGAATATATTGTACATGTATATATATACATATATATATTATATATATATTATATATAATATATATATATATAGGAAAAAGTATGACTCCGACGTCAGAGCTCAAGCCGTTTCGACGGCTATTTCTGTCCAGAAATAGCCGTCGAAACGGCTTGAGTTCTGCCGTCGGGGTCATACTTTTTCCCATTTCCCACTCTACTACCCTAAGGTGCGTTATCGTCCAGCTGGCTCCTTACCACAATTCCTTTGTTATATATATATATATATATATATATATATATATATATATATATATATATATAACCAAGGAAGTGTGGTAAGGAACCAGGTGGACCATAACGCACCAGAGTACTCAATACTTAGGGTAGTACAGTGGGTAATAGGAAAATGTTCAAGACCTCGACGGCAGAGCTCAAGCCGTTTCGACGTCGAAAGGGCTTGAGCTCTGCCGTCGGGGTCTTGAACATTTTCCTATATATATATATATATGCATAAGTATTATGCACATTTATATATATATATATATATATATGTTTGTGTGTGTGTGAGTATATATATATATCTGTATATGTGTGTCTGTGTGCGCGTGTGTATGCGTAATAGCAGCAAAGAAATCGTTACATATATGAATGTATTATGATAGTGTTATAAAGAAGGCAGTGCAAGGCAATGATTATAGTAAAAAAAAAACAATACACTCTGTGATTTTTATGTTGTTGCTTTTCATTGTTTTGCTTTTTGTTTGTGTTTTCTTTTTTGTATAATTCTGATGAAAAGCCAAGATAAAATATTAATGTCGACGTATTCCTTTCATCGCCTCTACAATCTAGTTATATTTGTTCAATACGAATATGAATGTTTATATATGTATATATATATATATATATATATATATATATATAT
>OZ024742.1:65552000-65587000 GCA_964016885.1 Eledone cirrhosa | reverse complement strand
TCCGACATACCACAACTATTACTATCTCTACTACTACTACAACTACTACTACTACTACTACTAATACTAATAATGATAATAATAATAATAATATTAATAATGTTTTCTTTATTAACCACAAGGGTTTACATAAAGTAGACATTAAGGACAGTACAGGACAATACAGGACGGTACAAATGGGCATTTCTGCGTGTAAAAAACGGAGGTTGAAATAAAATAACAAAGAAAAATTCCCCAATAGGGGGGAGACTTCCGAGGGACATTTGTGGAGAAAGCCCATTAAAAGACCACAGTGGCCCTGACCACCAGGGCAAGTGCCCTCTCCCAGTTTTCCACCTTTAATTTACAGACACATACTCAGAGTAGGCCCATTCATTCGGGCCATACTTGCTTCTCTCACCCATCTTTCAACAAAATGTTGGGAAGAGAGCACTTACCTCTCTACCCTGATTTTCCTTTTCAAATGAAATTTGAAAAAGTTAATCAGGGCATCACCGAAGAGGTAAGTGCTCGTCTTCAGCCCTTTCAAACGTGTCCACCATACTATCTCTTTCGCCATGGCCACCAGACAGATAAAAACTGCCTGCCCTTCCCGGCTAAAGGAAGGGGGCGGGGCAATCCTCACGATGGACTCAGCTGATAGCTGGATCCGTCCTACACGTGACAGCAGGTGTTCGACATAAACCCACAAGTCAGCAATGCTCGGACACTGGACGAGTGCGTGCAGGACGGTTTCGTCGCCCTGCGCGCATCTCGGACATGCCCGGCTGACGGCACCTCCATGCCTGTAGAGTTTATCCCGAACTGGCAAAGCTCCTCGGTAGCACTGCCAGGCCAGGGATTTCTGGAAGTTGTCCATAGGCCCCGGCCCGAAAGACCTTCCGAAGAGATTGGCTAGTTGATTTTCGTCGACGCCTAGAGTTTCTCCAAGTACGTCGTCGCTCTTCCCCTCCACTAATCCCCTATAGAACGCCAAGGTGGAGTTTTCACCGATCACATTGCCCGATTGGTCGAGGGCTGTGAGCGCCTGAAGACATTCCAGTCTCCAAGCGCTCCCTCTCGGTCTTCGCTTGGCCCAGGACTGCAGCTCCGTCAAGGAGACGAGCTGGGGAAAAACGTGTCCAAACCAGGCGATTTACCCCTTGTGCAACTAGTCATTGCATCCCATACTTCAGCGGTTGTTATCGGCTTTTCGCAACACTCCGCCTCAGTGGCCGAAAGCCGCGGCAGTCCGTCGAGGTAGACACTAAAGTCCATCCCTCGATCCGGCCCGCCACTGCCCCCGAACAGTTGAGCGAAGTGTCGCTGAAAAGCTTCACACATTTGCCCGGGATCGAGTAGCATGCGCCCGTCGTGGTCCACCAAAGACCGGATCGTGGCTTTGTTGCCACGACGCGCCTCCGCCACTCGGGCCCATTGAACGGCTTTCGTCCCCTCGTGTCTGAGAGCACGCACCCTAGCTCTGACAACGCAGCCTTCGTGCTTTGCATTGAAGAATTGGTCAAGGGCCAATTTCGCCGCAAGTACGTCGGTCGCGGTGCCTTTGCTAAGCGCCTCATCTAATTTTCTAACTAATTCTCCCTCTGCTCTATTTTTCTCTATTGCTAAAGTCTTACTAAACCTAATGGACTCTATTCTAATTGCTCTTTTCAGAGCAAACCACCACTTGTTGTTGACGATGGCCCCCGTCAACGCCCGCTTAACTAGTTCGCTAATCCGGTCTCTGTAGGCCTTGCGCGCTGGTAAGGACGCGTTTAGCTTCCAGTAGCCGGGTCCTTGTCTATGAAGCCTATCTAAGTCAAGCACACAGATCACGAATTTGTGGTCCGTGTAGCTGACTATCTTGAATTGTGGACAGCCTATGCTAGACCTATCTATTTCCCTACAAAATACTCTATCTAGATATGATCTGGATGACCCTATGCAATTTGTCCAAGTCCACATTGGTACATTCGGGAAATCCATTCGGTACCTGTCAGACAGTTCAAAACGTCTGAGCAGGTTGGTGAGACTCTTGCACCCTCCTTCCCTATCCACTAATCCCACACAATCCCAGCGTGCATCTAAGATCCCGTTCCAGTCGCCCACTAACACTAAAGAGTGCGACGTTCCAAGAAAGGTCTCCAGACGCCGGAAGAAATCAGGCCGCCCTGCTCCTGTCGGGGCATAGACGGCCACTAACCTGAAAGCTTGCCCGTCTCCGCTGGTCACGTCCAGCACCACCAACTTACCTTCTGGGTCCAGGAAGATGGCCCGTATGGCAAGATCCAAACCTCTCCGAAAAAGCACAGCAACTCCTCCCCCCGATCCCGGACGGCTGGGAGATGCGTACACATCGTAGCCGCCGAAGATCGGTGCGAAAGCCTGTGCTTCGGAGATTCTGGTCTCGTTGATGGCCACTACATCTATGTTTAGTGACCTGAGGTCGTTGAGCAGGTGGCCCTGCTTCCATGACGACCCCAAGCCACGCGCATTTATGCTGCCTATTCTGAGTGAGGTCATGTTGAAAAGGAGTGGAAAAGATGGGAAAGACCACTTACCTTACTTCTCGTAGGGGAAGGACGGTTTTTCCATCCTTTTCACTGCTTGTGGCCTCCTCAGGAAGGATGTCCTTATAAATCCTCCTGGAGAGTGCTTGTCGGAGGTCTCCGATGTCTTTGGGGAATTTTTGTTTTAGTGTCATGTACATTTTCTATGTGATGCGAGTGATTTGTATGTGTGGAGGTGGTGTGAATTTTGGGGTTGTTGTGTAGTCTTTTTCTGTGATGCTGGTGTTGTGTTGGATGTAGTGCAATAATTGCTTGTTGTTCAAATTTAATGCTGTGTAGTGTGTATCGTTTTGGTTGTTTTGTTTTGTTTGCGTTTGTTGTGGGTTTGTTTCTGTTTCGCATTTTGGTGACTTTTGTGGTGTAGGTGATGGTGGTGTTGGAGTTAATGATGGTGATGGTGTTGGTGTTTGGGTTGATGGGGTTGGTGATGCTGGTGTGGATGGTGGCATATCTGTCCTAACTTTTTTGTTTCTTTGTTTATTTGTTTCCCTCTGTATTTTGTTTTTGGAGGGAGAAGGAAGAGAATTTTTTCTTTTTTGGTTTCTTTTTTTTTTTCCGGATATCGTTTCCCACTCCTCGTCGTCACAATCTGTCTCCAGTTGTGATAGGCCGGGGAGTGGAAAATCCTCCACAGCCGTTAGTTTTGGTTGTGGTGTGGTGGATGGTGTAGGCGCTGGTGCTAGTTCTGAAGCGTTGGGTGGTGGTGGTGTTGGTTTTGCTGGTGGTGGTAGTGGTGTTGGTTTTGCTACTGTTGCTGGGTTTGTTGCTGTTATAGTTGCTTCTGTTGTTGCTGCTACAGTTGTTGCTGGCATCTCTGCTACTGGTGGTGTTGATGGTTGTGTCACTGGGGTGGGTAGGAGAGGTGGCCTCAACCTTTTAGCCTGAGGGCAGAAAGCCCTTAGATGGGTTCCTTCACCACAAACGACACACCTAGGTCTTCTGCCCTCGACAATTACTGTGAGGTGGCTGCCGTCAGTGAGGTCTATTACCTCTGGGATCTCCTCAATGCTTTTTTGGTCCGCTTGGATCAGGAGCTCCATCCCAGATCCGGACCAGTTTTCCTGCTTTTCTTTTGCTATTGTTATTATTTTCGTGTTGGCCTCGATGCCGGCGAGGACAGCCGCTATTAGCCAGGGAATTTCGATGGCCGGTGGAACGTGGGTCACCCTGATCTTTACGAGTCTCTGGCCACAATAGCTTGGGACGAGTGTGAAGTAGTCACTTTTTAATGGGGCCATGGAGTGTTCTCTAGCCTCCTCTGGTGTTTCAAAGAACACATCCACGGTTCCATACTTTTGCCCACGTCTGATGTGGGTTTTTCTTGCTCACACATGTCCCAAAGCTTTTTGGATTTGGGACTCGGATGCCCGTTCCACTCGGCGCGATTTTACATTTATTGTTCTATACGACACGGTGCATAGGCGCCGATGCTCCATTTTATTAGGTGGGGGGGGGAGGCTGACCCTGTACCCATCTTTCTTTACCATTTGTTTGGCATTTTCTAAATCTTCTTGAGTTACGGTAAATGCTTCGAATTGTTTTGCTACTCTGGCGAAACTGAGGGGGGGGGTTATAATGTCATTGTTGTTGTTGTTGCTATCGTTAATATTAATTTTTAGTTTCAGTTGTGGTGGTGGTGACGTCAGTCATCTTTGGTGGGGAAGAGTCCATTTTGCTTGATTTCATTTCGACATCACGAGTTAATTTATTTTTTTCTTCTTTTGTTTCTGTTGTCGCGGTGGTGGTGGTGGTGGTTGTCGCGGTGGTGGTGGTGGTGGAGGCTTTAACACCTGCAGTCATTGGTAATGGCGGGAAATGAATGTCTGCCTGAGACAAATTTAAAATATTTCTACTGCTTATATTTTTTTTTGTGTTGGCAAACGTTGTAACATTTACAATGGTGGTGTCGGTGTGAGGTGTTATTTTGTGAGGAAGGCTTTCAGCTGCTTCGTGCAGAGGTGAAGTGGCCATTTTTTTTCAAAGAAATTTTTTGATAATAATAAAAGTTAAAATTTTGGGCACAAGGCCCCAATCTTTTTAGGTGTCCTTTTCGGAAAACAATGTATGTGTGCTTATAAACAGTTAACAATAAAATTTTCCATAAATGGCAATTTTTAAACAAACGGAAATAACAAACCTTTGCGGAGCTCACGATAATACGATTTCCTACGTAGGTCGCCAATAATAATAATAATAATAATAAAAACTAATAGGCCAAAACACTAACCAACTGGAAATCACCAGGCCCAGATGGTGTGCAGGGTATGGGATTAAAAATATAACATCCCTCCACCCGAAACTGATAACCATGTTCAATGACTGCTTGATGTCAGGTGAGGTACCAGAGTGGTTGACAAAAGGTACCACAGTTCTGATAATGAAAGACCGAATCAAGGGTAATGATGTTACCAACTATAGGCCTATCACATGACTGTCCGTAATGTGGAAACTGTTGACAAGCATTATGTCTGAGGAAATCTACCATCACCTCCACACAAACAACTTGTTACCGGACGAACAGAAAGGATGCCGAAAGAAGTCCCGTGGTACAAAGGACCAGTTACTTATTGATAAGATGGTAATGAGGAATTTCAAGAGGAGACACACTGGTCTTGCCATGGGATGGATAGACTACAAAAAGGCATTTAACATGGTGCCTCATTCTTGGATCACCAAAAGCCTGAAGATCTTCAAGGTGGCAGATAACATCAGACAGTTGTTGGGCAAAAGTATGAAGTCCTGGGAAACAGAGTTAACATCAACTGGAGAATCCTTGGGAAGCGTGAAGATCAAGAGAGGTATCTTCCAGGGAGATAGTCTGTCCCCTCTGTTGTTTGTCCTTGCCCTGATGCGTGAGAGCAGGATACAGGTTGGGAAAGGGAGGGCTTACATCAATCACCTCCTCTTTATGGACGATCTTAAGGTCTTCGGGAAGAGTGAGAAGGAGTTGGATGTGCTTGTTGACACTGTCCGTATTTTCAGCAATGATATATGTATGCAATTTGGTATTAGTAAGTGTGGAGTCCTTGTGATGAAGAGGGGTAAATTGAGCAGAAGTAACGGATTCCAGGTACCAACAGGTGAGATGATAAAGGAAATTGACACTGAAGAAGAATACAAGTATTTGGGTGTTCTGGAGGCTGATGACATCAAGAACAAAAAAATGAAGGAATTGATAAGAACTGAATACATTCGGATAGTAAGGAGCGTATTAAAGTCACATCTGAACAGTAGGAATGCCATAAGTGCAGTAAATTCCCGAGCTGTGTCTATTATTAGGTACAGTGCGGGAATTCTGAGATGGAATGTTGCTGAACAAAAAGAAATGGATAGGAAGACTAGGAAGCTATTGACTATCTACAAGATGTTCCACAAGAGGAGTGATGTCGATAGACTCTACTTAAGGAGATCTGAAGGTGGAAGAGGTCTTATCAGCATAGAGGACTGTGTTCAGATGGAGAAAAACAGCCTACACAAATACGTTACTGATAGTAAGGAGCCAATGCTCAGAACTGTACTGAAGGAGAGGACAATAGACCAGGGGATGTCCAAGGAGGAAATAACACCAAGGAGAAAGAGCAGCCTTCAGGAAAAATCCCTTCATAGTACCTTCTTTGAGAAAACTGAATTCAGAGATCCACAGACATGGAACTGGTTGAAAAGAGGAGACCTTAAAAAGGCTACAGAAGGAATGTTAATGTCTGCGCAAGAGCAGGCCCTCAAAACGAAGTGGTTGAAACACCATATTTACAAGGAGGAGGCTACCCCACTGTGCAGGATCTGTGGAGAGAGAGAGAGGAGACTGTGGCTCACATTGTATCCGAGTGTAAACACCTAGCCCAGACTCACTATAAGGGCTGGGGACATGATGTGATGGGCAGGGTGATCCACTGGCACCTATGCAAAGTAAACAATTTACCACATTCTGAGAAGTGGTATGAGCATAAGCCAGAGTCGGTGATAGAAAACGATCAGGTGAAGGTGCTGTGGGATTTTAGGATACAGACGGACTAGAAACTGGAACACAATAGACCTGACCTGGTGGTTTTGGACAAAGAAAAAAGATCGTGCCTGATTGTGGATGTGGCCTGCCCATTCGACACGAGAGTGCAAGAGAAGGAGAGGGAGAAAATTAACCGATACCAGGACTTAAAGTGGGAGGTAAAAAGGATTTGGAACTGCCATGAAGTCAAAGTGGTCCCGATTGTCATAGGCGCACTAGGTACTATCTCAAAACGTTTCCAGGGATGGTTAAAGAAAATTGGCCCCTTCACGCTTTTTGGAACGCTTCAAAAGGCATGCTTGCTGGGAACAGCAAGAACCCTCCGCTACGTCCTGAATATCTGAGGCTGCAGGTAGTGGCTTGATATTCATTTCAACAAACTTTCCAGTTAAATAACATCAATGACTGCGACTCAAAGAACAATAATCATCAGCAAAGCCAGCATCATAGGTTGATAAATCTACATACTTACATATACAGAAAACATGTAAACTCGGAATGAACAAAGATGATGATGTAGGTGATGCAGCTGGTGGTGATGATGGTGTTGCTGTTGCTGCAACTGTTGCTGCTTATGTTGCAGCTGAGCAGTTGTGCGAGATGCAGTGGCAGTTGTTCGTGCTTTTGTTGACGTCATTAATTTTACAACAATACCAAAAGAGACAATTGTTGCTGTAATTTACATTCTGAGTACATATTTTACGAATTACTGTTGGTTCGGGTTTTTTATTTTAATATATTGTCATTACCATTACCATCATCATCATCGACATCGTCATCATCATAATGGACATCATTTCTGCCATCATCTATATATATAAAACTGAGGATGTCTGTTTGTGTGTGTGTGAGTTTGAATCCTTAAAACTCGAGAACCACCCAACCGACTGTTTTCAAACTTTACACATGTAATACTTATATTTCGGGAAATGTTCTGAGCAAATAAAATTTCAAATTTTCAATGCCCTAGGGACCGCATTAGGCGATTTAGCGATCTCTTTCTATAATTCTTAGTCTTTCTCTTTTTAGATAGATACATGCATATACATCCCAAAAGTCAGGTCAAAAGTGACACAGAGGAGGCTGAGGTTAGCTGGACATGCTCACCGACATCCAGAGTTGACATTGCACTCAGTGCTCCTTTGGGAGCCCCTACATGGACACACTAGAAGAGGAAGACCAAGGTTAACGTATGTTGATGCCCTAAGGACAGACACTGGTCTGTTGGAGATGCAGGACATGGCAGCGATAATGAGGGACAGAGACCGCTGGAGAGAACTCGTCCATGGATCTCGGGAATTTTACCCGCCTTAGATAGATAGATACATACATATAACGTCGCGCCCTTATAATATCGGTCTGCATCTCTGTATGTCTGCATTACGTCACTTCCCTGAGGATGTCTGTCTCTGTGTGTGTGTCTGTGAGTTTGAATCCCTAAAACTCGAGAAGTACCCAACCGATTTTTTTCAAACTTTACATGTGTATTACTTATGTTTCAGGGAGTGTTATGCACATACACATTTTGATCTCCTAGGGCCCGCATAAGGTGAAAAACTGCGTTTTTTAAGCTTTTTAGGGGTTATTTTTAGGCGTTACGTCAGACCGATTTCCTTGAAATTGTAACCATGTATTAGTCAGTCTCTTCTTCATTCCGTGAGAAAAGAAAATCCAACTTTTTTATGGCCTAGGGCCCGCATTAGGTGAAAAACTTCATTTTTTCAGCTTTTTAGGGCTTTTTGGAGGCGTTACGTCTAGCCGGTTTTTCCCCGAAATTTCAAGGCATATTATGCACATCAAAAAAAAATTATTTTTTTGATTCCCTTAGGCGAAAACTTGCATTAGGTGAAAACCTGTATGTTTCCTGCTTCATCGAGGAAAATCTTAAAGATTCGGTTTATTTTCTTTACATATTGTCCAGGCATGCAGTTTTTCCACGATTAGGTCTGTTGCCTTCCAAAATACCTTATCCCGTGCAACGCTGGGTACCACCGCTAGTATCAACTATAATTACTATCATCATCATCATCACCAACAGTGCGATAATTATCATTATCATTACCATCATCGACATTACACCATCAAACAGATCTAAATATTGTTGAATATACACAATGTATATATATATATATATATGTGTGCGTGTGTGTGTCTCTGTGTATATGTATGTGTGTATGTATGTATTTTTATATATATATATACATATTATGTCGAGTCACTCTTGAGTGCTACTGGTAACATGTAAACCCTGTACAACCTGTCGCATGGTCGGGTCATCGGTGACTAAACCGGCAACCTGGTTTACTTGGTGAGGAGGGTGATTTTGGGCACCCTGCAGGACAAAAAACAAAACCTGACAAAGGGCAGAAGAACTCATAAGAGTCAACGGCCATCCAAAAATATGTATATACACATGTACATATGTATATATATGCGCGGGGACATAGAAATAGTCGTGCTGGACAACCGATCACGTGGTTAAACCACTGGGAGTGAAGGACCCCTAGCCTTTGTCAGGGCATTCTTCTAGGAGAAGGCAACTCAGGAAACTGGGATAACTCCGATATAAGACCTGCGGCTAGTAGTTACCGATGATGTTGATCTTTTCTTCTTTTCGGGTTATAGCTACTGTCGCCCAGAGAGTGGGATTGGCTCAGTGCACAGTCTTTCCTCACTTTAAAAAATATCTTCACGCACAGGCATTGCATGATAGAATTAATTAATAATTATAATAATGGTATATCGTGCAATGGCCATACTCGATAACGAGAGGGCAGCCATCATATATACATATATGTATATATATATATGTATATATATATGCATGTAAATATATATATATATATATATATATATATATATATATATATATATATATATATGTATATATATATATATATATATATATATATATATATATATATATAAATATATATATATATATATATATATATATATATATATATATATATATATATATATATATATATATATATATATATATATATATATATATATAATATATATATATATATATATATATATATATATATATATATATATATATATATATATATATATAAATACAATATCGGAGAAAGCCTTGTAGCGATACTCCGGCCAAATTCCAACTCACTCAACAAACATTAGGAAATAAGTGATTAAATTCCCAATTATGTGTTCGGGGTGCTAACTAAAAGTATTGCGTGGAAAATTGGCTGTATTATTTCAAATGAGACATATCTAATATATATTATATATATATATATATATATATATATATATATATATATATATATATATATATATATATCGTTTCTGAATTTGTTTACCAAGATTCTTTATCTGAAAACGTGTTGAAACCGATATTCATTTCTTTGTTTTGTGCCACTCCTTTGTTCTGTCCTATACCATCTTCAGATGATGGCGTAGGACAGAACAAACGAGAGGCACGAAACATAGAAAGAATCCCCAGTCACAGAAGAGGTCACAGAATGTGTGACGAAAGAACTTTGACAATATATGAACAACCGTCCGGTTGTGGAACCAACCAACCAACCGGAAATTTATAAATTCTTAAATTTATAAATTTAATTTATAATAAATTGGGGTGAAACAACTGGTGCGTGTGTTTCTTATTGGCAACATGACCCTCCCAAAGTATAACAATATATATATATATATATATAATATAAAACGAAAAATCAGTGATGCATCTGAATTCAATTTATTGTGTGTTACAATTGTTTCGCCGGTGGACAGCTCGAGACACGATCATTGTGCTGCCTCTTCGCTGTTATTGGCTGGTGTTTTTCTACGTCATCGTAATTTTGACCAACAGGTATCATTCGTCTGTCCATCATCAGCTGTCCCGTTTCTGCCACACTTCGATGAATTACTGCTGGGTTTGGTAGTTCACACGTCCACGCGTGCACTCACACACACATATACACACACGCACACACACCCACAATCACATAGATAACAATATCCGTACGCATGGACTCCGGCTACACACACACACTTAAGGAGAACATATAAACCTATAAACATACGCATAGACAGACGCCTGCCTACCTGCCCATATACATCAACACACACACACACACACAGGCGCACACTCATGCATACGCGTATATATACTCGTATACACAAACACGTACAGACATATACATAGACACCCCCCCCCCTTTTTTTTCCCTTTTTCCCCCATGCAGACGCACATACACACATGTGTCCATATATACAGGCACAGATACAGACTCGCTAACAAACACACACACACACACACACACACACACACACACACACACATATATATATATATATATATATATATATATATATATATATATATATATATATATATATATATATATTATAATATAATAAAATGTCAGGAGGCTGGACTTGTGTAAATCCTTGAAAGGTCTATTATACTATGATCATTTCAATGACCGGGTTCCGTATGAATCCGGTGATATCATCAGGTATTCGAAATACAATAAATGAATGTAATAGGTAAAATCCATGGGGCTGAAAATCAAAGACAGGAGGACGACCGACCATCTAGCATCTTCCACTTTAGCCGTCGCCCTCAAGTGCTGGCTATTTGGTCTACTTGAGGCCATCTGGTGAGGGGGGTAAAACTTTTAGTGTGCTACTACCCTCCCGGTCAAATAGAAAGGGAGAGGAAGATAAGTCAGCGTTAATATCATGCTACACGAAAAAGACAGAAAGAAGGGGGAAGAAAAGGAAGAAGAAAAGTCAGCGTTAATGTCGAGCTACAAGAAGAAAGACAGAAAGAAAGAGGAAGGAAAGTCCGTATTAATGTCAAGCTAGTCAGGCCAGGAATGGCGCGAAATAATTAATTCTAAAGGACCCGTATCTTAACAGAGGTAAATATAGTGGGGTTCTGCATGTTATAATGTGTAGCAGAAGATTGAACGTTAAATTTTTGTTTAGATCTATAGGATGAAGTTACAAAAATTTAATATTTAATATTAACATTATAAAATTAAAGAAATTAGAAAATTGAAAATTAAACAGTTTAAAATTTTTAAGGTTTTGGTTGCGAGGTTTAAGTAAAGAAAGAAACTTAAATTGTATTATAGAGTAAAGATTATGTCTTTGTTTAGCAGTCAAACAGCATGCGGCGACTGCAGGCTCCGTCGGCCCAACCTTACCGCGTGTCAGCCCTTCCGAGTGATATCGCCTAGCGAAAGATATGGAAATCAATTTTTCCAAGCAATCTAGGAATGTATAACAGGCTTCAGGTGCGCCAGTGGGAAGTCAGCCCTCATCGTTAGGCCATCCTTGTACCCAATCAGTACTATTAATCTACCCAGGAGAGGGATTTGTTTAAGTAGAGGGAGGCGTGATACATCTAATAGTTATGATTAGGTCTCCAATTTAAAGGTATTATATGGCGGTCAAAAAACCGGCTGCGCGCCGGGCCCTTGGGGCGAATCAAGTCGCTCCGAGTAGTTTCATTTACCGAAAGAAAGGGAAATTTACTTTTATTATAATATTTAACTCCGTACTAGCACCACCAACTACAAAAACGAAGACGGTTGAACTGCTTTACGTTGAGTACTCTCCATATTATTACATTAGGATTGACCATACGGAATTGACCAGCTCTATCCAGTGGTGAACCTTCAAACCTGAATAAATAATGCTCATGTAATAATAAACAGTGGCATGGGACTGAATAGATCTAACCACCATTCGGATTTTGGCTACTCTGAACTTTGTCTACCGCCCACCTGAATCCAAAAATAACATCCGTTTTTGTGCTAAGTCGATTTTTTTTTAAAGTGATCTTCTGACTAAATCGATTACACTTTTGTGACATTTTCGGTTTATTTTCGTTAATATTTCACATCTGAAATAGGTTTTTAAGAGAAAAAAATCGTTTTCTAAGACAATTCCTTAATTAAACATTACAAAAATTGATTATTGTACATTGAATAGTAAAGATTGATAAAGGTAAGTACATGTAAATTGGATATTAGGTCATCATTGTTTAAAATTCAGGGCTTGAACTTCCGTTTCTTCAAACTCCCAGAATGCTCAGCGGCAGGAATGTCTCTCTTCAGAGTCCAACAGTAATCAGCCATCATGAGTACATCCCAGTGTCTCTGATGGGATTTCTCCCCTTGCTCGTCGCTCATTGATTCCAAATTATAAGGAAACCGATCCACCTGTGAGAATAAGAAATGCATTTTGATGCTCATGTTGCATCCGAGGTTTCTGAAAGCAGTCAGCATATTGGTGACAAGTTCTGCGTAGTTCCTGGCCTTGTTGCCAAGAAAGTTCTTCACGGCCAGAACAAAAGCCTTCCATGCTTCCAGTTCCACTTTGTTCATTGAGTTTTCAAACTCTGGATCTTTGATGAGCTGACGGAGTTGGAGGCCGTCAAAGATGCCAGCTTTCAACTTCTCCATGGTCAATCCTAGGAAAGCGTGGCACAAGTAAGTGAAGCAGCCACTATCCTTGTTCAGAGCTTTGGTGAGCTGTTTGATCAAGCCGAGCTTGATGTGCAGCGGTGGGAAGAGTATCCTGTCTCTGTCCACTAAAGGGATGTTATGACGTTCCTTGCTCTGTAAGACACCAAATTCCTCCCGTACAGGCAAGTCCTTCTTCGTGTAATATTGAGCTTAGTCCCTACTATCCCATATGCACAGAAAGCACGGGTACTTGGTGAACCCGGACAGTTGTCCCAACAAAAGTTCACCATCTTCAGGTCAACACAAATCAACTATTCATGCTGATCATAACGAATTTTCTCCAGCATGTACTTCACTGGTTCATACTTCTTCAGTGTAGTCGAATGAGCGAGGTGTACAGAGGCAAACTGGTTGCCATTGTGCAGCAGAACACATTTCAGGGATCGCTTGCTGCTGTCAATTAACAGTCTCCAATCTTCGGGTTGGTACTGTGGCACTCCAAGCTTGTGCAGAAGCTGCGCAATATCTGTACAGTACACCAAGTCCTTCGCTTCAGAAAAAAAATGGAGGTACTCTTGATGTGATATGAGCACTGCTATGTCAGAGAGGAGGGTTTTTCCTTCAATCTGGATGCCAAAAGTTTGGCAAAGAACTTTAACAAGATAAGATCGTGAAGTAGATCATTTAGCTCCTTTTAGGAAAAAGAACGTGGAGCATCATCGTCAGGAACCATTTATTTTTCTTCATTTTCTTCAACCCTGGAGGAATCTTCGTCACTAATGCCAGGAGGTTCTCTAAAGACAGGTACTGGAATTTCATCACGAGCTATGGGACGACGGGCTGATTAAAGATCAGGATACTTGAGACTGCTCGGGTTCTTTATATAGTGCAGAAGTAGCAGTCAGTGCCATGGTTTGTTGGCTCCCTCCAAACTATGGGAATTCAAAACTTCAGACAACTCCTCTTGCCCTAAGTCCAACGACGCAGATACTTGGTGCATGTCTTGCCTACCATGTGTGACACCCAAGCTTTATCTTGGTCACCAAGTTTCATACCAAAATAAGCATGGTAAGCACGCTTTATGAAACTTGTGACTAGATTCCTGTTAGGAACAACGGCGTATTCGCCGCAGATGTCGCAGAATACATCGGGCTTATTTTTGCAAAACAAAAATACCAGTTAGTCAAAGATTGGTGTATGTAATCTCTTCAGAATTGGTTTATTTAAAGAAATAAGAAAGAATTTTGCATCATATAAATAGAAAATACCTGTACATGTAAACATAAGCGTAAAAAAACATCATCTGGTGATACATCAAAAAGTTGAGCTGATTGAGCAAAGCCAATGGGATTTTTGGATTCAGCACATCAAAATTGTCCGAAATCAGCTAAAAAAAACTCAGCGAAAATAAATTTGTCATTGGCTAGTGTTATTTATAGCGATCGACTATCACATTTTCAAATGTTAACTACTGCTTATATATATATATATATATATATTTTAATGTTTCGCTCTACATGGGTGAATAATGCGAAGACTAAAATCCAAAGAACCCTAGAGCAAATATTTATTAAAATAACAGATTAAAGTTTAAGCAAAGAATCGCTGCTTTCACCCTTAACGGGAGTTTCAGAAGATCCCGTTAAGGGTGAAAGCAGCGATTCTTTGCTTAAACTTTAATCTGTTATTTTAATAAATAAATATATATATATATATATATATATATATATGACAAGATCAAAAGGACGTCTAAGGACAAGATGGCGAGATGACCTCACCAACAACCTGGGACCCTCATGGCGATAGAAGTCGGTGGAAGGAGACCAGGGAGGGGCTCCTCCTCAGTGAGTGATTTCAAGACCCTGAATCAAGGATATATATATATACATAAAGAATTAATATATCTACCGACATATGTATACAGATGCATACCTATGCTAGCAGATATATATGTTTTGTCTTAGTAACTTTGTGGTTCTATGCAGGGGAATGCAGAACAATTATATGAAAGACGTAAATAAGAAAGTTATGAAAATTGACTTACTAAAATTTCACTCCAACTAATTAGTTTCTGTAAGGGGATAAATATAGTTACGTAATAACTATAGAGAAGCCTTACGTCATCAGGGAGTCTATTCTCGGCTAAGCTTCCAGGCAATGCGGGGACACTGGGAACTTATATAAAAATAATTCAGTGGATGGAAAAAAGCGAGCGGGACTAGATTCCAAGCCATTCAAAAATTCACTGCCTTCTTGGTCAAGTGGCAAATTCAAAAGAATCAATCACGTGACACTGAGGTTAACCAGCTTGGAGTGGGGGTGCTATTAAGACAGAGCCTAGCCACTACTATCAGTCACAGTAGTAATTTCGGCAAATTTTGCTCAACAAATAATTTGGAGATAGTCCCGCTCGCTTTTTTCCATCCACTGAATTATTTTTATATAAGTTCCCAGTGTCCCCGCATTGCCTGGAAGCTTAGCCGAGAATATACTCCCTGATGACGTAAGGCTTCTCTATAGTTATTACGTAACTATATTTATCCCCTTACAGAAACTAATTAGTTGGAGTGAAATTTTAGTAAGTAAGTCAATTTTCATAACTTTCTTATTTACGTCTTTCATATATATATATATATATATATATATATATATGTGTGTGTGTGTGTGTGTGTGTGTGTGTGTGTGTGTGTGTGTGTGTGTGTGTGTGTGTGTGTGTGTGTGTGTGTGTGTGTGTGTGTGTGTGTGTGTGTGTGTGCGTGTGTGTGTGTGTGTGTATGCCTATATGAAAGAAAGAGTGAGAATGTGAGAGAGAGAGAGTATTTGAGAGAGAAAAAGAGAGAGAGTGCGTGTGTGTTAGTGTTTATATTTTGTTATCGTTTCATGTACTTTCAGAATTTAGATAGTTATTAAAGATATAATTATATATCTGGAAGATGCCGTACACGATTTCTGCCATACACCTGCCAGATATGTAGTAACATTATCAAAAAATCTCTAAATATTTACTAATTAAATATCTCATCTCATTTAATATTGACTGTGCATTTTATATATATATATATATATGTGTGTGTGTGTGTGTGTGTGTGTGTGTGTGTGTGTGTGTGTGTGTGTGTGTGTGTGTGTGTGTATATATATATATATATATATATATACACATATACATATATATATATAAATACATACATATATATAATATATGTACTACATCTATAAGTATATCTGGCAGGTGTATGGCAGAAATCGTGTACGGCATCTTCCAGATATATATAATTATATCTTTAATAACTATCTAAATTCTGAAAGTACATGAAACGATAACAAAATATAAACACTAACACACACGAACTCTCTCTCTTTTTCTCTCTCAAATACTCTCTCTCTCTCTCACATTCTCACTCTTTCTTTCATATAGGCATACACACACACACACACACACACACACACACACACACACACACACACACACACACACACACACACACACACACACACACACACATATATATATATATATATATGAAAGACGTAAATAAGAAAGTTATGAAAATTGACTTACTTACTAAAATTTCACTCCAACTAATTAGTTTCTGTAAGGGGATAAATATAGTTACGTAATAACTATAGAGAAGCCTTACGTCATCAGGGAGTATATTCTCGGCTAAGCTTCCAGGCAATGCGGGGACACTGGGAACTTATATAAAAATATATATATATATATAAATGAAAAGTATAGAAATTATTGTAGCAAGAAGCCAACAGTATTCCATAATATATAAGTGACTATAGCGTTAAAATGGAAAAATAGTTAACGTAAGATGTGGGAAAATAATCCAAACTCAATTCAAAAAGAATATAGATTCATCCACAGAATTTGGTAAAATCCAGGGAAAATTCAATAGAGCCTTAACTCAGAATAAAATAAAGTTTAAAATACTCATCCTTCAATTTGGAAAAACTACAAATGCTTTGTATAGTCTTAAAAAAGACTATTTCATGAAACTTTCAGTGGGGATGGTCACGGTTGGAGTCGATCATCAGCAGAGCTCAAAGACACGATAACCAAAGGCCCACTGTTTATAATATGCCAAAAAGGGAATTTAAAAGCAGGCTAGTTCAACATAATGCGTAATTATGAAGATAAACGTACATGTAGAGACAGGGCTGGTGACGTCAGAATGAGACGAATGTCTGTTTACATGAAATAACAGTCAAAAACATTCCGAAAAAAAAAACTCTACATATAAGGAGTTCAGCAAAATCAATATTATCGCGGTTTAAGCCCTTGACAAGCCCAACTGGGCGAAACGTACGTAGGTGCTGTTTTAAATAAACATGTTTTAACGGTCTGTTCTCCGATTTCTTACTTTTCCATGTGCTTACGCTCTGCTAACTCCCTCGCCCACTAAATATTAACACTTCTAATATTTAATACTGCCGGCACTAATATTGAGCACCTTCTGCATACGCTATTTGGCAAATAACTACATGTATCACCTATCCTTCCTTTTTTTTTCTCTCTCGATACGTAAATACTTTATTATTGAATTGGCAGTATCGGTAGAGGGTCGGACACCCTGCTTTGACGCATAGAGTTACGGCCCTTGCCATTCTGAGTTCAAATCCTGCCGAGGTTAACTTTGCCTTTCATCCTTACGGGGTCGATAAAATAAAATACCAGTAATGTACTGCGTAATTGCTGGCCTTGTGCCCATAGTAGAAACAATTATATATATATATATATATATATATATAAAGATACATATATATATATATATATATATATATATATATATACATACATATATATATGTGTATGTATATATATATATATTTATATATATATATATATATATAGTTGAAAATTCCTTTGAATAACAAGGTTACTCTTAATCGATGAAATATTACAAGATAAATGCAATAAAGAGTTGGAATATTAATTTAAACTTAAATGTGTTTGTGTGTGTGGGGGTGGGGAGGTCGAAAGAAAGATTTAAAAAATATTTATATACATTGTTCAAACATATTTGCGGTTATATTCGTGGTTAAATAAGTATCACTCTTTATATGTAGAATGCATATTTACATGCGCATGTATGTCTGTATGTATGTTTCTATGCATGTATGTATGCATACATGTATGTATGAATCAATGTATGCATGAATGAATGTATGTATGTATGCGTGCATGTGTGTATGTATGAATATGTGTATGTTTGTATGTGTGTATGTATGTCTGTCTGTATGTATGTATATTTGTATATATGTATGCATGTATGTTTGTATGTATGTTTGCATGTATGTAAGTATGTATGTTTGTATGTATGTTTGTATGTATGTTTGTATGTATGTATGTTTGTATCTTTGTATGTATGCATGTATGTATGTTTTCAGGGGTCTTTTTTATTTCTCAGTAGGAAAAGAGCCGGTTTCTAACACAAAAACAAAACACTCTTTCATTAGAATTTAAACCAAATCAACAAGGAAATTTCGTCCGTGTGTGTCTGCCCTGCATACACGGAGAGAAAGATGCTACTGTACGTGTGGATTTGTATGTTTTTAATTATATGTGCACATATACACATGTTTCTATATCCATACGTGTGTATCTACATTGATTACATTTATGTATATACGTATGTATGTATGTATGCATGTGGAGAAGGAAAACTCTGATATAACACCTGCAACCCTGATGGTATCCAATGATGTTGACTTGTTCTTCTTTTTGGTAAATATCATCTTGGTTAAGAGAGTGGGACTAGCTTTGTGCAGTGCCTTTTCTCACTATAAAAGCTTCACGGCACAGGCATTGCTTTATATCTGGAGATCTCTCTGCACTTGTCGTCACATGGTACCATGGGCCCAGCACTATGTATCAGTAATTGTCACAAGTGTAGTGTTTGTACCAGAGTTTTCAAGTCGCTGGCTGGACTAAAAAGTCACACTCGTTCAGCGCATCGGCAGGAGTTCTCCTACATGGATATAAAGTAGTGACCGTACTCGAAAACGAGTTGGCAGCCACTATGTATGCATGTATGTACGTATGTATCTGTGTGTATATGTGTAACTATTTATATGTATATATATATGTTCGATTGCGTAAATTTGTAATTCAATAGTAAGCTGTTTCATTTGTCATTATCCCAAGGAAATTTTAATGGATACTTTTATTTGGATCTCTCTAAAATGTTTCTCTCTCTATCTCTCTCTCTCTCTCTCTCTCTATATATATATATATATATATATATATATATATATATATATATATATATATATATATATATATATATATATATATATATATATATATAGCTATATATAGCTATGTGTGTGTGTGTGAACGTGTGTGTGTACGTGCGCGCGCTCGTGTGTTTGAGAACGTACGTTGTGTTGCATGTATCTGTGTTTGTGTGTTGCATATGTCTAAATATATATGTATCTGTATGTAGACATTTGAATGTGTGTTTACGTGTGTGTGTGTTTCCTATGTGCGTTCGCGTTATAAGTGTGGGTGTATGCGTGGGTGAAGGGTGCATGTGTATGTGTATCTAACCGCTTACTGAAGAATTTATTGCTAGGAACATGTTGAATCTGAAGTGTCGAAGATTAATCGAATATGCTAAGCTAATATGTAATCTTCAATCTAAATATATGGTACAATTCTCACTTGATCGCCGTAAATACTACAATCCCTACACCTCCTCCTTTTGCACCACCATCATCACCTTCACCACAATCATTCAACGATTATTAGCACCGAATAACAGATTACTTCAACCTCACTAACGGAGATAAACTAATTCAATAGAATTAGGGAATTAACTCAATCTCTATAATCTCTACTAGCTAAAAACATACATGAATATATATGTGTATATATATATATATATATATATATATATATATATATATATGAATATATATATATATATATATATATATATATATATATATATATATATATATATATATATATATATATATATATGAATATATATATATATATATATATATATATATATATGAATATATATATAATATATATATATATATATATATATATATATATATATATATATATATATATATATATATATATATATACATAAATATTAAAACAATGAAATTAAACACAAAACTGTTAATTCATAGTAAAACTCATTATTTTACGATCGTTTCTGGGGGGTAGTACCCTGCATGTTCATTCAATTATTGATCTATGTAAAACATATTACAAAATATGATAGTAAGAAAAAATACATACGTCTTCACTACCCGCCGTCTTAAGAAATAATCTATTTTGACTCTGTATCCAATTGAATTATATCGTTGAAAATTTTGCATTTTAAACTTTGCTTCACGACATCTTCTACATACGGATTACATTGAGTTCTTCATACGGATTAGACCCTACCATTGAGTGGTAGATTTATCTGTATATATATATATATATATATATATATATATATATATATATATATATATATATATATATATATATATAAACATATATATATATATATATATATATATAAGTTATTCCGGGTTCAATCGGGGTAACCACAGTAAGTAAGGTACTCAATACATAGCAGAGTATAAATGATGATTTCTCACGAATGAAACAGTTCTAATCCTGTAGAAGCTTTTATATATATACATATATGAATATATATATATATACATGTATATATATGTATATATATATATATATATATATATATATATATATATATATATATATATATATATATATATATATATATATATATATATATGTATATATATATATATGTATATATATATATATATATATATATATATATATATATATATATATATATATATATATATATATATATATATATATATATATATATATATATATATATATATATATATCGTTTCTGAATTTGTTTAGCAAGATTCTTATCTGAAAACGTGTGTTGAAACCGATATTGTTATACTTTGGGAGGGCCATGTTGCCAATAAGAAACACACGCACCAGTTGCTTTCACTTCAATTTATTATAATAAATTTATAAATTTAGGAATTTATAAATTTCCGGTTGGTTGGTTGGTTCCACAACCAGATGATTGTTCATATATTGTCAAAGTTCTTTCGTCACACATTCTGTGACCTCTTCAATGACTGGGGATTCTTTTCTTTGTTTTTGTGCCTCTCCTTTGTTCTGTCCTACGCCATCTTGTTTTGAAAAACATATATATAACAAAGGAATTGTGGTAAGGAACCAGAACGTACCAGAGTACTCAATACTTAGGGTAGTAGAGTGGGAAATATAGTTGTTTTTCGGTAATTTCCAAAGCCGAAATACGATTCTCGCTAATTTATATTTGTATATATATATATATATATATATATATATATATATATATATATATATATATATATATATATATATATATATATATATATATATAAACAATTAAGTTAGAAGTGTACATCTACATATGTATACGGAAATATTAGTATGCATATAAATACACACATGTATACATATGTACATGTACTGAGTTTTTCACTGGACACTTTACTGTGATTGTCCAGCTAGTCTGTATGTAACCAAACAGACAAACCGGGTTTTAGAGTCATACGGGTTTTCAAGGAAACACATTTCCTCTATTCTCCAGAGAGCCAGACAGGAATATTGGACTAGTTTCGATGTTATTACATCTCATCAGCAATATATACCCATCTTCCGGCTTCTCTAGAGAATCGTAAAAGCACATATCGTTATATGCTTTTTCTATGAAAATTAGTAGTCATTTGAAGCGAAACGAAATTTAATTTCGTTTCGTTATTTGTTTTTATCGTTTCCGCTGAACCGGTACGTACAATGACTCACGTTCTATGCAAATTAGTCTGCCCACTACTAATTTTCATAGAAAAAGCATATAACGATATGTGCTTTTACGATTCTCTAGAGAAGCCGGAAGATGGGTATATATTGCTGATGAGATGTAATAACATCGAAACTAGTCCAATATTCCTGTCTGGCTCTCTGGAGAATAGAGGAAATGTGTTTCCTTGAAAACCCGTATGACTCTAAAACCCGGTTTGTCTGTTTGGTTACATACAGACTAGCTGGACACTCACAGTAAAGTGTCCAGTGAAAAACTCAGTACATGTACATATGTATACATGTGTGTATTTATATGCATACTAATATTTCCGTATACATATGTAGATGTACACTTCTAACTTAATTGTTTAAGCGTCAGTCATACAAAAGTGAGTTTGAAGCGAAACGAAATTTAATTTCGTTTCGTTATCTGTTTTTATATATATATATATATATATATATATATATATATATATATATATATATATATACATACATATAAGAATATATGTGTGTATATATATATATATATATATATATATATATATATATATATATATATATATAGAGAGAGAGAGAGAGAGAGAGAGAGAGAGAGAGAGAGAGAGAGAGAGGAAGGGAGAGAGCGAGTGTGTCGGAGTGTATGTGCCTACATAAAAGATGGATAGATAGATGCAAATGCTTATTTATATTTGCATGTGTGTGTATTTGTGTCTGTTTATAAATGTAACTGTGTATGTGTGCGAGTGTGTGTGTATTTTCTATACACACACACACACACGTACACATATATTACAGACACACACACACGCACATACATACACGCGCCCATACACACACACACACACACACACACACACACACACACACACACACACACACACACACACACACACACACAT
Organism: Eledone cirrhosa; assembly: GCA_964016885.1. Lineage (NCBI taxonomy): Eukaryota > Metazoa > Mollusca > Cephalopoda > Octopoda > Eledonidae > Eledone > Eledone cirrhosa. Next base: position 65,564,231 of record OZ024742.1, on the reverse strand, counting down.
ATATATATATATATATATATATATATATATATATATATATATATATATATATATATATATATAAGGATCTATATTATATATATATATATATATATATAAAGAAATAGGATTTCGCTTCAAACATAGCTTTATACACTATGTATACATATTTCGTATCTCCAAAGAAATACAGCTTTAGGAAGCCGTAGCTATGGAAACACGGGGGGGGGGGGCTAACGCCCTCTGGTGATGTCCAGCAGAAGCAAGGGGGACAACCGTTTATGCATTTCAAGCTTAACTGGCCATCCTCAGGACGGTCCCTTCCACCGCTTGCGACCGCTGGACTAGAAGACAGCTGAGAATATATACGTTTCTCGTCTGTGTAAATGAGGACGTTAGCCCACCACCGGTGTTTGCATAGCTACGGCTTCCTAAAACTGTATTTCTTTGGAGATACGAAATATTTATACATATATATATATATATATATATATATATATATATATATATATATATATATATATATAGTGAAAAATGAAACGGGGACAAAACAGAGAGGCAGTACGAACAAAAGTTTATTAGTTTCACGTTCTTGAGAGTGAGGGTGGTGGGGAACGCAAAAAACATATATATATATATATTTTTTTTTTTTTAAATAGAAATAGCTTCTACAGGACTAGAACTGTTTCATTCGGGAGAAATCATCTGGAAGCCGAGTGTCCAAGTAATATGGTGGTATTTACACATTTTCTAGTGATAGGAGAGGGTGGTGATTGGGATGGGGGGAGGTAGTTGGTTGATGGTTTTAAAGAAAAGGGATTCTTTAAAAACTATTTTAGAGAAACAAAGGCAGAAAAAATTCAAGCTCGACAAACTCGAACACACACACATACACACACACACACACACACACACACACACACACACACACACACACACACACACACACACACACACACACACATATATATATATATATATATATATATATATATATATATATATATATATATATAAACATAAACATATATGTTTAGATAAGAAAGCAATATGTCAAATATGTTTATATTTTTGCTGAACATGCATACCCACAACAATGGATCATTTGTCAGTATCGATGATGCGTATTTCAACCTCACGACCTATTCATTGAAAGATACTGTCAGCCATTGAATATCCTATACATACTTGTATTCCTTACTTATTTCTTATGCAATGGCTGCGTTGCACAATGTGTGAAAGTCCATTTGGCAAGCTTCCACACAGTTTCCTTCTATCCAATTTCACTCGCTGCTTGGGCCAACGTCAGGCTTTAGTATCGTACATGTGTTGTTAGATGCCACTAATGTGATCGGAAGCGAGACCTCACCATTGACCCACGGTCGCATGTACATACGTTCAACATATATACATATACATTTATAAAGAAATTAAAGAAATTATTTAGCCTGATAGTGGGGTTAAGAACCCTCGGAGAAATGGAAAAAGATGAGTATTGACGTACATAGAGTCGCTAAGTTTATAGCTTCTAATTTGAATGGAAGAAGACGGGTGATGTGTTGGTGTAAATGGTAGCACAGTGGTCCGGATAACCAAAGATGTGGGTTCGACTTCCATGTACGTCAATACTCATCTTTTTCCATTTCTCCGAGGGTTCTTAACCCCTCTATCAGGCTAAATAATTTCTTTAATTTATTTAGTCAAAATACGGCGATAGCTAACATTTCTGATAATAATATATATATATATATATATATAGTGTATATATATATATATATATACTATATATATATATATACTGTATACATATATATATATATATATATATATATATTACACAAGTATCAAAGTTATGTTTAAATCATTTAATCGCTGACAATTGTTTCTTACAAACAAACTTAAGCTTAGAGTCCTCGGAGCATTATCAATGTTTGTACATATAATTAACCTCCTATTCAACTGGAGAATCATACAGATACATATATATTGGTGTTGTGGACAACAGTTTCATGTTTACAGGGTGGAATGGATGCGACATATATTATACGAGAATTTATACAGTTTGATATAAATTCATACTACACCTCTATTTCCCCTATCCTATTAAATAAGGCACTTATTATGGCCATGAACAATAGAGACCTGACTAGATCCCAGTCCATAATTACATTTGAAGATCAATTATGGACCCGCAAGGATACGCATAACCACTTTGACATAACTATGGGATCTAGTGACTCGGCGCAGGTCACTGATTTTATGGGCCTATATCTACTAAATGATATACATAAGGACCTACCATACCTCAATGGTGGTTTATACCGCGATGATGCACTACTCCTTATAGACTATAAAAAATTTAATATAGAAAGAACTAGAAAACTATTACATAAAATTTTCAAAAACTTCAACTTAAGTATCACCTTAGACAAAAACACTAAAAATGTTAACTTCGTTGATGCTACCCTTTACCTAGACTCTAAAATATATACACCCTTTCATAAACCTAACGAAAAAATAATTTATGTAGATACCAAGTCTAACCACCCTAAATCCATATTAAACTCAATCACTAAAGGAATATCTAATAGAATCTCTAATCTATCTTATAACGAAACCATAGTTAACAATAATTCACAATACAGGCATTAGCTAAATCAGGCCATAAAAATGGGATTGAGTTCCTACCTATAAATTCACATAGTTACAGCATTATTTCTAACAATATGGCCATGAGGAAAAATAATAAGAATAATAGCCACCCTTACTCTAATACGAAGGGACACCAAAATAATATTATAAACAGAAATATCTTAATAGATATTACAAAAAACAAACATAGAAAAATTAATACATTTTTCACCCCCCCTTTCAATCTAAACGTCTCGACCAACTTACCTAAGGCTTTCTTCTCAAGCCTAGAAAAAAACTTCCCATCTGGCCACAAATACCATAATCTTATGAATAAAAACACCATTAAAATCTCTTACTCTACCACACCTAACATAGCTAGTAGTAATAAAAGAAAGATTAATACTTATTTCCAACAAATTAAAACACAGCAGGAGGTAAACTTTCAGAACAACATAATAACTACAAACCCTAATAGCATTAGTAATAATAATAATAACACTAATGAAATCAATAACATTAGGAACGACAACCATCATAGCCCTAATACTATCCATAGCAACCATACTTCTACACAACATAATAACAGGCAAGATAACATCCAAAATAAATGTAACTGTAGATCAAATAGAACTTGCGCTTTAGGTAATAACTGCTTAATCAAAGACATCATTTACTCCTGCACGGTCAACACTAACAACTCTTCTAAAACATATATAGACTCTACTTCGAACTGCTTCAAGACGAGATACAACTCGCACCTCCACTCTTTCAAAACACACAATCTAGCCAACTCCACTTCACTATCTAGCTACATACACTATCTGAAAACTAGGAATAGAACATATACACTTCAATGGGAAGTAGTAGTTAGGGCTGCATCGTATAAACCACCTAATAAATTGTGTAACCTCTGTCTCCTAGAGACTCATACTATAATCTTTTCGAATCTTAACCTCCAAAATAAAAAATCGGAAGTGTTTGCATCATGCCAGCACTGCTTCCGACTCTCATTCCATAGCTTTAAACCTAGTTTATAACAATGTCAGATTTGAATTCACCACCACCATTAGCACTTCACCTCAAGGACTTGCCTTCCCCTACTGCATCACACTCTTTGATCCACCCTTTCCTCTACACAAATCATTTTTATCTCTAACATTATACTCTAGAAATATTCTTATAGTCACCACCTTTTAATATAATTACTTTAGATTACTTATAATTATACAGTGATTGAAATATAATATAATATATATAAACTGTAAATGTTAAATGTAACAATGAATTATATATACATTTATAATTAAATGTATAAATTAATAACATTGTATATAAAGGATTAATTTATTAACATAAGGGACTTATCTAACTTAAATGTAATATGGAACAATGAATTATATATACATTTATAATTAAATGTATAAATTAATAACATTGTATATAAAGGATTAATTTATTTACTTAAGGGATTTATCTAATTTAACATGCAAACAGCTATACGTTATTCCAAATATTGGGTAGACAACAATCTAATGAAACCTTTAATATATTATAAGAGAGTAGACTGTATTTAAAATTAAATATAAGTATATAACATTTTGTATAAGGGATTCAATTGTGGCACTATATAATGTCTATTAGAACAATGAATTTAATTATTATATTGAACTAGTTACCTCCCCTTACGCATTAGCTCCCCTTAATTCCATATCCACTTCCGGATATTAAACCGTTGAAAATTCTCGCAGTAGAACAACTATAATCCATGAATATGAATACAATAACACCAAGTTACAATCCATTAGTATAACAAACATTCAATACAGATATAACTTAACATATGTAATGGACGTGAAATCTGTAACTTTCATATTCTACACACATACAAATTTGAGCTATACAGAAAATATCATCGCATTGCATCCCCCATAATACACTAACATATTCGCTTAAAGTGCTTGTATTTTATTTAATACCTTGCCATACAGTACTCATATATGCATAATACATTTTCTTCTTCCATTCCTTTATATATGACTAACGCATGTACTATATCTTTAATTATTAGACTATTCTCTTATATTATCTGTCGCATGTATTCCACCCTGTGCTTTTAATTTTAATTTTAATTTTTAATTTTAATTTTAATTTTAATCTTAATTTGAATTATTGTACAATTCTCGTATAATATATGTCGCATCCATTCCACCCTGTAAACATGAAACTGGTGTCCACAACATCAATATAAATGTATCTGTATGATTCTTCAGTTGAATAGGAGGTTAATTATATGTACAAAAATTGATAATGCTCCGAGGACACCAAGCTTAAGTTTGGAAGAAACAATTGTCAGCGATTAAATTATTCAAACATAACTTTGGTACTTATGTAATCTATATTACTGCTCTGTAAAACACCTGATGTTCTTACATTGAGCTATTTCTCTTACTGGTAATAAGGTAGTAATACATTACTGACCTTCCCTGTTTATAGTTGTTTATAGTTGTTTATAGTATAGTATATACATAACTATAAATAGTATCTTTAATATTATATATATATATATATATATATATATATATATATATATATATATATATATATATATATATATATATATATATATATATATATATATATATATATAATATATATATATACTGTACATTTGTTTGTGTGTGTGTATGATCACACGCACATAAATGATTTTGTAATTATATTTTCATCAAATCGTAATTTTTGAAACCTGTGAGGACTTTGTGTCTCCCATATCCGTACAGCTATATACACAGATTAGGTATATATGCATGTGTGTGTGTATGTATGTATGTATGTATGTATGTATGTATGTACATATGTACGTAATTATGTATGTATGTACGTACGTATTTACAAATGTATGTATGTATTTACGAATATATGTATGTGCTTGGGTGCATACATACATACGTACATACATACATAATTACATATCTACATACGTACATACATACATAAGAAAATGCATGTATACATACGTGCATATACATATCCTAAATGGAAGACGTCATATCTCCATCGAAAGATAAAACAAAAGAAGAGACGCCATGACACGTCTATTTCGTTTCGTTTCTGCAAACGACAGGCAAATTGAAATCAATTTGTATTTAGTCTAAATCTAGCTATCTATTTGTTTATATTTAGGAGGTTGATATGAATTGTTTGGTGTCTTCACTAAAGTAGTATATGTTTATTTTTTTAACTATGATTTTATCTCTTTTTCCATTTTATTTAAATATTTATTTATTGGTGTTTTAGTTTTGTAATTTCCTTTTCGCATGTTTCTAACTTTTGTGAACATTTTGATATACCAGTAAGTCGATGGGTGTTTCGTGCTTAAGAAGACTTTTGAAGACAGTATTTATAATTATATATTTATTCATCTATACAAATTTGTAGTTAAGGCTTTTAAATGTAGGATTACACCGAGTAACATCCAATAAAAAAAAAAATAAGTCAATGCATGAGTAGATACGAAATAGTATATTTTAAATATAGCATGGTTATTCTCTCGAATTTTCACCGACGGCACTTCTTCAGACAAGCCATTGCCGACTAAATTTCAAAAATTATATTTTACAATATAATATATACTGGTTTACGAATCTATCCATGTGTATTTAGTATATTTCTCTGCACATGTTTGAATACATATTTTCTTTTGTTGGTTATGCTCGTTGTTTACGTCTGTCTTTACGTCTGCCTTTAGGTGGGCCATCTCTTCAAAAGGTTCTTCGCAGCATGAAGACAGTGATTACAAAAATCCAGCTGATTGTTTAGGGAACTCTTGTTGATGGAAAGGATTTTGAGAATAAGCACCTTTCTTCCGTGCATAAATTGCAAATCTTTGATCCGCATATATAGGGTCAAGATTTTTTTAGTATTTTCCATTTACCCCTACTCTTGAGTTTCTATGCCTGGCTTGCCTAGTTCGTGGTATTATTCTTGTCCGAGTGTCTGAAATTTATTTCATGTTTTAAGAAACAGTTTTTAAACCGACTTTCCGATATTCCCACGTATGTCCAGGTTTCTTTCTGGTGGTGATATAAAGATGTGACATCAGCCTCATATATTACGGCTAGAGTGTTACACTGTTGATCAAGTAGGCATGTATATAGCTTTTGACATCAGGGTCCATAGATTCACCGGTTTGGGTGTTTATTTAAGAGGCGAGATTTCATATTTCTGGTAGAGAAAATAATCTATTTTAGTAGCATAGTGGTTAAAATTCTGGTGGTATTTGTCCTAGGGGAAAATGTATGCCCATAAGTGCTAAAGAGTTTTCCTTACATTAGTTTTGACGTTAGGGAGAAAAGGGCTGAGAACCTGATTGTGGATTTGTTTTTTTTTTTTTTTTGTTTTTTTCCTGTTCGTTTTAGAGCAGTTGTCTGAAACAGATCTAGTCCTGTTGAAGTCTTTTTTACATAAAATAATTATGGTTATACTTCACCATAAACGCACACACTCACACACACGCATACACAAACAGACACGCGCGCGCATGCATACATACATACATACATACATACATGCATACATGCATACATACATACATACACACACACACACACACACACACACACACACACACACACACACACATATATATATATATACATACATACATACATACATACATACATACATACATACATACATACATACATACATACATACATACATACATACATACATACATGATGGCTGCCAACTCGTTTTCGAGTACGACCACTACTTTATATCCATGTAGGAGAACCCCTGCCAATGCGCTGAAGGAGTGTGACTTTTTAGTCCACCCAGCGACTTGAAAACTCTGGTACAAACACTACACTTGTGACAATTATTGACAAATAGTGCTGGGCCCATGGTACCATGTGACGACAAGTGCAGAGAGATCTCCAGATATAAAGCAATGCCTGTGCCGTGAAGCTTTTATAGTGAGCAAAGGCACTGCACAAAGCCAGTCTCACTCTCTTAACCAAGATGATATTTACCAAAAAGAAGAACAAGTCAACATCATTGGATACCATCAGGGTTGCAGGTGTTATATCAGAGTTTTCCTTCTCCTAGAATTCTGCCTTGACAAAGGCTAATGGGTCATCTTTCCCGGTGATTTTGGATGGCCATTGACTCTTAAGAGCTCCTTTGCCCTTTGACAGGTTTTGTTTTTAGTCCTGCAGGATGTCCAAAGTCACCCTCCTCACCAAGAAACATTAGTGGGGTTGCCAGTTTAGTCGCCAACGACCCGACCATGAGACAGCTTGTACTGGGATACATGTTACCAGTAGCACCAACTGGTGATCTGACATATGCGGAGGTTCGTTTTCTCGGCGGGACGCCGCTCTGCGACCTGCGGGCACCGCGCGCCATCCAGCCTGACGGGAACGGGTCGCGACGACAGATCGAAGGGGAAGTGCGTCCTATGCCGGCACCCCGCGAATCGTAACGCTGGCGAGGCGGTCGGCGGTCTACCCGTCGAAACGAGAGACCGCCGCCGACGACAACGGCGCCTTCAAACAGCAGCGGACTGAGTCCCATCGCGATCGATACATATATACATATATAAGCTCTTAACTATTACTGGAATTCTATAAGAATCCAGCTTCTATAACTCTCGGCAGAAGCGAAAGTATGAGTGGTCTTGATAAACGATAACGAGCGAGAAACAGGACTGTCGGTCACTCTTCTTTGCTTTTGCCGAGAATAAGTGAGTGACATAGTCACTACTTTAAAACTCATAGCGAATGGTCTTCAAAATGTTTTTAATTAAACATACAGTATATTGCCAAATATACTATACATACACATATATATATGAATGTATATATGTATGTAAGTATACATATATGTATATATATATATATATATATATATATATATATATATATATATATATATATATATATATATATATATATATATGTATGTATGCATGTATATATGTATGTAAGTATACATATATATGTATATATATATATTTATGTGTGTGTGTATATATGTATATATGTATGTATGTAAGTATACATATATATGTGTATATATGTATATATATATATGTATGTATTTCTGTATGTATGTACCAGATACGTATATTTAAACTAAGCTTATAATGGGATTATCATATTTTTTGTTATGCACTTGTTGATTGGCCGGTATGAAAGTTATATTTGCATATGACAACGTATATGTGTATGTATGTGTGTGTTTGAGTGTGTGTGTGTGTGTGTGTGCGTATGAGTCTGTGTGCGTGAGTGTGTGAATGTGTGTGTGTGCGTGTGTGTGTGTATGTATGTGTGTGTGTAAATATGAATGTATGCTTATGTGTAAGTTTGTATGTGCGTATATAATCTTACAAAATCCTAGCAAGATTATCAGATTGAATTTTCATTTCGACAACTAATATACACCCAATCGAGAGGATGCAACTGTATTTGTACACACCAACACCTCCTTAAAATACAAACACACACTCGCATACACACATACACACATATACACACATACACACATACACACATACACACATACACACATACACACATAGACATACACAAACGCATGCATATAGAAACACATAGGCGCATTTTCTCAATCATAGTCGGATACAGTGACACCTGTACACAAACGCGCCCGTGCACATATATCGAGACATAATGACAAAATCCTGATCGGCAACAAGCAGATAACATTTTTCATTACATCTCCAATAGAAATAACTGTCGGAAAAATACCACAGCGGGGAGTCTTTACATGCAAGAAATAGCAGTCTTAATTTCCTTAAATCTACACATATGCTTTCAAAGAAATAAAGGATTATTGAATTATTGTGAATCCTGGAGAAATGACGGAATGTTCACTTCATGAAACTTATCTAACACTTTGTTTACTCAATCTGGTATAGCCTGGCCTTAAACAACAACAATTATCACAGGAATTACACTATATTTTTCATTCTATTCTCTGTGATTATTTGATTCGTTTTTGTGTTTAAGAAATTATGCAAATGAATTACAAAAGTGAAATTGAATTCTATACCTTCATTTTGAAAGTATCGCCATTGTTGTTGTTTTCTTGGGAAATCTTCACAACTCTATATTTTCAAATATAGGCAAAAGAAAGAAAAAGTACACAATCTGTCCACCGGGGACGTAGGGCGGCCAGCGCGTGGACCCCCATTTGCATATCATAGTGAGAGATGGGGAAAGCGTGAGAGACGGAGGCAATGACAATAGGAATTTGATTCTTTTATGTTCAATCCTTAGTAGAATTTTTTTGTTTCTCTGTATATGTAGATGCACACACACATGAACACAAAACACAAATAACTGCCACTACAGCAATGCTATCAGGATTGAGCTATATATGTTGATCTTCATATAATCTTATTTACTGTGTTTACTTTTTATGAGAGACTTTGTTTTTGTTGTTGTTATCGTTAGTGATTTTATTTTTGATTTTACCATATTGGTGTAATATGTCTTGTCCAAGTATTCTCCCCAATGGCTGAAGAACAGCGAAATATCGAAATATGTTCATCAGTTCTTCAACTGGAAGGTCTACGAAGAATAAAAAGAAGCAAAAAGAGGAGAAGAAAAAGAAAAGGGAGCGGAGAAAGCAGAGAAGTAGTGCCAAGAAGAAAAAGAAGCTTGAGGAATTCAAAGTCAATTAATTGAACGTGTGAAGTGAAAAAGAACCTATATAATTGTTGTTGTCAGTTATTCTCTCTCTTATATATATATATATATATAGATATATATATATATATATATATATATATATATATATATATATATATATATATATATATATATATATATACATACACACATTCATACATACATACATACATACATACATACATACATACATACATACATACATACATACATACATACATACATACATACATATTTGTTTGTGTTTTTATTTAATCACTTCTCTCTTGAAGAACAGATGTTTTCATCGATCCATCATAACACATAAATGATTGTTCAGCATTATTGTCTTTCGAAGACAAGAGACAGAGACAACTCACATGTTTTTCGTTCAGCTCTACATGGGCAACACTAAAACAATCAAAGCTAACACTCGCCAGTTAGACAATAGCCCCGCTGAGTACTGTGGTGTATTTTACATCTATCTCGTCACCGCCAACAATATGCTGCCCATTTGTATGTAGGGGGATTGATTGAATCTCATTTATTTGTTTCTAGTGTATGACTAGATAGATTTCGCGAGTGCATGGTATCTTTTACAACCATCTGGATTGTAGCTTGCCACGATATATGTTATCAATTATGTGGACTGTACCTCAACATGATACCTAGTTATAGCTAGTTAATTTCAATGTCTACATAAAATCGATTTGCAGCTGTATCGTTCATAAGTTTCTCATTTACATGATTTGGGCCTAGGGTACATCTTTATAACTTTATGGACGATACCTGCCTGTCTGTATTACCTACTTGCATTCCTACACATAGTACTGGTGCTCATTCCTACACATAGAAGACAATACCTTTATCTGGTTTCATTTCCCTGATATGATGGCTGTATGCAGCTGGTTAAATGTTACGATATAACATGTCTATTAACTACATCAGTAATTTAAGTATAATCACCTACCTATTTACTACTAACTTTACTTGTTATATGTTTACATCTAAATGGATGTGATATAGCCTGATGGCAGAGTACTGGTGATAGAATATGAATCAGGAACTGATAACCAGGGACTTTAGGGATAGAAACTCATAACTGTTATTGTTGTTGTTGTTTTTGTTGGTTCTTTTTGTCAATTATTAACACTGCAGTGATAAAACACAAAAAATGAGCAACTAAATGCGCTGATATATTACAACGGTACCCTGGTATATCAAATATAACAAAACCAGTGGAAGAAACCCTCAAACACTAACCAAATAGATGTTAAAACAATAACGAAATCATACCCATAACACTGATAAACACCGATAATGGCAATCAATACATTTTTATAACAATAACGAAATACAACTAATTGTTATACCACTGTCGATACACAACTAAATTATGTTTATAACACTTTAAAAAACGGCCAAATTATGTTTATAACACGTTCTAAACACTACAAAATTATGTTTATTACAGAGATGGAACATTACAAAATTACGTTTGCAAATCACTACTAAATTATCTAAAACTATTTCAAATACTACAAAATTATATTTAAACCTTGACGAAACACAACTAAATTATGTCTATAAAATTTACAAAATACTTCTAAATAGTTTCATAAACAAAACACAAGTAAATTACTTTTATAACACTGACACAACAACGTTAATAACATTTAAAACACTTTGGATTATAACATTGAAAGGAATTCTTCAAAACTTGAAGATATATTCAAATACCAAGATGTTTTCAGAAAGTATGATCCCTGGATTATTACCAAAATGGATATTAGAAGGAATGATCACTAGGGAAGGCGTAAGCAATATTTTTTCTTTTATTTGTTTAGCTATTTTTGATTCAAGATATTTGATAAAAGGTGAAGTAGATTCGATTTAAGAAGATATTTAATAATGATTAACTTTC
>OZ024742.1:65537000-65542000 GCA_964016885.1 Eledone cirrhosa | reverse complement strand
AAATTCTACGGACATCCTAATTGGTAATAGAATACGAGAGCGGAAATTGGGAGAAATGGGAATAGAGAGATAGAGATCAGGTGGGAGAGAGTGGCTAGGAAAAGAGGTCGAGAGTGTAAAACTGAAAGAAAGTGGTTTATATATAATTTAGAACAGCAAGTAAAATTTGAAGACACAAATAAAACGAATAATGTTCATATTTCTATAGCGGTAGGTGTTTTATATTTACAGTAAATGTAAGCTATATACCGACAAACACTATTACAATATTGACCTCTAATTTCCTAGTGAAGTATATTGAGAAAGATTCCATTGACCAGTTATCCGTCCATCTCGGAAACCTAGCCTCGTTTCCACTTCAATTTATCCATTATCAGGCTTTTTATCATTCCTTCACATACGTCATACATATGAATAACTTTTGATATATGCGCGAATCTCCATAAATTTTGACGTCGCGTTCTCACTAGTTGTATAATAGTTGGTTGAAGTTATACACCAGTTACTTGAGAGATTCTATGGATAAGAACGTCCCGCTAGCAGGCAGCTATAGCGGAACAATCTAAATACAATGAGTATATACGATGGATGCGGCGAATTGGCAGAGTCGTTAGAATGTCGGAAAGAATGCTTTGCGGTATTCTGTTCGGCTCTCTGCCCTCTAAGTTCAAATTCTACTGACGTCAACTTCGCTTTTAATCAATTCAAGGTCGATAAAAAGTACCAGTCTATTACTAGAGTCAATTCTTCCACTATATCATATTTTTACTTTTATTCTCTCACTCTCTATCCTTCGCTGGAAAAAATTTGCTGTTTCAGACCTGGAAAGGAGATGGGCTCCTCCAGGTTTAAAACAAAATCCCTAAGAACGCCGTAACTCAATCCGGCACTCCTACGACTCCCTCAGGAGTTACAGTTTCATACATATATGGTGAATAACGCATACATTGCCTTGTCTAAACAAGTTATCGCGGTAAGTGCACGTGAGAAATGTAATTCAGCAAAATGAAATAGTTTAAAACATTTGAACCAGTGGAGGTAAATTTAAGATTACCATAAAGGAGAGAATTGTCCGGCTAAAGAAATATGCAAATTTAAAATAGTAAATATTGTGATATGAGATGAGATGAAATAGTCTCAATACGTTAGATATCAATACGAAGAATGTTGAATTATACGATTACATGTTATCTGTGAATATATCGTAATATAATTGTTTCTACTTTTGGCACAAGGTCAGCAATTACCTAGTACATTACTGGTACTTTATTTTATCGGCTACGTAAGGATGAAAGGCAAAGTTAACCTCGGCGAGATTTGCACTCAGAATGGCAAGGGCTGTAAATCTATGCATCAAAGCATGGCGTCTGACCCTCTACCGACACTGCCAAAATGAAAGGACATATATAGACAATACAATATACAGGTTCGGCTGCTATTACGTACACCCATCTTATGGATTCTGCCCCCCAAAATACTGGTATTGACGTGTAAAACACTACCTACGTTTATATATATATATATATATATATATATATATTCTATTCTAAGGCGGGTAAAATTCCCGAGATCCATGGACGAGTTCTCTCCAGCGGTCTCTGTCCCTCATTATCGCTGCCATGTCCTGCGTCTCCAACAGACCAGTGTCTGTCCTTAGGGCATCAACATACGTTAACCTTGGTCTTCCTCTTCTAGTGAGTCCATGTAGGGGCTCCCAAAAGAGCACTGAGTACAATGTCATCTCTGGATGTCGGTGAGCATGTCCAGGTAACCTCAGTCTCCTCTGTGTCACTTTTGAGCTGACTTTTGGGATGCTCCCATACAGCTCTGAGTTTTTCATCCTCAGTGTATACTGATTAATGTTCAGAGCCATCCTCAGCATTCTCGTGTAGCACCCATCCACCATCTGAGTGAGTTTCTTGGTCAGTGTCCAAGTCTCAGACCCATACAGCAGCACAGACTCCACTACAGCAATGAAGAGGCGGTTTTTCAGGTCTTCACGAAGGTCCGACTTCCACACCGATCTCAAGCTGTGGCACGCCGCCCAGGCTTTGCGCTTCCTCTCAACCACATCGTCTTCCGTATTCCCAATCTTTGCTCCCAAATACAGGAAGCCCTCAACCAATTCTAGCGGCTTCCCGCCTACATTAGTGATCCCCTCTGGCTTCTCAACATTCTCTACTAGATATTTTGTTTTAGTCTCATTCATTTTCAGCCCAACACTCATCGACACAGTCTCAACCTCCCGCATCAAATCCTCTGCCTCCTTCACTGTATTTGTCACCAAAACTATGTCGTCGGCAAATTCAGCATCCGATACCTTTTTCGCCCTAACTCTCCTGCTCTGAGCCGGTGCTACAGTAAAGCCAAAGTCCTGGTGTTTCTCCAGTGCAAGGCGCATACAATAGTCCACTACGATGATAAAAAGGTAGGGAGCCAATGTATCTCCCTGGAGCACTCCAGCCAGTATCTCAAAGAACTCTGTCATTCCATCAGGTGTAATGACTTGGGCTTTGGTGTTGGTGTAGAGCAGTGATATCAGGTCCACTATCTTCTTGGGGATTCCATAATCCTGTAAGATCTTCATCAGGCAGTAACGGTCAACAGAATCAAAGGCCTTCCTAAAGTCAATGAAAACCATGACCGCAGGAAGGCACTTTGCTCTAGCTCCCTCTAATATCCTCCTCAGCATCAGGATGTGACTGGTGGTTGATCTATGTATATATGTATATGTATATATGTATATATATATATGAAAAGATTGAGGATCCCGACCGAGGAACTCCGGCCGTTTCGACAGGTAGATTATATATATATATAATCAGAAAAGGGCTTTCTTTTGAATGAAACAGTTCTAGTGTTGTATAAGCCATTTAAATATCAATACTCTATTGATATAATGCATACTTTACTTACCGTGGTTACCCCCGATTGAACCGTGCACTCATATATATATATATATATATATATATATATATATATATATATATATATATATATATATATACATATGAGAGAGAGAGAGAGAGAGAGAGAGAGAGAGAGAGAGGGGGGAGAGAGGTTTCAGTAAATTTATATATTTTATCATGAATGTGGTTTCCAATAGGAATGTTTATACACACGTATATACACACGTATGTATGTATATACACATGTACATATGTATGTATATGTGTATATACATGGGTGCATTGTATGTATATGCGTGGGGACATAGAAATAGTCGGGCTTGACATCCGAGCGCGTGGTTAAACCACTGGGAGTGAAGGACCCCTAGCCTTTGGGCAGGGCATTCTTCTAGGAGAAGGCAACTCAGGAAACTGGGATAACTCCGATATAAAAACTGCGGCTCAGCAGTTACCGATGATGTTGATCTTTTCTTCTTTTCGGGTTATAGCTACTGTCGCTCAGAGAGTGGGATTGGCTCAGTGCACAGTCTTTCCTCACTTTAAAAAATATCTTCACGCACAGGCATTACACGATAGAATTAATTAATAATTATTAATAATGGTGTATAGTGCAATGGCCATACTCGATAACGAGGGGGCAGCCGTCATGTATCTATGTATATATGTATGTATGTAAAAAACCTTCAAAGCACAGGCATTGCTTGTTCAGCATATGTTACAGCATCGTGTGGCTGGCCGTAGCCTAAGAGTGCACCAAAATCTATAATCTGACAAGCGAGTGCAATACTCTTAGCTTGCAGCCATCATGTATGTATGTACGTACTTACGTACTTACGTATGGGTAAATAAATGGATGTTAAAGAAATGACATGTAACTTGTATCTATATGTGTTTTATGCATGCGTTATCTTGTGTGGGATACTGGGATTATATTCGCAGGCTATATATGATCATACGTTGTATAAGCCTGTCAATATATGTATTGATTCACTTCAAAATACACGTGTATATATATATATATATAATCATATGTATATATATATACAAATTAATAAATACATATATGTATGGATGTATGTATATGTGTAACTATATACATATAGATATATATATTATATATACATACATATATTATATATGTGTGTGTGTATATATATGTGTGTGTGTATGTATATATATATATCCTGATGTCTTCCAAAAGTAACGGTTGCATTTTGAAAGGGTACGTCAATGTCTATTTATAAAACTGGTATATATTGTATTTTGTCTGATGAAGGCATACCATAATTTAACTTGGTATCCTTGAAATATGTATAATGAAATAAATATGGTTTTATAAATATAGTTTCCATTTGTTAATATCGTATATATATATATGTGTGTGTGTGTGTTTGTGTGTGTGTGTATATATATATATAGAGAGAGAGAGAGAGAGAAAAGAAACAAAATTTCGCTTCAAGCATAGCTTTATACAATATGTATAGAAATTTCGTATTGCGAAAGAAATACGGTTTTAGGAAGCCGTAGCTATGCAAACACCGGGGGGCTAACGCCCTCTAGTGATGTCCAGCAGAAGGAAGGGGGACAACCGTCTACGCATTTCAGGCTTAACTGGCCTTCGTCATGACGATTCCTCTCACCGCTTGCTACTGCTGAACTATAAGGCAGCCAAGAATATATAGTTTTCTCGTCTGTGTAAATGAGGTGATTAATCTCATATCCATATGAAGCTGCATAAGTTGGCTCAACTTATAACAGCAAAGAAATAAGATTTCGTATCAAACTCGAAGCGAAAACTTATTTCTTTGCTGTTATAAGTTGAGCCAACTATGCAGCTTCATATGCAAATGAAATTAATCACCTCATTTACACAGACGAGAAAACTATATATTCTTGGCTGTCTTATAGTTCAGCAGTAGCAAGCGGTGAGAGGGATCGTCCTGACGAAGGCGAGTTAAGCCTGAAATGCGTAGACGGTTGTCCCCTTTCCTTCTGCTGGACATCACTAGAGGGCGTTAGCCCCCCGGTGTTTGCATAGCTACGGCTTCCTAAAATCGTATTTCTTTCGAAATACGAAATTTCTATATTAAT
>OZ024742.1:65512000-65532000 GCA_964016885.1 Eledone cirrhosa | reverse complement strand
TATTATTGTTCTTTGAGTCTCAGTCATTGATGTTAGTTAACTGGAAAATTTGTTGAAATGAATATCAAGCCACTACCTGCAGCCTCAGATATTCAGGACGTACCGGAGGGTTCTTGCTGTTTACAGCAAGCATGCCTTTTGAAGCGTTCCAAAAAGTGTGAAGGGGCTAATTTTCTTTAACCATCCCTGGAAACTTTTTGAGATAGTACCTAGTGCGCCTATGACAATCGAGACCACTTTGACTTCATGGCAGTTCCAAATCCTTTTTACCTCCCGCTTTAAGTCCTGGTATCGGTTAATTTTCTCCCTCTCCTTCTCTTGCACTCTCGTGTCGAATGGGCAGGCCACATCCACAATCAGGCACGATCTTTTTTCTTTGTCCAAAACCACCAGGTCAGTTCTATTGTGTTCCAGTTTCTAGTCCGTCTGTATCCTAAAATCCCACAGCACCTTCACCTGATCGTTTTCTATCACCGGCTCATACCACTTCTTAGAATGTGGTAAATTGTTTACTTTGCATAGGTGCCAGTGGATCACCCTGCCCATCACATAATGTCTCCAGCCCTTATAGTAAGTCTGGGCTAGGTGTTTACACTCGGATACAATGTGAGCCACAGTCTCCTCTCTCTCTCCACAGATCCTGCACAGTGGGCTAGCCTCCTCCTTGTAAATATGGTGTTTCAACCACTTCGTTTTGAGGGCCTGCTCTTGCGCAGCCATTAACATTCCTTCTGTAGCCTTTTTAAGGTTTCCTCTTTTCAACCAGTTCCATGTCTGTGGGTCTCTGAATTCAGTTTTCTCAAAGAAGGTACTATGAAGGGATTTTTCCTGGAGGCTGCTCTTTCTGCTTGTTGTTATTTCCTCCCTGGACATCCCTTGGTCTATTGTCCTCTCTTTCAGTATAGTTCTGAGCATTGGCTCCTTACTATCAGTCACGTATTTGTGTAGGTTGTTTTTCTCCATCTGAACACAGTCCTCTATGCTGATAAGACCTCTTCCACCTTCAGATCTCTTTAAGTAGAGTCTATCGACATCACTCCTCTTGTGGAACATGTTGTAGATAGTCAATAGCTTCCTAGTCTTCCTATCCATTTCTTTTTGTTCAGCAACATTCCATCTCAGAATTCCCGCACTGTACCTAATAATAGACACAGCTCGGGAATTTACTGCACTTATGGCATTCCTACTGTTCAGATGTGACTTTAATACGCTCCTTATTCTCCGAATGTATTCATTTCTTATCAATTCCTTCATTTTTTTTGTTCTTGATGTCATCAGCCTCCAGAACATCCAAATACTTGTATCCTTCTTCAGTGTCAATTTCCTTTGTCATCTCACCTGTTGGTAGCTGGATTCCGTTACTTCTGCTCAATTTACCCCCTCTTCATCACAAGGACTCCACACTTACTAATACCAAATTACATACATATATCATTGCTGAAAATACGGACAGTGTCAACAAGCACATCCAACTCCTTCTCGCTCTTCCCGAACAGCTTAAGATCGTCCATGAAGAGGAGGTGATTGATGGTAAGCTCTCCCTTTCCCAACTTGTATCCTGCTCTCACTTTTCGCAGTATAATGGTCAGGGGCATCAGGGCAAGGACAAACAACAGAGAGACAGACTATCTCCCTGGAAGATACCTCTCTTGATCTTCACGCCTGCCAAGGATTTTCCAGCTGATGTTAACTCTGTTTCCCAGGACTTCATACTTTTGCCCAACAACTGTCTGATGTTATCTGCCACCTTGAAGATCTCTAGGCTTTTGGTGATCCAAGAATGAGGCACCATGTCAAATGCCTTTTTGTAGTCTATCCATCCCATGGCAAGACCAGTGTGTCTCCTCTTGCAATTCCACATTACCATCTTATCAATAGGTAACTGGTCCTTTGTACCACGGGACTTCTTTCGGCATCCTTTCTGTTCGTCCGGTAACAAGTTGTTTGTGTGGAGGTGATGGTAGATTTCCTCAGACATAATGCTTGTCAACAGTTTCCACATTACGCACAGACATGTGATAGGTCTATAGTTGGTAACATCATTACCCTTGATTCGGTCCTTCATTACCAGAACTGTGGTACCTTTTCTCAACCAATCTGGTACCTCACCTGACATCAATCAGTCATTGAACATGGTTGTCAGTTTCGGGTGGAGGGATGTTATATTTTTAATCCAATACCCCTGCACACCATCTGGGTCTGGTGATTTCCAGTTGGTTATTTTTGGCCTGCCCCTTAAGAGTTTCAACTTTGATACTCAAGTCAGTTTGTTGGTGTGCCTGTTCACTAATCTCCTTCTGTACTGTCTCAATCCACACTGCCTGGTCATTATGTTTAACATCCTGCTCCCATATTCCTCTCCAGAATCTTTTAGTTTGTTCCGCCTCAGGGATCAAGTCGTTGCTTCTTTCTTTCCCTTCAAGCTGTCCAAACAGCATCTTCTGGTTGTTGTCGAACATGCGGTTCTGTCTATACTGACTGACTCTGCTCTCTTATCGCCTAATTTTTGCACTCTTTGCTACAATGCGTTGCTTCAGTTCCTCTATGATAATATTTAGCTTTTTCCTCCTAGTTTTGTACTTTATTTCCAGTCTATTTTTAGTGTCTATGTTTTTTAGTGGCCCATTCAGTAGGGACTCAAGCTTTCCAATGTCAGTTCTCATTTCCCTGATTTGACCACTCAGTCGTTTATTCCACCAAGGCTCTGATCTTTCTTGTTTGCTGTTTCCTCCCGCTTTTATACCAAGTAATTTCCTCACCGCATTTGCTGTTGCTTTGAGGATATTGTTGCACTGGTGAAGGCTCCTCGCCTCAAGGTATGGGATGACTTTGTTTACCTTAGCTGTTGTTTCTTTTAACTTTTTCCTGTCTACAAATCTTAGGTTCATAGGTTTCCCACTATCATTTTTCAATTCATCTACCACTAAGTTTAGGATATCAACCAAATCTTGTCCTAGCCCGTCAGCATTCATCTCCTCAATGGTCGTATCTTTGTTCCAGGTATTATTTATTTCAGCATTCAGATCATTGTCTGCTTCGGATGGTTCCTCCGTTCTCTCACCCTCTTTACCTTCATTTCCTACTGGTTCGTTTGCCTGGCATACTCCCTTCTCCATTTCCAAGCTAATCTCTCTGCTCAGTTCCTCCAGTTCCAGCTCGCTTATCCACCCATTAGTTCTTATTACCCGAGCCTGCCCGGCCAATTTTTGTTCATCTAATTTAAATAGACCAATCTCGTTCCAGAGGTTATGCATCCGTTTCCTATAGCCTTTCTCCTTGGGGATACTCTTCAGGTAACATTGCATAACAGTTCTATTCAATTCTTTCGTCCAGTTGGTTCTGGTCCCTTTCCTTCTTCTTCTTCCTCCGGCACCAGCAGTATTTGGTTGACAGCCAGGTCCTTGCTGCTGAGCCAGGGAGCACCTGCTGGGTGAGAGTCTGTCACATGACATTCTAGTCTCCACTTCACCGTTATTCGAACTGTTTAGGTTCGACATTTAAACACTATTATTATTATTATTATTATTATTATTATTATTATTATTATTATTATTATTATTATTATTATTGGCGACCTACGTAGGAAATCGTATTATCGTGAGCTCCGCAAAGGTTTGTTGTTTTCAGTTGTTTCAAATTGCCAGTTATGGAAAGTTTTTGTTGTTAAGTTTTTATAAGTTCACATATATTGCTTTTTGAAAAGGACACAAAAAATATTGGAGCCTTGAGCCCAAAACTTAAAGTTTTTAATTATCAAACAAAATATTTCTTTGAAAAAAAAACATGGACGACAAATTTACTGTTTCTAACAGACCAACACCCTCCTCCCCCTCCACCACCAACACCAACACCATTGTAAGCCTTGCTACGGTTCCCAATACTGAAAATATAATTAATAGCAGTCTGAATTATTTAGAATTGCCGCATAAAGACATGGATTTCCCGTAATTACCAATAACTGCAGGTGTTAAAGCCGCCATCCCCACCACCACAATGTCAAAAAGAACAACGAACACCACTGAGACCACCACCACCACCACCACAGCGACAACAGAAACAAAAAAAAATAAATTATTATCTCGTGACATCAAAATGGATTTACGCAGAATCGCCTCTTCCACGCCGAACACCACTGACACCACCACCACTTTCACCACAACTAAAACTAAAAATAACAATAACAACAACAGCGACAACAATAACAATGAGAATAACAACATCAATACCACCGCAAAGCAAAATGTGTCATTTCCCAAAGCAGCCAAGAAAAGCGAAACGATCGAGGTAAGCCAGGATAAATTAAATGAAGCCAAGAGAATGGTAAAAAAAGATGGGTACAGGGTCAGCCCCCACCCATTGTTGAGGGTAGAAGGCCTAGGTGTGTCGTTTGTGGTGAAGGAACCCACCTAAAGGCTTTCTGCCCTCAGGCTAAAAAGTTGAGGCCACCTCTCTTACCCACCCCAGTGACTCAACCATCAACACCACCAGCAGCAGAAATGGCAGCAACAACTGTAGCAGCAACAACCCCAGCAACAGTAGCAAAACCAACACCATCACCACCCACCGCGCCAGAACTAGCACCAGCACCTCCACCATCCACCACGCCACAACCAAAACCAACGCCTGTGGAGGATTTTCCACTCCCCGACCTATCGCAACTGGAGACAGATTGTGACGACGAGGAGTGGGGAATTTGTATCAGGAAAAAAGGAAAAAAGAAAAAGAACCCCAAAAAGAAAAAATCCTCTTCCTTCTCCCTCCAAAAACAAAATACAGGAGGAAACAAATAAACTAACAAACAAAAAGGTTAGGACAGATATGCCACCATCCACACCAGCATCACCAACCCCATCACCACAAATACTAACACCATCACCATCATTAACCCCAACACCAACATCACCAACAACACAAAAGTCATCTAAAAGCGCAACAGAAAGAAACCCACAACAAACGCAAACAAAACAAAACAACCAAAACGATACACACTACACAGCATTAAATTTCGGGGTCGATAAAACAAAGTACCAGTAATGCACTTGGTAATTGCTGGCCTTGTGCCTAAAGTAGAAACAATTAAATTTGAACAACAACCAATTATTACACTACATCCAACACAACACCAGCATCACAGAAAAAGACTACACAACACCCAAAAAATTCACACCACCTCCACACATACAAATCACTCGCATCACACAGAAAACGTACACTACACTAAAACAAAAATTCCCCTAGGACGTCGGAGACTTCCGACAAACACTCTCCAGGAGGATTTATAAGGACATCCTTCCGGAGGAGGCCACAAGCAGTGAAAAGGATGGACAAACCATCCTTCCTCTACGAGAAGTAAGGTAAGTGGTTTTTCCCATCTTTTCCACTCCATTTCAACATGACCTCACTCAGAATAGGCAGCCTAAATGCGCTTGGCTTAGGGTCGTCATGGAAGCAGGGCCACCTGCTCAACGACCTCAGGTCACTAAACATAGATGTGATGGCCATCACCGAGACAAGAATCTCCGAAGCACGGGCCTTCGCACCGATCTTCGGCGGCTACGATGTGTACGCATCCCCCAGCCGTCCTGGATTGGAGGGGGGGGGCGGTTGCTGTGCTTTTTCGGAGAGGTTTGGATCTCGCCATACGGGCTCTCTTCCGGAATCCAGAAGGTAAGTTGGTGGTGCTGAACGTGACCAGCGGAGACGAGCACGCTTTCAGGCTAGTGGCCGTCTATGGCCCGACGGGAGCAGCGCGCCTGATTTCTTCCTTCGTCTGGAGACCTTTCTTGGAACGTCCCGCTCTTTAGTGTTAGTGGGCGACTGGAACGGGATCTTAGATGCACGCTGGGACTGTGTGGGATTAGCGGATAGGGGAGGAGGGTGCAAGAGCATTACCAACCTGCTCAGGCGTTTTGAACTGTCTGACAGGTACCGATTGGATTTCCCGAATGTGCCAATGAGGACTTGGACAAACCGCATTGGGTCATCCACATCATATCTAGATAGAGTATTTTGTAGGGAAATAGAGAGGTCTAGCATAGGCTGTCCACAATTCAAGATAGTCAGCTACACGGGCCACAAATTCGTGATCTGTGTGCTTGACTTAGATAGGCCTCATAGACGAGGACCCGACTACTGGAAGCTAAACCCTTCCTTACCAGCGCGCAAGGCCTACAGAGACCGGATTAGCGAACTAGTTAAGTGGGCGTTGACGGGGGCCATCGTCAACAACAAGTGGTGGTTTGCTCTGAAAAGAGCGATTAGTATAGAGTCCATTAGGTTTAGTAAGGCTTTAGCTATAGAGAAAAATAGAGCAGAGGGAGAACTAGTTAGAAAATTAGACGAGGCGCTTAGCAAAGGCATCGCGACCAACCTACTTGCGGCGAAATTGGCCCTTGACCAATTCTTCATTGCAAAGCACGAAGGCTGCGTTGTCAGGTGTGTGCTCTCAGACACGAGGGGACGAAAGCCGTTCAATGGGCCCGAGTGGTGGAGGCGCGTCGTGGCAACAAAGCCACGATCCGGTCTTTGGTGGACCACGACAGGCGCATGCTACTCGATCACGGGCAAATGTGTGAAGCTTTTCAGCGACACTGTTCGGGGGCAGCGGTGGGCCGGATCGAGGGATGGACTTTAGTGTCTACCTCGACGGACTGCCGCGGCTCTCGGCCACTGAGGCGGAGTGTTGCGAAAAGCCATAACAGCCGCTGAAGTACGGGAGGCAATGACTGGCTGCACAAGGGGTAAATCGCCTGGTTTGGATGGTCTGCCCTATGAACTTTACGTACAGATGCCAGACTTGTTCGGAGGCCTCTTCGCGGACGTCTACTGCAGCTGACAACAGAACGGGAGAATTCCCAGCTCTGTGAGCCGAGGAGCGGTGGCGCTGCTGAGAAAGGATCCGAACAAGGGGGATAACATAGATAATTTCAGGCCCATAACTCTGCTAAACACAAAGTTCAAGATTTTGGCCAAGGTGCTAGCAAAGAGGTTGGCGCTTGTCGTTGGTGGTCTGGTGGGAGAGGCGCAGACATGTGCCATTCCCGACAGATCCATCCACGACAACCTCCAGCTAATGCGATACATCGTGGAGAGTGTAGCTAGGCAACCTGGCACGTGTGGATCCTTGATCAATTTAGATCAGTCGAAAGCTTTCGATAGGGTCGACCATCGTTACCAAGCGGCAGTCCTGAGGGCGGCTGGCTTTGGGCTCGTCTTCAGAGGCTGGATCGCTGCCATGCACAGCGACATCTGCTCTGTGGTGAGAGTGAACGGTCACCTTTCGGAACCGTTCAACATCATCCGCCAAGGATGTCCCCTCTCGTCTCTCTTGTACGTATTGACTCTCGAACCATTACTGTACAAACTGGAGACGCTGAGGGGGATCCCGCGCGAACTAGGATGCGGAAGATCCGTGTCAGCATATGCGGACGATGTCAGCGATGTCACCGTAGTGGTGTCAAACGTCCAAACACATCGAGGCGATCGGCACTACACTAAGAGAATACGAAGCAGTGACAGCGGCAATGATCAACCAGGAAAAGTCAGTGGGCCTGCAGCTCGGCACCTAGAGAGGCAGGTCCATGCCGTCCAACAGCGTCGTCGGGCGCTGGATGGACGGACCGGTTAAATTGCTAGGGTTCTGGTTCGGTCCGGACCTCGGGAATTTTTCATTGTTATTTTTTGTTACATCCTTTCTTTTTGTTTTTTACACGCAGATATGCCCATTTGAACCGTCCTGTATTGTTCTGTACTGTCCTTAATGTCTACTTTATGTAAACCCTTGTGGTTAATAAAGAAAGCATTATTATTATTATTATTATTAGTAGTAGTAGTAGTAGTAGTAGTAGTAGTAGTAGTAGTAGTAGTAGTAGTAGTAGTATAAACATCATCATCGTCATCAACACGGTAATTATTCCGGCTCTTTTTCCTTCCAATCCTGCGAATGTTAATTTTGCCATTAATCTTTCAGAGGATGATAAAAAATGTATGAATCATGTATTTCTCCTAGAATTTGATACATTACGATGGCGGACAATAGTGAACTGACGTGTACCATAGTATGGAACAAGATTAATGATGAATGAAAAATAAATTTTGAGTTAGGTCTTTCTAAAGATGCGCCTCCATACACACACACACATAAACACACACACACACACACACACACACACACACACACACACACACACACACACACACACACACACATATATATATATATATATATATATATATATATATATATATATATATATATATGGGGATGTATCTTTAGAAAGACCTAATTGAAAGTTTATTTTTCATTCATCATTAATCTTGTTCCATACTATGGTATATATATATATATATATATATATATATATATATATAAGATCAAAAGATGGTTAAAGGAGTTCCATATATTTTATTATGCGCATTTCAAAAACAAACATCATCAAGCAATAATATTTGTGTTTTCATCAGATAAAACAGGAGAACATGATATGAAGGCTAAAAAAACACTTGTGGATAGTGCAGTTTTAAATCAACATATGAAAAATGGTTTTAGATTGATGTGTGATATTGGGAAAAATATTTTATTTAGAGAGGGGGGGGAGGATGAAAGGGGAGGAGATGAGAGGGAGAGATGGGTGATAGAGAGAAAGAGATAGTTTTTATAACTGAGAGGAGATATATTTTTTACATAGAGAGGTTGAAAACCGTTGGAAGATACTGTATAAATTTAAAATTTTGAAAATTAACGAAGGGAGGATATGTGCGAGGAAAAATATTTTATTTAGGGAGGGGGGGGGGTGGAAAGGATGAAAAAAAAAGGGGGGGGTGAGAGTGAAGGTGGAGAGGGAGAGATGGGTGATAGAGAGAAAGAGATAGTTTTTATAACTGAGAAAAAGATATATTGTTTTAATATAGAGAGGTTGGGAACCGTTGGAAGATAATGTATAAATTAAAGGAATTTGAAAATTAACGAAGGGATGTCAGAATATTTAAGTGCGAAAGATAGATCATTATTGAGAAGTGAAGGCGAAATGGAGGAATAGTAGCTGGCAATATCAAATTGAATAAATTTTAGTTTGTTTTTATTATCCAATTTGTTGAACCAGCCAATCACTTCAGAAGTACCAAACCATAATATTGCCAGCTACTATTCCTCCATTTTGCCTTCACTTCTCAATAATGCTCTATCTTTCGCACTTAAATATTCTGACATCACCACAGATGAACTTCACATCATCCTCACCGCACGTAAAACCATCCTAGAGTTCAACAACGAATATTGGACCAGAGCCGATACCTCTAACAACTTCGACATCACAATGGGAGCATCCGATTCATCCCAATTGACTGATTTAATTGGTATCTTCATTTTGAACTCTTTGAGTCGGAAAATTCCTCAACTTCGCGGTGGAATTTATCGTGACGATGGACTCTTTACTATCCTAAATTGCAATATAGTTAAACTTAATATTATTAAGAACAATATACGTAATCTCTTTAACCAACATAACCTAAAAATTGAATTTGATAATAGTATCAAACTAGCTAATTTCTTGGATGTATCTCTTAATCTTGACACTGGCCTATATTACCCTTACCATAAAAACAATGAGAACCTTAATTATGTTAACTTTAAATCTAACCATCCTACCAATATCAAGAATGCTATAGTTAATAATATTGGAAATAGAATATCTAACATATCTTCTAATAAAAACATCTTTGATGCTAACGCCAATTACTATAATAACGCACTTTCTAAAGCCGGCTATCCAGATAAAATCAAATATAATAAAGAAACAAATTCTAGAAAAACTTACAGTAGAATAATTAATCATAACCATTCCAATAATTTTAATAAAAGACCTAGATACAAAAACATAATCTGGTATAATGCTCCTTTCTCCATCTCTATTAATAACAATATTCCTAAATTATTTTTTAGTGCCTTAAATAAATGCTTCCCTCCCTCACATATCTATAGTAAAATATTTAACAAACACACCATCAAATTTTCGTATTCTACATCCTCCAATATTTCCAACATCATCTCTAAACACAACAACAAAATATTAAATACTAAATCTCTTCCTTCCAATATTGAATTTCATAATAACAGTAATAGTACTCCCGACGTCATTGTAAACCCTAGGCTAACTTCTGTAAACCCAAATACAACGTCAAACACAACTTCGCTAAATGTTCATAATGCAACTCTAAATCAAGAAACTATTATTCCTATTATTCCTATCGCAAACAACTTCTCCAATCCAATTCCTTCTATAGATAACACTAGATCACTCATTAATAATCTCTCTAATTGCAACTGCCGCATTAAAAATAAATGTCCTCTCAACAACCATTGCCTCGATAAAAACTTAATTTATGAATGTAAAATTATAACTAGCACCAATTCCTTCACCTATTTTGGCTCCACTTCCACCTCTTTTAAAGCTCGTCTCTATAATCATCATTCATCTTTCAAATACAAACTTAAAAGAACTAACACTGCTCTCTCAGAACTCATATGGTCCTTAAAAGACAAAAACATTAAATATACCATCTTTTGGAAGAAGATTTCTTCTGCATCCTCATACTTGAACAGCTCTCTATCTAAAATCTGTAATCTCTGCCTAAATGAAAAATTTACCATTATCTCTAACCTAGATTCTATAATAAATAGACGCTCAGATCTGTTTTCTATCTGCCTGCATAAATTCCATAGAACTTTTCACAAAGTATACAGTTAATATTCAATTCTTTATCAATTTAGAATCTTTTCTCAAAGGCACATATACATACACCTCTTTAAAATATACCCATCTACCTTACTTTAAAGGGCATTATACACTCTATAATACTCGTTTACTCATTACCCTCATTCTATCTTCTCGTAAAATCATAGCATTTGTTTTTGTCATTTGAATATTCATCCACAATCATTATTATTTTTTCTCTCTATCATAAATCTTTTTAATCTCAATTTCATCCTTAATTTATTATTATTATTTTTTTCTCCCCATCAACGAACTCATTATTAATACATATTAACTCTTTATTCGCACATATCATATACAAACTTTAACTTCACATTATTTTTCTCAAATCCTTCTACACACAAACCTTAACAATTTTTCTCTTCGCTAATTTTGAAATTGCCACAATACATACATTTCTTCTTTTGACGTTAGAATATTCACCCACAATTATTATTTTTTTCTCTCTATCTTCATACATAATTTCCCTTCGTTAATTTTCAAATTCCTTTAATTTATACATTATCTTCCAACGGTTCCCAACCTCTCTATATTAAAACAATATATCTTTTTCTCAGTTATAAAAACTATCTCTTTCTCTCTATCACCCATCTCTCCCTCTCCACCTTCACTCTCATCTCCTCCCCCCCTTTTTTTCATCCTTCCCCCCATCCCTAAATAAAATATTTTTCCTCGCACATATCCTCCCTTCGTTAATTTTCAAAATTTTTAATTTATACAGTATCTTCCAACGGTTTTCAACCTCTCTATGTAAAAAATATATCTCCTCTCAGTTATAAAAACTATCTCTTTCTCTCTATCACCCATCTCTCCCTCTCATCTCCTCCCCTTTCATCCCCCCCCCCTCTCTAAATAAAATATTTTTCCCAATATCACACATCAATCTAAAACCATTTTTCATATGTTGATTTAAAACTGCACTATCCACAAGTGTTTTTTAGCCTTCATATCATGTTCTCCTGTTTTATCTGATGAAAACACAAATATTATTGCTTGATGATGTTTGTTTTTGAAATGCGCATAATAAAATATATGGAACTCCTTTAACCATCTTTTGATCTTATATTATGCATACTCCAGTCCCACAAACTGTAGAGTGCTTCCTATCCGATATCTGCATTGCCTTATTGTACTACAATAAAACTCACCTCCTACATATATATATATATATATATATATATATATATATATATATATATATATATATATATATATATATAGGGTGTGAGTATGATGAAAATAATGTGTTTGAAGTGATGCTGTCTTAAATTATCTCAGGTATTACGGCGTCAAGACAACACATATTGAAGGCAATGAAGATGTTAGTGTGTCACATGTTATTTTATCTAGCTCTCCTAATATTTCAGGGCTCAAATCCTTTCATCGGGAGATTATGATAAAAAAACTGGTTCAAAGTTTGCGGTTTTGTTATTATAAGCTCCCCATTTTACTTCCTTTGTTAGCAACGGTGGTCTTTATAAATGCCGAAAGTAATGGGATGACGTCGTCTATGAACTGACATGTGTAAACTGTTGTGTGTGTGTTCCTGTCAAATATTGTGTACTTTTGTTTATGTTTTATGTCAATTTTTGTATGTTGTGCCAAGTTGCAATAATTTTGATATTTTATCTATTCTTGATTGAGTTATATGTTTGGCTTGTATGTGTGTGTGTTTATTTCAGTTGCTGTGTGTCTAGTTGTAATTATCTGCTTGAGTTTGCTATTATGTATTTGTGTTTTATTGCCTTACGTGTGTACACTTTCATGTATTGCGTAATGTGTTCTAATCTGATGTTGATTTCTGGATTAAGCTTAGCTATTAGCATTGATTCATTGATTCTAAGGTTGCCTATGTTCCTATCCCTGACTTTAATAGTATCTATTATGTCTCTGTTGTTTGTTTTCGCAAATTTCTGTGTATTTCCTAAAGAAGAATGCGCGGCCGTTGAGATGTTCCTCAGTGTAAGTGTGACGAGGTCGAACTGTACTACGGTGTAAACATTCCTGCATTTGTCGCATTTAATGCAGTACATCACGTATTGGAGTAATGTTTTTAGGAGTATATGGAACCTTGCCATTGAATCCACTGGCCTCTGGCGTTCTTTGGGGGTAAGGAGCTGTAACATTAGTCGATGACAGGTTAGAGATTTTTCGACTGCTATTATTAATCAGATTTTTTTTAAACTATGGGTGTGTTAGTTTTACAAGAGTTTTATTCATAGTCTACATCTGTCTGGGATTAATCTGAGTGTAACATACATCTACACAATGTTGAATAATTTGGTTAGTTATGACACACACACACACACACACACACACACACACACACACACACACACATATATATATATATATATATATATATATATATATATATATATATATATATATATATATATATATATATATATATATATAACTTTGAGTATGTGCTGGTTATTTACTGACACTTTAGTATGCAGGTTAGAGCACTCAACGAAGTGCACAGGTGGGTCTGTTTACTCCGAAATAATGTAAAAAGAAGAAGCGTAATTCAACAGGTTAAAGTTAACTTCGTTTATTCATATGCGCTGCTATATATATATTTCGGTGATACCCATTATTCAACAGCTAGGACATCATCAGGTAGTTAGAACTTGGACAGAAAAAGCAGGAAAACATAATGTTAGAATAGATTTTACCTTATCCAGAGTGAGGTATTAATCCTCTAAGGAACTGAAGGCACTCTGGATATCAACGAATTAATAAGGTAAAATCTATTCTAACATTATGTTTTCCTGCTTTTTTCTGTCCAAGTTCTAACTGCCTGATGAGGTCATAGCTGTTGAATAATGGTTATCACCGAAATATAAATAAACGAAGTTATTTTCAACCTGTTGACTTACACTTCTTGTTTATATCTTTTATATATATAAAACAGAGCATGTCTGTCTGTGTGTCTGTCTGAGTAAATCCCTAAAACTCGAGAAGTGCCCGACCGATTTTTTTCAAACTTTACACATGCGTTACTTATATTTCTTGAAGTGCAATGGGCTAAAAGAATTTTAATTTTTCTGTATTAGGCGAAAAACCGCATTTTTTAGGCATAACTTAAATTTTTGAGGCGTAACTTAAAGATAATCCAGCCGATTTCCTCGAAATTTGCAGCACACATTAGTTTGTCCCCTCGCATTGTTGTGGACAAAAAAGAATTTCTGATTCCATTAATGGTTTCTAGGAAATTTACGAACTAGCATTGGGCATTACATGCCATTTTCATTTTCAATATAAACGCGACTTAAACATCGTAAGTAGCGTTAAAAATTTGGTTTATTTAACAGGGAACACAACAATTACTTACTTTTAAGCAGGACCATTTTCGGCGGATTGAGGAAATGAGGAGGACCTTAAAATGTTTGTAGGCGCCCTGTTGATGGTGACCCCAATTGTAACTCCGAAGCGTTCGGCATCCGATATAACAGTTCGGTCTATATCAGATTGGGTAGATTTACGAAGAGGCTATGGTCTCCTGTGGGGAAGGCCCAACATGCTATGCGGTTGCATGACATGTCTTACTCAAGCATTGCAGGCTTTACTCTGTACTCATGCAGGTGCAATAGACATAACTGATGATGTCTGTCCGGATGACTGGGTACGAATCTATAAAACTCGAAAAGTACCTAACGGATTTTCTCCAAATGGAAGAAAAATCATACTCTAAGATTTAGTACGCTAAAGAGTATCCAGGTGATTTTCTTCAGATTTTGCACATGCACGCAGATGTTTCACGATTCGGGCCTGCTGGTGTTCTACGTTTCCAGTAGATTAACAATCATTCCCTGAGAATAAGGGAATTCAAAACGCACACAGCTACATTCCTCAATCTTTGCATATGCGTTTCCTACCCCGTGCATCGCCGGGTCCTGCTGCTATTATGTATATATATATATATATATATATATATATATATATATATATATATATAAGCAGATATTTGTTGTTGTGAATTTATTTTTGAGTGCATGTAATATATACAGATCGACAAGATTACATCACTATGATGTTAAACTTCCCCATATAGACGTCGAATAAATTTGTCGTTTTGGATTTTTTAACAAAGGCATGTTTTCTGAGCTTGCATAGTCATACCTATATTATTGTATTTTTTTGCATTGTTATAAATATTAGCGAATTCTAAGTCACTAATAACTAGGTGTTTTGAGATAGAGGCATAAAATTCAACAGTATCAAATAGAATAAATAAACTCACTTTTATTCTCAATGTTATTGAACGAACTTATGATTGTACTATTGCTACTTTATTGCTGAAGGTCAGGTGCTTTCCTAATAATGCTTAAGTTTTTTTTACTAATTAATCCGATATCCATTTTCGCACGATTTATTAATATGTATATATAATTTCAAGCAAAGTTCTTGCATGTTACAGACTGTTCGCGTTTAGTCTGGTTTCAATGTATTTAGTTACTTTTTTTGTCTTGTATTTATGTTATTGTAAGCTTCTCCGTTGAACACTGATCCTTTTATAGTTTAAAGTTTTGTTCTTATTTAGGAAATAGTTGTCATATTTTCTAGATTTTTTTTCAGTTTTATAAGCGAATATAATTTTATTCTTCATTGGTTACTTATCTTATTATCAGAGATGAGTTTGTTTTGGAAATTATTTATGTATTTACAGCCCGTTACGTTGGACCTATGAGGTAGGATTGAAATAGTTCTAGGTCCTTAATTCTATGGACCAGATTCTAGTTTTGGTGGTGGATGTGACCCATCTGTAGTTAGCGTTATCTACAGCACTTGCGTTACACAATGTAACATTTAAAGCACATGTTCTATCGTTAACAATTTACTGACATTGTTACATATATAACATACACTTGGCTGCTTGTGTCAACTGAATACATACTCACATATTCAACAAATTGAATTAATTAGTTCTAATTTATAGATTCGTATTTTGTATTATTCATGCAAATATATCAAATACACATTCTAAGGAATATATATATCAAATACACATTCTAAGGAATATATATATATCAAATACACATTCTAAGGAATCGTAGGATTGCCATATTGAGCATTTTTAAAATATGGTGGAACCCATTCCTTTACCTGTCTAAACACAACCAATTTCTCCCAGAGAAGGATAGAGTGAATGAGAGTGAGAATGAAGACAAAATACAAAGGAATAATTAACCCCTGTCCTGTGGACTTGTACTTTTTTTATCGACCTCGAAAGGTTGAAAGGCAATATTGACTTCGGTGGGATTTGAACTTAAAGCGTAGAGAACCGTAATGAATGTCACAAAGCATTCTATCAGACTTTCTAACAACACTGTCAATTCATCATCTACGCTATATATACGTAGATACAGACAAATTGTTCAATTCTATTTCATGTTTTTTTATTATTGTAATAATTGTTTCTACTTTTGGCACAAGGCCAGCAATTACCCAGTGCATTACTGGTATTTTATTTTATCGACCCCGTGAGGATGAAAGCCAAAGTTAACCTCGGCGGGATTTGAACACAGAATGGCAATTATTGTAATAATGGTTTTTTTTATATAGGCACAAGGTCAGCAATTTTGGGGGAGGGGAAGGTCAATTAAATCGGCCCCAGTGCGTGACTGGTACTTTATTTTATCGACCCCGAAAGGATGAAAAGCAAAATTAACCTCGGCGGGATTTGAACTCAGATCATAAAGGGTCGCATTTATTATTGTAATAATTGTTTCTACTTTTGGCACAAGGCCAGCAATTATTCCAGTGCATTACTGGTACTTTATTTTATCGACCCCGTAAGGATGAAAGGCAAAGTTAACCTCGGCGGGATTTGAACTCAGTTCGTAAAGGGACGTAACTATGCTGCAAAGCATGGCGTCCGACCCTCTACCGATACTGCCAATCCACTGCCATTTATGATTGTAATAATGCAGTTGTAAAAGAAAAAGAATTCTACATATGCATATATCTATGTTTAAATACAAAATACAAACCCCATAAAAATGTTTCTCTAAAGAGTAACTCTGCATATAATAAACATATGTGGTTTCAATATCACCTCAAGTATATCTACATATACATGACAGTTATGTCCTGAATTTAAGAATAGACAAACACGGTTGATAACTCGAGAGAAACTTTCCACCAATATTTGTATTTCTTACAATTAACTACTAATATTTGTTTCTACTTTTGGCACAAGGCCAGCAATTACCCAGTACACTACTGGTACTTTATTTTATCGACCCCGTAAGGATGAAAGGCAAAGTTAACCTCGACGGGATTTGAACTCAAACCGTAAAGGGACGTAACTATGCTAGAAAGCATGGCGTCCAACCCTCTACTGATACTGCCAATACTAATATTATTTAGAAGAAACATTATATGTTTCGACCCTTTGACACTCTGAATTCAAATCCCGTCGAGATCAAGTTTTGAATCTTATCCTTCCGAGGTCGATAAAATAAAGATCTAGTCAAGTACTGAGTCGATTTAATCGATTTTCTCCTTCCCAAAATTGTTGGCCTTGTACCTAAATCAGAGACTGTTATCTTTATTGTTGTTGTTGTTGTTGTTGTTGTTCAAATCCATCAAGGTTAGCTTTGCCTTACATCCTCACGGGGTTGACGACATAAAGCACCAGTAACGCACATGGTTCGATTTACTCGACTTCCCCTTCCCTTCACATTTCTGACCTTGTGACACACGTATAAACGGGGGCGGTGTTCCCATGGTGGAGGAAATACATCAAACGGTTCATTGCATGGAACAAGAATTGGGTAAATCTTACAAAACACATACAATATTCAAAGTTAACAACGAGGTCTAATGGAAAACATGCATACAATATCCCATGTTAATAAGTATGTTCAAAGTTAACGATAATTTTCTGGGCTACAAAATGTTTACAAATCCTAGTATTTACTATTTTCTGGGACGCATTTATGTCCATTCTTATAAATGAGTGTAGGTATTGTATTGTATTGGACCTCTGTCCAATACAACAACGAGTGTTCGAATTGTTTGAACAATGGGAAAGCCTATTCATGAAACTAACGCGCAAGTGACTGAGCATTTCAGAAAGTCACGCTCACCTTTGACGTAGTTCTCATGGTGATACAGCGTAACTCAATGAATTATAGATACAATTCATTTGTATCAGCCGAATGAACCGGAGCAACGTGAAATAAAGTATCTTGCTCAAGGACAGAAATTACAGCCAGGAATCAAATTCATGGCCTTAGGATCGCCAGCCAAACACTTTAATCACTTAGCCTTCACTCTTATTGGTAATTCACATTGTCCTTACAGAAATTCCTGAGTATGAATCCAGTTGTGTTATTTACAAATAGGAAGATAAAATTAATTTTGTTGTTCAATTCTATAACTAAGTCAGTGTAATTCCTTAGCTTTTCAGTTCTCCTCTACACAACGTTATACACATATATTAATTATTAATATGCTATTATCATATGCGCCATGAAAAATAATGTCGAGTGTAATTTGTACTAATCTGGTGGTTACTGCCACCGTCCTCATAAATCTGAATGAATTGTGAGAAGTGCAGTCTTGTACATTTTAAACCTGGCGGATCTTATCATTATCTTGCTATTTTGGATTGTCCAGCAATCTAACACCGCAAACGGCTAGTGGTTAGTCTACTTAAATGTTTCTCGTCCCTAAAGACAGAGATCTAAAAAAGCACTGTTGGATTTTGTTTTAATATCGTACAAACAATATGATACAGCTTTCATTTAAACAACAATACAGACCGCTCTGCCACTGTTGTATAATAATATAATCACAGTTTTGCTGGGGTGTTCTAAATGCAGTCATTATTTTTCTTTTTTTTTGGGGGGGGGGGGGGGGTTCTGTCCATTCATGATTGGTCGTTGACAATATCTATATATCATATATCGAAAACAGAAATTGTCTGTCTGTCTGTCTGACTCCCTAAAACTCGAAAACCACCCAACCGATTCTTTTCAAACTTTACAAATGTAATACTTATGGTCCTGTGAGTGTTTTGAGCAAAAACAATTTCAAATTTTCAATGCCCTAGGGACCGCATTAGGCGATTTAGCGATCTCTCTCTATAATTCTTAGTCTTTCTTTTTAGATAGATACATAGATATAACGTTGCGCCCTTATAATATCTGTCTGTATGCCTGACTGTCTGCATTACGACATTATGACGATGTGTGTGTCTGTATATATAGTGTGTGTATATTTATATATAGTGTGTAACGTTTTTCGAAATATTTACTTCTGCGTTCACAGATTTATTTTTTTTAGTTTCAGAAGATCCCGTTAAGGGTGAAAGCACCGATTCTTTGCTTAAACTTTAATCTGTTATTTATATATATATATATATATATATATATATATATATATATATATATATATATATATATATATATATATATATATTCGTGTACAGATATTTTTGCATACACAGTAACAAAATATAAACAAGCGTATTTATTTCACGAGGCTCTATAAGGATATATATATATATCAAATATATAAGAACCCTAGAGCAAATCTAGAGCAACGCCGGGCCATTCTGCTAGTCATTACTATTACTACGGCAGCTTTGCATTGATGCCTATTATATTTCTTTTTTACGTTTAGAACACTTATAAGAATTATCAAAATATTCTTTCCTAATCCATTCTTTTATTTGCGTGTGTTGTATGCTATTTGATTCATTAGTTCCTAATTATTAGTACTAGCTGACGTTCTCAGCTTCGCCCGGGTAAACAGATGATAAGAGAAGACAGGTAAAAGAGAAAATGACTGTATTGGATGTTTGTCTGGTTACAGTATGAGGCGAGTCTGTGGTGTCCGTGTGATACAAAAAAACAGTAAAAAAAAATCTTCCAGATATACCAGATTCTTCGTTGTACCGTTTGTGCATAGTATATGAACAATTCTAGGTGCTCCCACCTAGAATAGTGACCTCTAGGAGATGGTTCATCTTCTGTCTGACTGTAAACGTGTATCATTGCATAGACGTGGTTGTTCCACGTTTCTCAAAAGGATGATGGAAGTTTCAATCTTTTATATTATATGTAGATATAGATATAGATAATTAATATAAAATATGTCCGTCAATATAAAAAAGGCCCCTATTTACTTGAAATGGTTTATACAGATGCCAAATTAACATGGATATGGATAACATGTTTATCTATAAGTCGTCAGCTATAATAATAAAAC
>OZ024742.1:65501462-65504300 GCA_964016885.1 Eledone cirrhosa | reverse complement strand
GTGTACGCACGCGCTTCTACATCCTCAATTCATTATACCAGCCATATTGTCTCAGTTCAATTAACTTTAGTGAATAGACACCAAATCTTCTGGTAAATATTCCTATTACTACGCTGTAAAGAAAAAACTGCTTCACTGCTCTAGTTTTCTCTAGACATCAAGACTTCAACAACAACAACAACAACAACAACAACAACAACAACAACAACAACAACAACAACATCGAACTTTATAGTTTAAGAATGACTGCCTCTATTAACCGGACGGATATCTAGATAAAACCTTCTTTCTACAATATATTCTAGGTTTAGTAGAATGAGGATGTGGCCTAACAACCAAATTCCGACATTTGTGAAATAGTTTATTTTTGTTTCAATCGAGAGAGAGAGAGATTATAGAAGACTTCTGTGAGTTCAATTATCATTAGGAGTGACAGCTCTAACGTTTTGAACCCTTGCTCATCGTCAGAGAGGGAGAAAGATAGAGAAAAAAGAAAGTAGGGCTCTCTGAGTTCAAATCCCTCCAAAGTCAACTTTGCCTTTCATCCATTCAAGGTCAATAAAAAAACTACCAGTCTAGTACTGGGGTAGATTCTTCCTTTATATCCCTTTCGTACTTCCATTCTCTCACTCTGCTATACTTAGACCTGGAGCGGAGATGGGCTCCACCATGTTTTTAAAACGTAGCCCTTGAAACACCGTATGTTATTACGGTGTCCCTGCGACTCCCTCGGGAGTTACGGGACCAAGTATGCATACATGCTCTGTACCTCTGTATGGTACATATTTAAAATCAAGCAAGACTGAACTCCGTATGTTTTATATCTACGTCGAGTTTTAAAATTCTCTTTACACCAAAGAAGAGGTCAAGAAAACTAAAACATAGAAATAACCAGAAATATGTATGTATATATGTGTGTGTGTGTGTATGTGTGTGTGTGTGTGTGTGTGTGTGTGTGTGTGTGTGTGTGTGTGTGTGTGTGTGTGTGTGTGTGTGTGTGTGTGTGTGTGTGTGTGTTGTGTGTGTGTCAAAAAGGAATAATCCATTGATGTAGGTGTCACAATATGTTGTCACTAAGTATTGTTTAGAACCGTTAAGTGTTGCTAGGTGTCACTGAGATTCCCTTATCATTCAGGCAAAATAGACAACTACAACTACTATAACTATAACTATAACAACAACAACTACTACTACATCAAACACAATAACAACATCATCATCATCAGCGTGAACAACACAGCAAAACAAACGTACGAAACGTGCAATCCTATATCGTCACCTACCCACACGGCTCTCATTATCCTTTTTACCAGATAGGTGACATTGTTGTATCACATGACATAGCAAATTCTGTTAATTAGTCGAAAGCGTTAATTATATTTGCAACTCTTTCTACATGCCGTCCCTATTGCATTGGTACACCCCATACGCACGCGCATGCGCGTTTTTATCGCTTGACCTATCATCTTCACCACACAAACATACACACACTTACACACTCACTCCACCTCTCTCTCATCTCTCTCTCTCTCTCTCTCTCTCGCTCTCGCTGTCTCCCACTCACTCTCTCTCTCTCTCTCTCTCTCTCTCTCATTCTCTCTCCCCCTCTCTCTCTCTCTCTCTCTCTCTCTCTCTCTCTCTCTCTTTTCTCCTACGTCTCACACATCCTTTTACAAACAAGCCTTGCCATTCAGTTGATTGGTTGGCAGATAGGAGATAAAAACACAAACATACACACATCTCGTAACAACCCTCTCTATCTCTCTCTCTATCTCTCTCTCTCTCTCTCTCTCTCTCTCTCTCTCTCTCTCTCCACACACACACACACACATATATATATATATATATATATATATATATATATATATATATATATATATGTGTGTGTGTGTGTGTGTGTGTGTGTGTGTGTGTGTGTGTGTGTGTGTGATATACAAGTACACACGTACACACCCATATATAGATATCAGCTGGCATTCACGAAAGTCAAAGTAGTAACCAAGAGTAATCTCAATAACGTAATAAATAGATGTGTGTGTATGAGAGAGAGCGTGTGTGTGTGTGTGCGTATGTGTGCATATATATATATATATATATATGTGTGTGTGTGTGTGTATATATATATATATATCTGTGTATGTGTGTGTGTGTGTATATATATATATATGTGTGTGTGTGTGTATTGTGTGTATGTGTGTGTGTATGTGTGTATTTGTGTGTGTGGGGGGGGGGGGGTATATAATACTCGCACAAACCCTAACCATACATTCTATTCTTATACTGGTTTCAGTACACGCAAACGTACATAAGGACAGAGCTGGTCGATATATTTATACATTCATACACATAAACGCACCACATAAACACATACATGCCGCACACCCATACACACACACACACACACTACACGCACAGACACACTATACTCACACATGCAAAGACATACACAAAACCACACTTCCGGATGACGTGTCTAAATTGCTTATCTTTTAATTGTTTCGGTGTTTCGACCGGCTTTGCACTCTTCCATACGCTCCTTTTGTATTCACACACACGCGCCTGCGATGACGTCATAATGTCCACCATGAGATATAACCTTGGATTTAAGCCCAATCCCCACCTCAATCTAAGTAAGTGGAACCCAGTCGTATATACCTATTCTCCTTGCAATGATAGCGACTTTGGTGTAGCCTTATGTAAGAACCCCCTTCGCTTCTCATGGAGTCGTATGAGCGTCGTAATGACATTCAGCGTGTCTTGAGCATTTTAAACCCATCTTCTGTGCAGTTCGGAACTTCCAGTTCGATTTCTTCCAGAGAGAGAGAGAGAGAGAGAGGA
>OZ024742.1:65491462-65496462 GCA_964016885.1 Eledone cirrhosa | reverse complement strand
CAATAATAACAGCAATAACAGCAATATCAACAATAAGAACCAACACCACCAGTCAACCACCACTACCACTAACAACAATAACAACAACAACAACAACAACAGTAATGATAACAATAACAACCAGCAACTTCCAGTACAAGAACCATCACTACCAACAACAACAACAACAACAACAATAACAACAACAGTAATGATAACAATAACAACCAGCAACTTCCAGTACAAGCATCATCACTACCAACACCAACAACAATAACAGTCTGTACACCCAGCAAACCCCATCAGCAGTACTAAACAGTAAGAAGATCGGGAAAGTCGTGAAAAGCAAAATGGCAGAAATATAGTTAATAGCTGCAATATGATACATCTTTCCGAAAGACGCCATGTCTGATGTGTGACACGAATTAAGTCCATTGAAACTCCCTACGTAATCCTACCTAGCTGTTTCGTCAAAAAGCGATACAGCTATAATGGCAGTTTTTTTTTTGTTTTTTTTTTTGATTTTTTCGAGCATATTTGTATGTTTATATATATATATATGTGTGTGTGTGTGTGTGTGTTTATATATATACATGTGCGTGTGTGTGTGTTTATATATATATATGCGTGTGTGTGTGTGTGTGTGTGTGTGTGTATACATATGTTCGTTTATCAATGTGTGTGCATATGTGTGTGGTGCGTGTGTATGCATGCACATGTTCGAGAATTAATGTGTTTACGCGGGTGTATGTGTGCAATTTTTCCGTCATTATCTATATGCAATTTTTTAAAACTATTTTTCCTAGCATTTTGTTTGATTTTGCCCTTTTTCTTCTTCTTCTTCTTCTTCTTCTTCTTCTTCTTCTCCGTCTTCTTCTTCTTCTTCTTCTTTATCTTCTTCTTCCTTATCTTCTTCTTTTCTGTGTTGTCGTTACCATTTGTTGTCGTTGATGATGCGTTTGATGATTGTGTTTGGAGATGAACTGATGTGTCAACACAGCCCGAAGCTTAGCACGTTTGTATTTAATGAATAAATGTTTCTTTGTGGGATTTTTTTTATTTTGCTGGTTAAAGACTTTGAAAAAGTTCAGCATTCGCCTTGTTTACCTCCAGGTAGAAAATAATTGTTTCTACATTTGGCACAAGGCCAGCAATTACCCAGTACGTTACTGGTACTTTATTTTATCGACCCCGTATGGATGAAAGGCAAAGTTAACCTCGGCAGGATTTGAACTCAGATGGTAAGGGGACGTAACTATGCTGGAAAGCATGTCCGACCCTCTCCCGATACTGCCAATTCACCTCCAGGTAGAAAATAATGTTTGTCCTTGGATGTGTCAAATTATAGATCGTTGTAAACATTAACGTGTTACTCAATCAAAATAGAGCTCTTTTGGTTTAGAGGCGTGCAGTAGTGGCCACAATAGTAGCAGCAGTGATCGCTCACTTAAGAAAAAAATTGGAAAACATTAACTCAAAATTTAAACTAGACAACAAAACATAAGTGTTTGTTGCACGGACAAAGACGTTTGAAAAAAATACAGGCAATACTACATTGACAAACACAAGCCATAATTTTAATCTTAGCCTTGTTGGTGCAAATAACCAAAATATATTACTTGACATATGTCGGCTCTCCGGGGAAAAAATATATGTATCTGGGGGTGGGGGTGAATACACGTGGTCTTGTGGTTAGGGTGTTCGATTCCTAGACCGGGTGGCGCGTTGTGTTCTGAAACAAAACCCTTCATTCCATGTTACTCCTTCTACAAGTAGTCACGATTGCCAGGTATATAAGCAATGGAAAGACCAATGAAGCATTATTTCCGAATTCTCTAATAGATATATACTTGTGTGGAGGGGATATTTCTGTGTGCGTACGCAAGAGCAGGCAGGGTGGGTGTGTTGTGTTTTAGGGTGGGGAGGTATGAAAGAAAAATAAAGAGATTTAGAAGAAAATGATGAGATAATCAAAAGAATCTTATTTTAATAGAATGACGGAGAGTACGTGAGAGTGTGAGACAGAGGGAGGATTATATCTAAATATCAATGAGTGAGATAAGGGAGAGATAGATACATACAGTTATTATATATGGAGCTGTAACTCTAGATGGAGACATAGGGGTGCCATCGTGGACATATTAAACCTGGCGGAGCCCATTCCTCACCAGGTCTGAACACAACCGATTTCTTCCAGAGAAGGAGAACGGGTAGGAAATGAAGGAAGATATACAGAAGAAAAATCGAGCCAATGACTACAGCGGTATTATGTTTTATTGGCCTCGAAAGGATGAAAAGCAAAGTTGACCTTGTTGGGATTTGAACTCAGTGTGCAACAAATACCGCAAAGGATTGTATTCGACGTTCAAACAAGTTTGCTGCTTTCAATATATATATATTGCTTTGGCCCCACTCGGTCACGAATGACCATGGGTTTGCACCTAGAAAGTTTCCCTCCGAGGCCCAAGCTGGGCAAGGTTTGTTTTGTGGAAGACCAGCAGTCACCCATGCATACCAGCCTCCTCTCTCCACGCCACCGGTGTTGTCCAAGGGAAAGGCAATGGCCGATACAGCTTGGCAACAGTGACGTTGCAACTCATTTCTACAGCTGAGTAAACTGGAGCAACGTGAAATAAAATGTCTTGCTCAAGGACACAACGCATCTCCCGGTCGGAGAATCGAACTCACAACCTCTCAATTGCAAGCTCAATGCTCTAACCACTAACCCATGCGCCTTCACACACACACACACACACACACACACACA
Source organism: Eledone cirrhosa (assembly GCA_964016885.1). NCBI lineage: Eukaryota > Metazoa > Mollusca > Cephalopoda > Octopoda > Eledonidae > Eledone > Eledone cirrhosa. Next base: position 65,493,716 of record OZ024742.1, on the reverse strand, counting down.
CACATACATATATATATATATATATATATGTATATATATATATATATATATATATATATATACATATACATACATATATATATATATATATATATACATATATACATATATATATATATACATATATACATATATACATATATATATATATATATATATATATATATATATATATATATATATATATATATATATATATATATACATATATACATATATATATATATATATTTATATATATATATATATATATATATATATATATATATACATATATATATATATATATATATATATATATATATATATATATATATATATATATATATATATATATATATATATATATATATATACATATATATATATATATATATATATATATATATATATATATATATATATATATATATATATATATAGTGTATTTTGCAATACACTATATGCTTAATTAAAAGCATTTCGAAGACCTTACGCTATTGTTTTAGAGTAGTGACAGTCTCACCAATCAGAGCACCAATTCTAATTTTCAATTTCTGCTTGACCGGCAACCGCTCTGTATAATCAGTTCCTGATTATTACTAGAATTCTATAAGAATCAAACATTCATGATTTTCAGCAAACAGGTGGAGTAGTTGGCTTTTATAAGTACCAATCAGTACGAAACAGAGCTCTGTCAGCTTTATCTCCCCTGTTTGCTGAAAATTTAAAGTAAGTGAGACTGTCACTACTCTAAAACAATAGCTTAAGTTATTCGAAATGCTTTTAATTAAGCATACAGTGTATTGCAAAATACACTATATATACATTCATATATATATAGCTATTTCAGAGCACCATAATTATATATATATATATATATATATCAACATCATCATCGTTTAACGTCTATCTTCCACGCTAGCATATATATATATATATATATATATTTATATGGGGGGAGGGGGGGGGGGGTGTAAAAGTCCGATAGTTTTCAAAAGGCCGGTACAATGCGGTAGTACATCCCTGAGCTGATCGATCGAGTTACTGAATAGGGTGGTGTCGTCCGCGTACTCCACGTCAGTAAGTGGTATTCCCGAAGGTAACGCCAGAAACTCGCTAACAGACCTTGGACATCAGATAGTCTCGGTGGCAGACACGCAACCCTGTCTGACCCCTCTTTTCATGGGGAACTAGTCGGAGTCCTTCCCGTTCACCCGCACGCAACTCTCGGAGCTGCTATAGAGCTGTTGGAACAGGGTGGTGAAGACGTGCCGATAAGCTTGAGAATTTTCCAGAGGTATGCTTCGTCGACTGTGTCAAAAGCCGTCTAGAAAGCGACGTAGAGGTGGCGGTCTCTGCCGAACTCCCGAGATCCTTCAATAATGAGACGGAGGGCAGAAATGTGGTCGGTGGTAAATCGATATGACATGAATCCGTCTTGTGGGAGATTTCTGCTTCTACTGGCGAATCTTGGTGAAGAGCTTAAGTATATGTGTGTGTGTACCTATCTATCTATGTATCTATCTATCTATCTCTCTATCTCTCTCTCTATATATATGTGTGTGTGTGTGTGTGTGTGTGTGTGTGTGTGCGCGCGCGTGTGTGTGTGTCTGTGTGTGTGTGTGTGTGTGTGTGTGTATGTGTCGATAGATAGATAGATAAATAGATAGATACATAGATAGATACATAGATAGATAGATAGATAGAGAGAGAGATAGAGAGAGAGAGAGGGAGAGAGAGAGAGAAAGAGAGATAGAGAGAGAGAGGGAGAGAGATAGAGAGAGAGAGAGAGAGAGAGAGAGAGAGAGTGAGAGAGAGAGAGAGATTCACATCCCCTGTGCTAGAAGGATATGTCAGAAAGAAAGTAGGGGGAAATGAAGAAGAAAAAAAAGCGAGAGAATAGGTGTGAGAGAAAAGAGAAAGTAGGATGGGAAAAAGAAAGAGGTGAGAAGAGAAACCAGATAGACGGGGACATGGTGTGTAGAGAAAGAGAGGTGGATCATATAAAATCGATCTCTTGAACCGAGCTGAAAGTGTGAAGTGAAATTTTCTAAATGCCTCTCGTTGCATTAAAAGTCACCTTCATCTCAAAAATGTAGAATGTCGTAGAATATGAGGACAATATACATATTTTATATATGTATATGTAAATATATATATGTGCCTGTATGTATGTAGATGTGTGTGTATAGGAGTATATACATATATATATATACATATATGTATTAGACATACATAAATATATGTAAGATAAACGTATATACATATATAT
>OZ024742.1:65446462-65483962 GCA_964016885.1 Eledone cirrhosa | reverse complement strand
TTTTAAACTAATTAGGTAGTAAGATATTAGCTCTATACTTTATGGAAAGTTCTATGGGATTTATGCAAGCAGAACGAAAATAAATCCGTATGTCTATTTATTATAGAATTAAAATTAGAGATAATGGTAAATTTCTCGGCTAGGCAGAGATTACATGTTCTGGATAGGGAAGAATTCAGGTAAGGAGAGGCGTTGCAAACCATCCTTCAAGAAATGTTGTAGTTAATATTTTTGTCCTTTAAGGACCATATGAGTTCTGAGAGAGCCGTGTTAGTTCTTTTAAGTTGGTATTTAAAAGACGAATTGTGATTATAAAATCTTGCTTTAAAGGAAGTGGAAGTGGAAGTGGAACCAATATATATATATATAAACTATAAAGATTTCCAGAAGATAACTGAAGAGAAGGGCCTGTCCGCTTTTTTCGTGTGCGCCCCCTTTATATATATATATTGTGTGTGCATGTAAAGTATATCTATATAAATACAGAATGTGTAATCGAGACTGCACCAGTATAAATATATACTTATATCTAACATATAGACATGTAAACATGCCAGAAAATACGAATTTCCCTGTATATTGAAAAGATGATAAAATAATTGGATGATATACGCGTCTTCTCATGAAGGTAAAAAAAAATCTGAAAATCGATTAAAGATGTTTATCATTTTTTTTCAATTTACAAGGAAATTTTTTTCCGGACATGTTTATATGCCTACATATTAGATATGTGTATACATTTACACGCGTTGGTGTAGTCTAGGTTATACACTCTGTATTTATACAGATATATACAACTTTACCATATATATATATATATACAATATATTAATAAATGGAAACTATATTTATAAAACCATAATTATTTTATTATATATATTTCAAGGGCAACCAAGGCATTCTTGGTGCGCTTTCATCAGATAAAATACAAAATTTGTTTTATAAATAGTGACATAACCGTGGAAAACAACCTTGACGGTTGAAATTTCGTTGGTTGTTTTCCACGGTTATGTCAGTATTTATAGAACAAATTTTGTAATTTATCTGATGAAAGCGCACCAAGATTGCCTTGGTTGCCCTTGAAATATATATAATAAAATAATTATGGTTTTATAAATATAGTTTCCATTTATTAATATATTGAATATTTACTCCAGTAAACTGTTGAGTGCTCTATACCAGTTATAAACTTTTAAGAATCCCAACAAATTAAATATAACTTCTCATATATATATATTAGGGTGGACATTAGCATTAGGTAATTTGCTCCCAAGTTAAAATTGCTGCTCCCATCCCTCATTCCTGTTCCAATCACCAAAAACATGGGATATACAAAATTTCAGCTCACTCGGACAACTGTTAGGTGACCCTCAAACGTCTTGAATTTGGAACGATTAATTCTGTTCAAAAGGTGTATATCTTGACCATTTTCTTTTTTCTTCTTAGAGAAACTCATCCAGGCAACCCCAACAAATGTTTAAAAACGATCTGAATCAAATTTACCAATAGTTAATTTGAAATATTCCTGAAATAACATGAAAAACTTGAGAGATATTAGGTTTTTCTATAAGGGAAACGCATTTTTATTTACAACAATTTATATAGAATCAAAAACATAATGTGAACACTGAACACTGAATATTGAACATTATTTTTGCATAGGGGCGGTGGATTGGCAGTATCGGTAGAGGGTCGGACACCATGCTTTGAGGCATAGAGTTACGGCCCTTGCCATTCTGAGTTCAAATCCCGCCGAGGATAATTTTGCCTTTCATCCTTACGGGGTCGATAAAATAAAGTACCAGTAATGCACTGGAATAATTGCTGGCCTTGTGCCAAAAGTAGAAACAATTATTTTTGCATAAGAAAGGATTTAGTGGCAGTTGGGTATGTTTTACCGTTTTCGGTAACGATCTGTAAAACAAATTGTTTCTCAGTTTCATCTTTTGTGAGAATGTTATTGTAATCCTGAATTAGTTTGATACCTCTTTCTGCAACATCATTCACAACAACTGTCTCCTCAAGTTTTTCAAGTCCACTTTTGTAACCAGGATCATCCTTCAATGTTGAAGGGTCTTTGTCGAGGAAATCGGTGCTGATAGAAAATCTCCTGAAGAAAGATTTTGTACCAGGGTTACAAAAGACGAAAACTCGATGTTTGTAAAGGAAGAAAAGTCATTTTGGTGCAGAATGTACCTCTTCAGTTGATATTTTTATTCTTTCTCTTCTTCACCTTTGTCTGTTTCCAGCATAACTTGAGCAATATTTGCCTTAACCTCTCCTTGCTGTCCTTGCTCTATTTTTCTCATTGCTCTCCGTGTTCTACTTTTCTCCTTGCTCTCCGTGCTCTCCTTGTTCTCCTTTTCTCATTGCTCTACTTGTTCTACTTTCACTCCTGTTATCCTTGCTCTCCTTGCTCTCCTTTTCTCATTCCTCTCCTTGCTCTCCTTTTCTCCTTCCTCTCCTTCCTAGCCTTCGTCTCCTTTTGTCATTAGTCTCTTTGCTCTCCTTTTCTCCTTGCTCTCCTTGCTCTCCTTGCTCTCCTTTTCTCCTTGCTCTTCTTGCTCTCCTTGCTCTCCCTTTCTCTTCCTCACCTTTCTCTCCTTGCTCTCCGTTTCTCCTTCCTCACCTTGCTCTCCTTTTCTCCTTGCTCTCCTTTTATCATTGCTGTCCCTTTATCCTTTCTCTCCTTGCTCTCCCTTTCTCCTTGCTCTCCCTTTCTCCTTGCTCTCCCTTTCTCCTTGCTCTCCTTTTATACTTGTTCTCCTTGCTCTCCTTTTCTCCTTCCTCTACTTCCTAACCTTCGTCTCTTTTTCTCATTACTCTCCTTGCTCTCCCTTTCTCCTTGCTCTTCTTGCTCTCCTTGCTCTCATTTTCTCTTTCCTCACCTTGCTCTCCTTTTCACCTTGTTCTCCTTTTATCATTGCTCTCCGTGCTCTCCTTTTATCCTTGCTCTCCTTGCTCTCCTTTTCTCCTTGCTCTCCTTTTATCCTTGTTCTCCTTGCTCTCCTTTTCTCCTTCCTCTACTTCCTAGCCTTCGTCTCTTTTTCTCATTACTCTCCTTGCTCTTCTTGCTCTCCTTGCTCTCCCTTTCTCTTCCTCACCTTTCTCTCCTTGCTCTCCTTGCTCTCCTTTTATCCTTGTTCTCATTGCTCTCCTTTTATCCTTGCTATCCTTGCTCTCCCTTTTTCTTCCTCACCTTTCTCTCCTTACTCTCCTTTTCTCCTCACTCACCTTGCTCTTCTTGATCTCCTTTTCTCATTGCTCTCCTTGCTCTCCTTTTCTCCTTGCTTTCCTTACTCTCCTTTTCTCCTTGCTCTCCCTTTCTCCTTGTATCTATGTACTTGTTTATATACAATGAGAAAGGGGGCGCAAGGAGAAATATGAAAGCAGGGATAGTAAGGAGAATATATATATATATATAATCATATCATATATATATATATATATATATATATATATATATATATATATATATATAGTTATACAGCCTAGCCATGGCTATGTGCAAATTGATAATTATTTGATTGCAGAAACTCAATTTTCAAATGCTGCCACTACCATTTCCTCAGAGCAGAATAGTTAAAATGTATTTCTTAAAGGAAGTTATTGGAGAAGATAGAGTAGAAAGGAAGAGAGAAAGAAGGGGAGAGGGAGAGAGAGAGATGTAGGGGTTTGAGAAGTGGGAGAGAGTGGTTTGAAGAATACAGATAGCTTAATCAAAATGTTGTGGTAGGGGTTTTATTATACTGTTTATTCTCAAGGTGACAGCCCTTAGGCATTGTGTTGATGTGGTCAAGATTGGGATTATTTATTGCCACAGAGAACAGGTTCGTAGATGTAGAAAGAGAGTGTGGTAGACCAAGGGCGAGAGAGAGATAGAGAGGAGACAGACGAAGGCTACGAGATGGGGGATACATCGAGTTCATAGTTGTAGTCTGCAAATCGCACTCAAGTATCCATTTATAATGATAAGCAGGGTATTGGCTTGTAGTGTGGGGGTGGGGGATATAGTTAGGAAGTAGTTATTGAGAGGAATTAGTTAGCGAGAAAGCGATGTTGCAGTCTCGGGTTCAAATGTTAAGTTATTTTATAGTGAGAGAATTTAGCCTTCAGTTTGTGGCTGCAGTATAACGATCGTTCGATTCTGTCATTTAGTAATTTGTTTTTGGAATTTAAGATATAAAAGAGTTCAAGGTTGCATAGTACTTCAATCCACTCCGATATGCACTAGCGCTGGATAGTTTATCCCATTTCAAGGTAAACTGCCGGTTACATTCTCGGAGTTGCCAGGTCTTATTGGCGAGCGTAGTCACAGGAGCACTGAGTGCAGTGTTGACTCTGGATGTCGGTGAGCATGTCCAGCTAATCTCAGTCTCCTCTGTGTCACTTTTGAGCTGACTTTTGGGAGGCTCCCATACAGCTCTGAGTGTTTCATCCTCATTGTATACTGATTAATGTTCAGAGCCCAAGTCATTACACCTGATGGGATGACAGAGTTCTTTGAGATACTGGCTGGAGTGCTCCAGGGAGATACATTGGCTCCCTACCTTTTTTATCATCGTAGTGGACTATTGTATGCGCCTTGCACTGGAGAAACACCAGGACTCTGGCTTTACTGTAACACCGGCTCGGAGCAGGAGAATTAAGGCGAAAAAGATATCAGATGCTGAATTTGCCGACGACATACTTTTGGTGACAAATACAGTGAAGGAGGCAGAGGGGTTGATGCAGGAGGTTGAGACTGTATCGATGAGTGTGGGGCTGAGAATGAATGAGACTAAGACAAAATATATACATATATATATATATATATATATATATATATATGTGTGTGTGTGTGTATATATATATATATATATATATATATACGTATATATATATATATACATATATATATACGTATATATATATATATATATATATATATATATATATATATATATATATATATATATATATATATATACGTATATATATATATATATATATATATATATATATATACGTATATATATATATATACACACACACATATATATATATATATATATATATATATATATATATATATATATATATATATATATATATACATATATAAATATAAACATATATATATATATATATATATATATATATATATATATACAAATTTTAGTACAGCATTAACGAAGCTTTAGTTCGCGGCCAAGCTGACGAATGCAAATTCGGTCTGTAGCTTTAGCACTCGGATGGGGAAAGTACCCCAGAGTAATAACAATACGTTTAGACAGCTTAGCAAATCAAATATAGCGATCGGCAGTCCAGCCGCATCACTAGAGCAACGAAAATACAGGACTCAGGCAAAGATTATATATATATACATATATATATACATATACATATATATATATATATGTATATGTATATATATATATATATATATATATATATATATATATATATATATATATATATATATATATATATAAACAAATAACGAAACGAAATTAAATTTCGTTTCGTTTGTAACTCACTTTTGTATGACTGACGCTTAAACAATTAAGTTAAAAATGTACATCCACATATGTATACTGAAATACTAGTATGCATATGAATACACACACGTGTACATATGTAGATGTACCGAGTTTTTCACTGGTCACTTTACTGTGAGTGTCCAGCTATTCTGTATGTAAACACACAGACAAACCGGTTTTTAGAGTCATACTGGTTTTTGAGGAAACACCTTTCCTCTATTCTCCAGAAAGCCAGACAAGAAATATTGGACTAGTTTCGATGTTGTTACATCTCATCAGCAATATTTACCTATCTTCCGGCCTTTCTAGAGAATCGTAAAAGCACATATCGTTATATGCTTTTTCTATGAAAATTAGTAGTGGGCAGACTAATTTGCATAGAGCGTGAGTACGTACCGGTTCAACGGAGACGATAAAAACAAATAACGAAACGAAATTAAATTTCGTTTCGTTTGTAACTCACTTTTGTATGACTGACGCTTAAACAATTAAGTTAAAAATGTACATCCACATATGTATACTGAAATACTAGTATGCATATGAATACACACACGTGTACATATGTAGATGTACCGAGTTTTTCACATATATATATATATATATATACGATATTAAACAAATGGAAACTATATTTATAAAACCATATTTATTTCATTATACATATTTCAGGGATACCATATTAAAAATATGGCATGCCTTCGTCAGATAGAATACAATATATATTGTATTAATTAATAATGAAATAAATATGGTTTTATAAATATAGTTTCCATTTGTTTAATATCGTATATCTACTCCAAAAACTTGTCGAGTGCTTTATATCAGTTATAAAATATTTACTTGTTGTAACCCAACAATTTTATATAAAACTTTTGCATATATATATATATATATATATATATATATATACGCATATATATGTTGATTTAAAACTGCACTATTCACAAGTGTGTTTTAACCTTCATATCATGTCTCCCTATTTTATCTGACGAAAACGCAAATGTTATTGCAATAGATATTTGTTTTTGAAATGCGCATAATAAAATACATGGAACTCTTTTAACCATCTTTTGATCTTATATATTATTTATACTCCAGCCCTACAAACTGTAGAGTGCTACTTATCCGATATTTGCATTGCTTTATTGTACTACAATAAAACTCACCTCCTACATATACGCATATATATATATATATACGCATGCGCACTAAACCTATACATTGTCATCGATGAGTCTGGTGCAGAGGTGCCGTTATGAAGCACAGACATGATTTATAAATACCTCCACTCTGCCCTTGAAAGGAGTATTCTAATATTTCGTGTGTGTGTGTGTGTGTGTGTGTGTGTGTGTGTGTGTGTGTGTGTGTGTGTGTGTGTGTGTGTGTGTGTGTGTGTGTGCGTGTGCGTGTAAGTTTGTGCGTGTGTGCGTGTGTGTGTCTGTGTGTGTGTCTGTGTGTGTGTGTTTCTGTGTTCTGTTACCTGTTAGCGATAGCGTGACTTAGCTAGTGCTTGTCTCCTATTCGGTCATACACACTCACGCACGCAGGCACACACACATACATACAGTACACACTCAATATTTTAGATAATATAGTGTTTAAAACCCATTTCAATATATGCATGTGCGTGTGTGATTTATATGCATAGAGGATATATTTATTGTTATAAATAAAATCTCAAACAAGATATATATATATATATATATATATATATATATATATATATATATATATATATATAGTCTATTATTCACGCTCTTTCTAACGGCCCATTTGTGTGATGGTAATTTTAACGGCTTGATTCATTCACCGGGCATAAAGCGACACATCTACATCTACGTGGATTTATATCTCGTAGGTTTGGAAAAGCTATCTGAAGAGCTATATCTTTCCAGTGGAAATTCTCTGAATTTCCAATCTTTTGATTAGCGAAACCGTCGGTCATGGCACTAGAAGAGGTAAATATTTAAATCGTATTTTAATTTATTTAAAAGTTTGTTTAATGTTTACTTGTTCCGCTCATATATATATATATATATATATATATATATATATACAAAATAAGGAGCGCATAGGACAAGGACAATGAAAAAAATAACAGAACGATGGACTGTCCCATCTCCTCTGTCAATCTCTGGAAATAACTACGGTTTCGGTAAAAAATGAGGTCGACACCGTTCATTTCAGTGCACACCGGGACACAACAAAACAGGCAGAAACAGGTTATGCCTTTAGGTAAACCACACAAATATAGAGTACGCAAGGGCTTAGCCAAAGGAGAAAAATATAGAAAGGAGAGAAATAATAAAAACGAAGAGAAAGAGGACTGTTGTCCAACGTGTAGAAAATTTAGGAAGGAAAACGTGCCAGGTGATGTGATGTCTATTATATGACAGTTTCAAAGCCCGCATGACTATGTCTTTAGAATATAAATTCAAAATAGGGAGCCCATAAGACGAAGACAGCCGATGAGTGGGAATCATCCTTGTGTTTTTGTCTTCCGTGATTTCTCTTCCTCCTTTTTCCCTCGTGTTTCTTTATAGTGTAAACACACACACACACGTTTCCCTGCTAGTACCGGTTGCATCTCAGCGTATTCAATAGGTGAGGTTATGTAAAAATCCCAGAATAGACTTAAAGTTAATTGCTTCAAAAAAACACGTAAATGGGTTCCATAAATGTATGCCTGTACTCGAGTTTCGGCCACACTTAATGCAGCAAGAGAGCGTACGGCATCTACTGTCTAAGTTTATTATGCAACAATGCACAATCACCGCATGTGGATTCATCAGTGGGTCTCACCTAATCAATAACCAATCGATCGACAGAATTCGATTCCAGTCCGTGCCGCCTATGGCAGTAAATGTGACAAAAGGATAAACTTTCAACTGCGTTGTGGTGACATGCATCAGACAATAGTCTATGCGTAGTTAGATTTCAACACATAGTGGAAGCAATAAACGGAATTCTGAGGGAGGGCGATATAAACTGTGTGGTGACAGCTACATTCAAGACAACAGCAACAACAACAGCAAGAACAACAACAACGATCACCACCACCACCACCATATCGCCTACATTGGCCGTTGTAGTAGCAGTGATAACAATACCCTGTTAATGGCAACAACTACATCCCCACCCGATAGCCAAGCAGCAACAAGAACACTAGTAATGAAATCGGTCATATAGATAGCGCTTCGCTCCGCTAATTGTAAACACAACGGCTGGGAATGACCCTTTAGGAACTTATATGTCTACCGGGCGCACGAACAGAAGGGCGGAGTTTTTCGTTGACCCAGGCGGGATTTGAACTTAGAGCGTAGAATGCAGGAACAGATACCGCGGTTAATATGTGATACGTTTTCCACGGCATGTAGTAATCAATGTACGCTTTCAAAACATTTAAACCTCTCGAATCCATGTTAAGCAGTTTCTGTCACCACATTAAAAGTACTGCACGATGGAATTTAGGATATTGCTATTTTCCTAGAAAATATTCTTGATCTCACCACTCGGTACTTTCCTTCAAGCAATATTTTCATTAATATATATATATATATATATATATATATATATATATGACGTGTGTATGTGGGTGCGTGTGCACACATTTGTCTGCCTGTCTACCTGTGATTGTGTAGGTATAGGTAAATATGGCCTGTAACTTAGCGGTCCGACTAAAATAAATCAATAAAATACATTCTCAGCTTGAAATAGAGTGTACTTGTAGAGAGATATACCATAATTATTATACTTCTTACTTCCAGTTTCTGATAACTATGAAGTAATTTCTACTGCTCAAAAAGCATTGAACTGCAAGAATAACGTTAAACCCGACCCGCGGTAACACTGGCGGGAACATGCTTCTGATGATTGCCACTGGCGATGCTGGTGAAGCTGCTTCTATCGGATTTCCTATCTATCTCGAAGAAGATAGACGTGTTTTTGTTTCGCTCCTGCATTTTGTCGGAATTTATTACGAGAAGCGGTAGGTTTGTTTAAGCTACTTGATATTTGTTGTGTTTAACCCTCGCCTGGGCCTGCAGACGTTGGGTAAAATAAATTTCGCCCCTTTGGGGGGGGAAATTTGATAGTTATAAGTTATCGATAAAAAGTCGTTAAGTGACAATGGACGCCATTGACACGACGCATGCCACGACCCCCAAGGAAAGTGATAGAGAGAAGGTAACAGCATAACGCTGTAAGCCTTCCCTCCTCACTCCCGCAAAAGACACCACGGAATCAAAAGAAAAAATTGTGGAAATGGGTGAAAACCCCAAAAGTAACAATTACACAAACAAGAACAACAATGACAATAACAACACAACCAGCAACAGCAATAATGACAACACCAACAAAGGAAAAAAGCAAGCCAACACGAATAACAACAACAACAATGATAACAACACGAAAGAAAACGGACCCACAGCTGCAGTCTCCTTCGCACAGGCGGTTCGAGAAACGCAGACATACAAGGCACTGGACATCTCGAATGCCAAGAAATTGCTGAAAGAAGCAAGGAATTGTGTAAGTTTCGGGGAAGGTGGGGAATTCACAATTACCTCCCCCGAAGAAATTAGAAGGGACACAGTCCTCAGGTCCGTAAATTTTAGGACAGTTTTGAACGCGACTAGGAAACCGGCTCAATTGTCCCAAAGCGATATTGAGCTGGTCCTAAGTAGTGCCTGGAAGGATATCGCTTTCATATAGAAAGGGAAACTGTATGGAAGCATATCTGTTTTAATGCAAGATGAATTGGCGGCACGGAAATATTCTGTGTCGCCAATTGTATCCAAAGCATAAACCTTTTCCCCCACATATTTGGGGAAAAGAACTCAAAAGATAAGAATCTCGGGCATCAGGCCAAATGTGAGCATTTGGTGGGTGCTAACGGGATTCTTAGAAGATGAGGACACAATCCTTTCAATAGGCGAATCCACCGGGGGCGTATTCGGCGGCAATAGCCTTGAAGTTCTGGTCCAAATGAGACCAGAACGGATAGCAAGAATACCGCAGAGTGTGTCCCTGGATGGAGTCGCCTTCATAAACATTTCTGTTGAGGGCAGGCGACCTTCATGCTACCACTGTTCAAGAAGTGGTCACCTGAGGGCTTCCTGTCCCCTTTTAAATGCCCCCCAAAAAAGACGCTTCTGCCCACCCCACACACAACAACACAACCACCACACCACCACAACAACAACAACCACAACAACACGAAAAAATAACAACACAAGATACTGTCCCACCCAACCCCTCCTCATTTAAAACAAATACAAAAGCAACCACAACAAAACCCCAAAATATGCCCCTCCCCAACAACACGGACGAGGACCACTTATCAACGTCACCCAGTGACTACGAGGGAGAACCCTTTCAACCGGTAAAAAGAAAGAAAAGAAGGCACCACATCAACAAAAATACAACAAACACACAGCCACCAGCACAACCATCACAAACAAAAAAAACCACCCCTCCCGAAAACATAACACATACTACAAAACGCAAACACACACAAGAACAACAAACAAAAACAAACACAACACAACAAAAACAGTATACATACATCAACACAAACAACAAACACTTGTGCAAACAATAGACAAAGACCCTTCGGTGGAAACCGAAGGGAAAATGTTCGCCAACGCGGCGACTAAACCGCATTTAAAAATGATTAGGGTCCCAAGGGACACCTACGCAATGCTCAAACAAAACTTTCCCGAGGACGTGGGGAACCCCTGTACTAGACCTAGCAACCACGTCCTCTTGAAATGTTTCCCCACCAAATGTTTCCCCACCACCAACCCAGACACCCCTCCCCCACCAAACACAACCACCCCACCACCAACCCAGACACCCCTCCCCCACCAAACACAACGACCCCACCACACACTGATCTCCCCACCACATCCCAAACCACCACCCCAGCAAACAACCCCGCCGACACCCCCAGGAGAAGGACAGGTATGTGTCTTTTCCTTTTTCTCCACTCTAAACTCTTCACCACCAACAGGGCTGTTATAAGAGATGGATGTTTAAATGTGCGCGGCCTGGGGATGTCCTGGAAGCAGGGCAAACTCTTAAATAACCTCAGGTCGCACAGAATGGATGTGATAGCTATTTGAGAGTCCAGGATCAGCAGCGAGCACCAACTGGCCCCCATCTTCGACGACTTTGAGATCTATGCATCTCAATGTCAGTCGGGTGGTGGGGGCGGGGTGGTCACTCTGCTGCGAAAACACCTGGGCCTCGCAACACGAAAGGTACACCTGGACCCGGAGGGCCAACTGGTGGTTCTAGACGTCGGCAGTAGTGAAGGTGGAGCCTTCAGGCTGCTGGCAGCGTGTGCCCCATCTGGGACACCGCGACCGGACTTCTTCCAGCGCCTAGAGACTTTTCTGGGAACGTGTCGCTCCTTGCTTTTGGTGGGGGACTGGAATGGTATCCTGGATGCACGTTGGGACTATGTAGGGGCATGTCCCGATAGAGGGGGTGTAACAGCCTCAAACGGTTAATCGGCAGATTTGATCTGGCCGATGGATATCGACTAGATTTTCCGACTGTGCCACTGTGGACGTGGACTAATCTTAGCGGAACATCTAGGTCGTACCTAGATAGGTTCCTAGTTAGAAATAAGGATAGGGACATATTAAGCTGTCCACGAATGTTCATGGTTGACTATTCGGATCACAAGTTGGTGACCGGAGTGGTCAACCTTGATAGAACCCATAGACAAGGACCCGGTTACTGGAAGCTAAACTTGTCCTTACCGACAAACAAAGCTTACAGTAAACGGATTAGCACTCTAGTTAAGCAGTGGTTGACGGGGCAATAGTCAACAGCAGGTGGTGGGGCTCTCTCAAGAGACAAATTAGAATAGAAACGATAGGTTTTAGTCAGGATAGGAATAGAACTGAAAGGGAATTGATAGATAGACTAGAAGAGGCGATTAGGAGTGGCAACGTGGCCGGCGTATGTCAAGAGGGCTGCGTTGTCAAGAGTAAAATACGTGTTAGCTGGGCCCGAGTGACAGGCAAAAAGTGGAAACAAGTCCACGATTCGGTCTTTGAAAGACCAGGATGGACGCGTGATCCTTGAACTTGAGCGGATGTGCGTGGCCTTTCAACGGCGCTTTGCGCGACTGTTCGGGAGAGGCGGCGGGCCGGGTGAGGCCATGGATTTTGGTCCATACCTCGACGGTCTGCCGCGGCTCTCGGACGGGGAGGCAAAGTCCTGCGAAAGGCCGATTTCAGCTGCTGAGGTAAGGGAAGCGCTGATCCAGTGCGGCAAACGCAAATCTCCCCGTCTCGATGGTCTACAATACCAACTTTATGTAGCGATGCCGGACTTGTTCTCCAATCTCCTCGAGGCGGTCTAATGCAACTTGCAACAGAACGGGAGAATTCCCAGTTCTGTGACCAAGGGCGTAGTCACGCTGGTGAGGAAGTACGAGAACAAGGGGTATGACATAGATAACTTCAGGCCCATAACTCTGCTAAATACAGAGTTAAAGATTTTGGCCAAGGTGTTAGCGAAGAGGTTGGCGCTTGTCGTCGGGAACCTGGTGGGAGAAGCGCAGACATGCGCAATCCCGTCCAGGTCCATACACGACAACCTCCACGTCATGCGATACATCGTAGAGAGGGTAGGGAACGAACCCGGCTTTGGTGGGGCTCTGCTCAACTTGGATCAATCTAAGGCGTTCGATAGGGTCGACCATCGGTACCTGGATGCGGTGCTCGCGGCTGCAGGTTTCGGACCCGTTTTCAAGGGCTGGATTGCTGCAATGCACAGCAGCAACACCTGCTCGAGGGTCAAGGTGAACGGCTACCTCTCAGAGCCGTTCCAAATCGTGCGATCCATCCGACAAGGATGCCCTCTATCCTCCCTTCTGTATGTGCTGGCTCTCGAGCCACTACTGTGGAAGTTGGAGCTGTTGCAGGGAATCCCCTTGGAACTGGGATTGCGGAAAGCGGTGTCGGCCTACGCCGATGACGTGACAGTAATTGTGTCGGGCGCCTCGGAAATCGGGAAGATCGGCACCTTACTGGAGGAATAGGAAAGGTTTACAGGAGCCAAGCTGAACCGGGACAAGTCCGTCGGTTTGCAACTCGGAACGTGGAGAGACAAACCGATGCCCTCCGACGGCGTCGTCAGACGCTGGACGGAGGGACCGGTGAAGCTGCTCGGGGTCTGGTTCGAACCGGACCTCCAGGTGGAGAAAAACTGGGACGAGGTAACGGGCAGGGGGTTTGCACTCGCCCAGAAGTGGGCCGAGTGCAAACTATCCCTGAAAGGTCGAGCAGAGGTGGCGAACACTTATATAGCGTCCATCATCTACTACCGCTTGACCGTCGTGACTTGCCCAGGGAAAACGCTCGTCAAAATGGAGCGCGCGTTCTTCCGATTCCTTTGGAAGAAGCGGGCCCCTTTGGTGAGAAGATCCATCTGCTGTCAACACCCTTCGAACGGAGGGCTGGGGAATCCGTGGCTGACGATGCGTAGACACGCAGTAAGGCTACGGCACCTCCAGGTATTCCTCACCGGTCAGCCGGTGTGGGCCCCTTTTGTGAGGCGAGCCTTTTCGAGACTCGTCTCACTCACCGAGCTACAATCCGGGGTCAAGCAAAGACCGAGAAAAATGGGCGACTGGCACATTGAATGTGCCCAGGCGCTCACAGTCCTCTGGCAAGCGGATCCGGCAATCAGTGGAGACTCAACCTCAATATTCTATTGAGGGTTGGTGCGCAGCAAGTGCGACGACGCTCTCGGAGAGGCTCTGGGCATGGAGGAAGACGATCTAGCCAGTCTGTTCGGTAGGACGTTTGGCCTGGGACCGATGGACAACTTCAAAAAGTCCCTGGCTTGGCAGTGCTACCGAGGAGCTCTACCCGTTCGGGACAAGCTCTACAGACACGGGCGCCCGGGTATGGACCCCTCGAAGAAGATCTGTCCGAGATGCGTGCGTGACGAGGAAACCGTCGCGCACGCATTCGTACACTTCCCGGGCGTTGCTGACCTGTGGGGCTATGTGGAACGACTACTGTTGCGGGTGGGACCAATCCGGTTGACCACCGAGTACATTGTCACGATCAAACCGCCTCCCCCCTTCAAAAACGAAGGAGAGGCGGTTTTCCTCTGTGTGATAGCTATGTCGAAAGAGGTTGTATGGTGGACGAGGTTGAAAGGACTGAGGTCAGACACTTTTCTCTCCGGCCAACAACTGGTCCTTTTTTTCAAGTACCAGTTTAGAAGAAGGATCAGAATGGAGAGAGAGGTGTTCTACCCCAGCAAGTTTTATGAAAGGTGGGTGAAAGTGGCGAGAATGGCCCGAGTGAATGGGCCTTCTATCTATATCAGCCTGTAGGTGAGAGAGGAGAAGAAAGAGGAGAGGAAAGGAGCACCCGCTCTTTGTGCTCCTGGGGAGGAGGGCTGCACATTTTTTTCGATTGTTGAATTTTATTTGTTATATGTTTTTACACGTCCTTTGAAATGTATGTAAACTCATCCCCCCCCCCTTGTATTTGTCCCAATATTTGATGCCCTGGTGGCAAATAAATAGAAAGTTATCTATCTATCTATCTATCTATCTATCTGTCTGTCTATCTATTTATCTACCTACTTATTTATTTATCTATCTATCTGTCTATCTATCTTCGGGCTTAAAAATGAAATTGAAATGGTGATTTATTGAAACGTATTCGATAAAAAGGATCTTTTAAGTCGAGAAATGTTTTAATAAAAAACATGTTTATATTTTCATCATACGCATCGTTTGGCTTTTAAATCCTAGATAAATAGACAGATAGACAGAAGCATATATATATATATATATATATATATGTGTGTGTGTGTGTGTGTGTGTGTGTGTGTGTGTGTGTGTGTAAAGTAAACAGAAATAACAAATCAATCGGTACAGTATATGGAAGGGATATATTAGGTTAACGCTTGATATAGCAGGAAGAGGGTCTTAACATTTCGGACGCTAGTCCTTCATCAGAAGAAAGAATGAGAAATAAGATAGGTTAAGGGGACGGGCGGGATGATGGAATTGGAAAAAATGTCTTTAGATAAAAATAACAGGTCATTCATGTTGACATATATATATATATATATATATATATATATATATATATACATATATATATATATATATATATATATATATATATATATATATATATATATATATATAGAGAGAGAGAGAGAGAGAGAGAGAGAGAGAGAGAGAGAGAGAGAGAGAGAGAGAGAGAGAGAGTGGTTACACAACAGTTAGTTCACCATACCGAGAACAATTGTTTCACCTTAGCGGATCCTCAGCTCGTAATGGACATGGCTATACGGAACGGGAACGACAACCGTACGAACGCGCATGCGCAGAAAGGGTCACTTCCCCAGGCAATATTAAATTGCGTGCGAGAGGTGTAAGGGCGATAACTGCGAAAGTCCGAAAGTTTCCAGTTGATAAGAACATTAGGATCTTGTTGTAATTCAATCCGGAGCTTTGTAGTTACGTAAGAGGTGTTTCCAGACGTGTGGACAACGTGTGAAGAATTCATTCCTTGAGTTTAGGCAATCGCTATTGCGTAATCTCTTTAGAATATTTATTCGTTCATCAATACATAGTCCACATGACGGATTGCCCCTTGCGTATGGTTTGGACTTAGTGATAGCTTTCCATTGAGTCCTTGAGGGACCATACGTGGCTCGCGAGTTTCGTGGATGAACGTTTGTCCGGGTACCTAAAAGTCGACAGGTGGTTCAGGAAGCGTTCCTTAAATCGACCCTCCGCCATACCCACATAGGATTTGACCTCCTGTGGTTGATTTGGTCGGTTCGAAGTGACCACAGCTTCATGAACTACAGCGGATGTGTTGCATTGCTGTTGAAGGGGACAAGCTTCGGGCTTTCTGCAAGAGCACCCTGGTGGGGTGTTGCTCTTAGGGTGATGTTGGTGATGTGAGCCTTCATGTTCTTAGCGCAAGAGTATCCTAGTTTTGATTTGTGTCGGTTAAAGATGGAGCGGTATTTATGACCTATGGGAAAGTGTCTATCTAAGAGGGCTGGAAATGTTTTGCCTACGTTGGTTTTAACGTTGAGTGAGAAGGGAGGAGAGAACCAGATAGTTTGTCTATTGTTACGCTTTCTTTTCTTATTGCTGTTGTTGTTAGTGGGAGAGTAAGTGATAGGTTGCGAGAAACCGCTGTTAGCTAACGCCGTGTTATCTATATATATACACTTGGTTTTTGTATTTGTATTCTTGATGTAAAATCGAGTGTTGAAACAAGTATTGTTATACTTGGTGAGGGGTCATATTACCAACAAAGTACATATCAGTTGAGTTTCCCTTTAGTTTCATTATTACTTGAAAAACTAATCCATTCCTCCATTAGCTTAGTAACCGGATATTAACACAATTTTCATATTTGATTGTCAAGGAAGACAAGATGGAGTAAATAGAAAAAGATCAAAGCAAAGAGGATACAGATGAGCAAACATAGGCATTGAGAAGGTCTCAGATTGTGTGACGAAAGACCTTCGACTGTTAAAGATGGCAAATAATTATCCGGTAACTAAACTAACCGAGAAATGATATTAAAACTAATAATAACAATAATTGTTTCTACTTAAGCCACAAGGCCAGCAATTTAGGGGAGAGGAAAGTCAGTAAATCGACCCCAGTGCATTACTGGTGCTTTGTTTTATTCACCCCGTAAGGGTGAAAGGCAAAGCTAACATCGCCGGGATTTGAACTCAGAATGAAAAGGGAGGTACTCTATGCTGTAGAGCATTTTGTCCGGCGCTCAAGCGACCCCTAAAGTATAACAATGTGTATGCGTGTGTGTGTGAATGAGATGTAGATATTATTGAAGGTCATGAGGCAAAGTACTAAATACGGAAGTACTGTTTAGATCTACTTTTATTATGGCTAAACAGTGAACCTTGTTACTCCCGAGTTTCCTCCGAAGTAACAAGTTCACTGTTTAGCCTTAATAAATGAATATACACACATATCTATATCCGTCTGTCTATCTACACACGACACACACATACATATATATATATAAGATATATATTTTTATCAGCGAAGGCGAATGGCTTAGTGGTTAGAGCATTGGGCTTGCAATCGGAAGGTTGTGAGTTCGACTCTCATACCGGTTGATGCGTTGTGTCCTTGAGCAAGACTCTTTATTTCACGTTGCTCCAATTTACTCAGCTGTATAAATGAGCTGTATCGGCAATTACCTTTCCCTTGGACACTACTTGCCAGACTTGTGCAAATCCCATGGTCATTCGTGACCGAATGGGTTCTTTACCCTATTAATATATATATATATATATATGTATATATATATATATATCCAATGCCAATAAATATACCAGGATTTTTTCATTCTGATGATTGAAAGCAAAATTTGTTTGCTTTTAAGAAACCACTGGTAAATGGAATAATTGCCTTATGTTGTTTATTACATAACTATATATATCTATATATAAACTGGAATGAAGTAGGTGGAGAAGTTAAAACAGCTCAAAATATGGTAATTTCTTATAATAAACATACATGTTTCATAAACAAGCTATGTTTCATACTTCCTTGAAAGTGTTTTCAGACAAGTATGTGTACAAAATCCTATTGTGTTAAAAAATAATAATTACTCATGAAGCAAATTATTCATTAAAGTATTACCAATATTTAATGTAAAACCATATTTGGTAATACTTTAATGTGTATATATACATATATATATATATATATATATATATATATATTAATAAAAGATCGGAGGCAATATTCGGTTGATTCAGGTTTATTTAAAATTCCGTTATACATATTTCACTGAGGACTATCAGTTACGATAGCCTTAGCTCTTCAGACGGCAAAACCTAAAATAAACATTGAAAGTTCCTAAGAAACCTTTAAATAGGGAAAAATCCAATAACTTCCCCGAAAAAAATTTCTTTTCTTCATGATACAGGGGACCGGCCCAACGCGTGGTGTTGTTTCTTCGACGGCCGCGGCCCCTGTATATATATTTTAAATTGTGCACAAAACTGCTGAGGTACAGCGTAAATTCATATATGTAAGAAGTTGCGAACACTTTGTATACAAATATTATACTAAAGCATGTTTTATTTACACGAAAAGATGAACAGCTAGGCTCGAATTTCTATCTTTGTTGAGATCTCCTACAGAAATTGCCTACATCTTTCACAATTCACGAAACAATCTGTAAATCGTTATATAGCCATCAGCTCTGGCAGAACTAGAGAACTGGACCTCGTAGTTTGCAGAATGTTACTGCTTACGTTAGTTGTTAATTCAATTACATATTAAATTTAATATATTTCAACTGCTTAGTACACAATTTAGTATGTAATTGGGTTAACTACCTGCGTAGGTATTAAAATTGTGCAAATTGCTAGGTTCATTTTCTCATCTGATTATATTTTATGTCTTGTATTTTAGTTAGTTCTCGTTAGCCATTGATAATATTTTTTCTGTCTTTTTTTAGTGATTCCCAACTTGCATTATTCATATTCATCATCATAGCCATCATCATCATCGTCTGCGTCATCGTCATCATCGTCTGCGTCATCGTCATCCTCATCATCATCATCATCATCATCATCGCCATCGTCATCATAATCATCACCATCACCATCACAATCACCATCACAATCATTAGCATCGTCTTCATCATCATCATCATCATCATAGCCATCATCATCGCCATCATTATCAACACCACCATCAGCATGATCAACATCACCTCCATCACCATCATCTTCGTCATCATCACAATGGTGGTGCTGGCGGTGGTGCTGATACTGGTGGTGGTGGTGGCGGCGGCGGTGGTGCTGGTTGTGGTGGTGGTGGTGGTGGTGGTGGTGTTGGTGGTGGTGGTGGTGCTGGCGGTGGTGCTGGTACTGGTGGTGGTGGCGGCGGCGGTGGTGCTGGTTGTGGTGGTGGTGCTGGTGGTGGTGGTGTTGGTGGTGGTGGTGGTGCTGGCGGTGGTGCTGGTACTGGTGGTGGTGGCGGCGGCGGTGGTGCTGGTTGTGGTGGTGGTGCTGGTGGTGGAGGTGGTGGTGCGGGTACTGGTGGTGGTGGCGGCGGTGGTGCTGGTACTGGTGGTAGTGGCGGCGGTGGTGCTGGTACTGGTGGTGGTGGCGGCGGTGGTGCTTGTACTGGAGGTGGTGGCGGCGGTGGTGCTGGTACTGGTGGTGGTGGTGGTGGTGGTGGTGGTGGTGGTGGTGGTGGTGGTGGTGGTAGTGGTGTTGTAGTGGTGGTAGTGGTGTTGTTGGTGGTGGTCGTGATGATGGTGTTGGTGGTGGTGGTGGTGGTGGTGGTGGTGGTGGTGGTGGTAGTGGTGTTGTAGTGGTGGTAGTGGTGTTGTTGGTGGTGGTCGTGATGATGGTGTTGGTGGTGGTGGTGGTGGTGGTGGTGGTGGTGGTGGTAGTGGTGTTGGTGTTGGTGGTGGTGGTGGTAGTGGTGTTGGTGTTGGTGGTGGTGGTGGTGGTGGTGGTAGTGGTGTTGGTGGTAGTGGTGGTGGTGGTGGTGGTGTATTCATTTAGTTATTCAATTACTAAATTAATAACTTTAATTATGTACGATTTTATTTATATATTTATGTTTATATATATACAAATTTAAAATGTTAGGTGCGGCGATGACTCTGACATCCAGGTCAGAGTTCATCAGAGTTTAGCTTTTTTTATATTGTTGTTGTTTTTGTTATTTCACTATAATTCGTTGGTTTTTTTGGTGAGTTTTTTTGTTGTTTTTTTTTGCAAGGGAGCGGCTTGTTTTGCTTTTGTTTTATTTTTACTGGTTTCAGTAGTGAAGGCGCGTGTCCTAATGGTTAGGGTATTCGGCCCACGTTACGTAAGGTCGTAAGTTCGATTGCCGGCGTTGTGTCCTTGAGCAAGACACATTATTTCACGTAATTCCAGTCCACTCAGCCTCGTCACATTCTGTGTTACGCTGAATCTTCCTGAGAACCACATTAAGGGCACACGTGACTATGGAATGCTCAGTCATTTGCACGTTAATCGAATCAACTGAAATATTCGCCGCCGTAACTGACAGAATGTCAGTATATACTTGGTTCAGACAGAAACCTACGGCCATGCTGGTGTGCAACTTTCAATGGGTTTAGGTGATCATGTCATCCTCCAATAAACATTTCATCGATCACTATTTGGTGAGCTACTGTGTTACATGATATAAAGGTACTCAATATAAGACAGAACAGCGTTTGTTATTGACGTTCACATAAACACCGACACACACACACATATATAAATATATATATATATGTGTGTGTGTGTGTATGTGTGTGCGTGTGTGTAGTATATATATATATATGCAAAAGTTCTATTTAAATTGTTGGGATACAACAAGCAAATATTTTTATAACTGATATAAAGCACTCAACAAGTATTTGGAGTAAACATACGATATTAACAAATGGAAACTATATTTATAAAACCATATTTATTTCATTATACATATTTCAAGGACACCAAGTTAAATTATGGTGTGCTTTCATCAGACAAAATATAATATAGATCAGTTTTATAAATAAATATTGACAGTAATGGTTGCATTTTTTAAGGGTATGTCAATATTTATTTATAAAATTGATCTATATTATATTTTGTCTGATGAAAGCACACCATAATTTAACTTGGTGTCCTTGAAATATGTATAATGAAATAAATATGGTTTTATAAATATAGTTTCCATTTGTTAATATCGTATTATATATATATATATATATATATATATATATATAATATATATATATATATATATATATATATATATATATATAGAGAGAGAGAGAGAGAGAGAGAGAGAGAGAGAGAGGGGGAAGTGGTAACACAACAGTTAGTTCACCATATCGAGAACAATTGTTTCACCTTAGCGGATAGATCCGCTAAGGTGAAACAATTGTTCTCGGTATGGTGAACTAACTGTTGTGTTACTACTTCTACCTAACTCGTCCCATGGACTGAGTGCTCTACCACTACGGATATTACCTTCCAGTGTTCTACCTCTATATATATACATATATATATAGAGAGAGAGAGGTATATATATATATAACGAAGGAGGTGTGGTAAGGAACCAGATGGACCATAACGCACCAGACTACTCAATACTTAGGGTAGTAGAGTGGTTAATAGGAAAAAGTTTAACCCCGACGGCAGAGCTCAAGCCGTTTTGACGGCTATTTCTGGACTCTGGAGTCCAGAAATGGCCGTCGAAACGGCTTGAGCTCTGGTTGTTTACCGACACCTCAGTATGCAGATTGGAGAACTCGACGAAGTACGCAGTTTGGTTTGTTTACTCCGGAGTAATGTAAAATATGTAAAATTTGGCTTCGTTTATTATAAATTATAGATATACTGCTATATATATTTCGGTGACAGCCATCATTGGCTGTGACCTCTTCAGGCAGTCCGAATTGGTGTGGGAAAGACAGGTACACATGTTGTTGAAGTGTGTTTTACTCCGTTATTTCTCTGAGGAACTGGAATCATGATTCCAGTTCCTCAGAGAAATAACAATACTACCAGGAGCTGGACATATCGATGTATTGACGGGGTAAAAGACACTTCAACAACATGTGTACCTGTCTTTCCCACACCAATTCGGACTGCCTGAAGAGGTCACAGCCAATGATGGCTGTCACCGAAATATATATAGCAGTATATCTATAATTTATAATAAACGAAGCCAAATTTTACATATTTGACTTAATTATTTTATTTATATATATATATATTACCCCGTTACGTGTTCCAGCGGACAGGCTGAGCCCATGCTGGGGCACCTCTATTTTATATATATATATATATAACGAAGGAAGTGTGGTAAAAAGCCAGATGAACCATAACGCACCAGAGTACTCAATACGTCGAAATGGCTTGAGCTCTGCCGTCGGGGTTAAACATTTTCCTTTATATATATATATATTAAGGTAGAACTTATAACCTATTAAAACTCAATATAGTGTCTGACCTGTCGACTCTTCCCGTCCGACGAGGAGATGTCTTCTCTTGTGAAAGTGGGTATAGCTTTCAGTATGTAAAATTTCCCCATTTTAGGGCACTTTTTTCATGGTACTTCCCGTTTGAGTTTTTAGAAATTGACAGGTCTGTAGTGTAGGTATAAATATCCCATCGAAGCAAAGGGGAAATTTGTTTTTGTGGAAAAGTGGTATCTTATTACATGTTGTGTATTGAAAATCTACAGAGTCATGGAAAATGTAGGAATCACAAAGCCGAAAATAATTGTAACAATAGTCGGTTGCTATAAATAATAGCTTAGGAAATGTGGTAAAATACTCCTATTGACAGAAAAATGTGGCCAGCAGCCGGCTACTAGCCTTTATCATAATAGGTTTATTCAATCAGGACTGACATAAAGCTAAACAACAACAGCAAATAGACATCACAACAGCACATACTGCAAACTCAACGTATATAAATCAGTAAGGGGGGGGGGTCTCTACTTGGCTGTTCGACCTGCTAAAAATAGCAACTAAATTTAATGCAAATCACATCTGTAAAAAAAAAAAGTACACTAGATAATGTAGTCGTGTATAAAATAAAGACGTGGTGGACACTGATGGAATGTCTTTGACCATAGGTCATCTGAATCAGAGTTGACCTAGGGCTGAGAAACAACAGCACACCACACTACATTAAATCAGAACAGTGAGCTAATGGGAGAGCCTCTAAATGGTCACTCGTCCTGCTAGAAATAACTGCTAAGGCTCCCTCAAATCACATGGTTCCGTTTTTAAAAGGGGGTATGTTCGGTAATGGAGTTCTGGGTCCCCTACACATCGGGAAACGACGGGATGGTCACGACAGGAATGTCTATGGTCATATGTTTGCTCGATCAGGGCTGGTCTGTGGCTAAACAACAACAATAACATCAGAACAGAGCGCATCACGCACTACTTCACACACCAAACTACTACCACCATCACTACATACTACCACCATCACCACATACTACCACCATCACTACATACTACCACCATCACCACATACTACCACCATCACTACATACTACCACCATCACTACATACTACCACCATTACTACTCTGTTACCCACACCATACAACACCACCACCATCACTACATACTACCACCATCACTACTCTGTTACCCACACCATACAACACCACCACCATCACTACATACTACCACCATCACTACTCTGTTACCCACACCATACAACACCACCACCATCACTACATACTACCACCATCACTACTCTGTTATCCACACCATACAACACCACCACCATCACCACATACTACCACCATCACTACATACTACCACCATCACTACTCTGTTACCCACACCATACAACACCACCACCATCACCACATACTACCACCATCACTACATACTACCACCATCACTACTCTGTTACCCACACCATACAACACCACCACCATCACTACATACTACCACCATCACTACTCTGTTACCCACACCATACAACACCACCACCATCACTACATACTACCACCATCACTACTCTGTTATCCACACCATACAACACCACCACCATCACCACATACTACCACCATCACTACATACTACCACCATCACTACTCTGTTACCCACACCATACAACACCACCACCATCACCACATACTACCACCATCACTACATACTACCACCATCACTACTCTGTTACCCACACCATACAACACCACCACCATCACTACATACTACCACCATCACTACTCTGTTATCCACACCATACAACACCACCACCATCACCACATACTACCACCATCACTACATACTACCACCATCACTACTCTGTTACCCACACCATACAACACCACCACCATCACCACATACTACCACCATCACTACATACTACCACCATCACTACTCTGTTATCCACACCATACAACACCACCACCATCACCACATACTACCACCATCACTACTCTGTTACCCACACCATACAACACCACACATATAACGGTTCCTAATTTAGATACAAGGTCAGCGATTTGAGGGGTGGGAAAGTCGACTATAATACTTGACGGGTGCTTTATTTTATCCACCCCGGAAGCAAGAGCCTTGTTTCAGGAGGGTACCAGGGGATATGTCCCCCACCCCCACCCCCATACACACACACTTTTTCAAAAGACTATATTTTATTTTTTGTTTATTTGATATAATAAATTCTTTTTAAGCATATTTCTTTATATCTGAACTTCATTTGAATATATAAAATTTAATTAGCGTAAAATTTTACTTATGCTCCTTTAAGAATCAACAAATGTTGGTTTGTCCCCATTTTTAAGACAAACGAGGCCCCTGCCCGGAAGAAAGAAAGACAAAGTTGACCTTGGCATGACTTGAACCCGTAACATAACTAAATGCCGTAAAGCATTTTGTCCGACGCTCTACCGATTTTACCAATCCACCGCTCATGTCGCTACATATATAATACTACCACTACCATCACTAACACAACAATATACACATTACTATCATCACCATCATTACTACCATCACCATCACCATCACCATCACCATCACCATCATTACTACCAACACCATCACCATCACCATCACCATCACCATCATTACTACCAACACCATCACCATCACCATCACCATCATTACTACCATCACCATCACCATCACCATCACCATCATTACTACCATCACCATCATTACTACCAACACCATCACCATCACCATCACCATCATTACTACCATCACCATCACCATCACCATCATTACTACCATCACCATCACCATCACTACTACCATCACCATCA
The DNA here is from genome assembly GCA_964016885.1 of Eledone cirrhosa. Taxonomy (NCBI): domain Eukaryota; kingdom Metazoa; phylum Mollusca; class Cephalopoda; order Octopoda; family Eledonidae; genus Eledone; species Eledone cirrhosa. Next base: position 65,458,604 of record OZ024742.1, on the reverse strand, counting down.
CCATCACCATCACCATCATTACTACCATCACCATCACCATCACCATCACCATCATTACTACCATCACCACCACCACTACCGTTATTACTACACATTACCATCACCATCACCATCATTACTACCAACACCATCACCATCACCATCACCATCATTACTACCATCACCATCACCATCACCATTATTACTACCATCACCATCACCATCACCATCATTACTACCCACACCATCACCATCACCATCACCATCATTACTACCATCACCATCACCATCACCATTATTACTACCATCACCATCACCATCACCATCATTACTACCAACACCATCACCATCACCATCACCATCATTACTACCATCACCATCACCATCACCATTATTACTACCATCACCATCACCATCACCATCATTACTACCATCACCATCACCATCACTACTACAATCACCATCACCATCACCATCACTACTACCATCACCATCACCATCACCATCACCATCACCATCATTACTACCATCACCATCACCATCACCATCACCATCACCATCATTACTACCATCACCATCACCATCACCATCACCATCATTACTACCATCACCATCACCATCACCATCACCACCACCACTACCATCACCATCACCATCACCATCACCATCACCACCACCACTACCGTTATTACTACACATTACCATCACCACCTACACACCACAACGCCTATTGCTTCGTACAGTCTTTCTCTCCAGCTGAATGTATATAGAATTGTTAGTGTGTCGGTAGAACAGAACGTGTGTGTGTGTGTGTGTGTGTGTGTGTGTGTGTGTGTGTGTGTGTGTGTGTGTGTGTGTGTGTGTGTGTGTGTGTGTGTGTGTGTGTGTGTGTGTGTGTGTGTGTGTGTGTGTGTGTGTGTGTGTGTGTGTGTGTGTGTGTGTGTGTGTGTGTGTGTGTGTGTGTGTGTGTGTGTGCAGGTAGTTGGAGGAGTAGGAGTAGCATGGGAATAATGGGAGTGACGGCTAGAGGAGATATAATAGAACAGTAGGAGTGGTGAAGGTGGTGATGTCTCAGTCTTCTCCTCCTCCACCTTGTATCACCCCTCCACCCCTACCACCGTAGAATGGACAGAGGGAAGAAGTGAAGACGTGAAAGAATTAGCTCGCATCTAAAACTTGTTGGTATTACTATTGTTGTTGTTATTGTTGCTGATAGTTGCAGTATTAACTGTTGTTTAGCTCCAGGTCAACACTGATCAAACAGCCTGATGATCAAAGGCATTCCAGCCGTGACTATTACGTCTTTTTAAAGGTTATCTCGGATTACAGTATCCAATGTGTCCTCTTTTAAGACGGTAAGGGGAAATTTGGCTGCTACTTCTAGTGACTTGAGACTCACTCTTAGGCCTGTGTTCTTCTTAGTGGTGGCAGTAACGTTGTCGTTGTTTAAATTATATAAGTGTTGGTTATTCCTGCTGGTCTATAGAGGTCCAGAGTTCGATACCATTGTGCAGCATTTTGGACAAATGCCTTTTACTACAACTTCGGGTCTACCCCAACCTTACGAATGAAATTGGGTAGATGAAAACTGAGTGGAAGTCGGTTGGGTGGCTTGTACCTGTAATTCAAAGGTCCAGCCTTGATACATATCAAGCTGATTCTGCCTCAATGAGAATTATGTTAAGAGTACACGTGTCTATGGTGTATTCAGTCACTTATATCTAACGAGTAAGTAGTTCAGTTGATTATACAGCTGACAAACTCATCGTCGAATTAGACGGAAGATCCATTATCATCATCGCTGTATTGTTGTGTGTTTCTTTTTTTAGTTGAAGTGTTGTTGGTGCAGTTGTCAGCGTGCGACGTCGGTCTGTGTGTGTTTGTGTCTCTGAGTGTGTTCGTGTATGTGTGTGTATCTTTCGGTATTTCGTTGAAGGGTTTACTTTTAGATTTGTTAGAGGGTCTACCTTATAGCAGGTGTCTTTAATACCAGTAGTAGTAGTAGTAGTAGTAGTAGAGGTGGTGGTGGTGGTTGTTAATTATAGTGATAGAAACAATAATAGTACTAGCAGCCACTGCAGGGTGATGGTGATGAGAAGTGGCGGGGGAGCTAGTAATAGCTTCGGTAACATTCTGTTGCCGTCGTCTTATTAATAGTAGTGAAAATTTGTTAGAACTTATTGTTATTATAATTAGTTATACATGCCTCTGGTCTTTCTTTGGTCTTGTTACAAGAGAGAGAGAGGGGGGAGAAAGACGGACAGTGAAGTAATGTGAAGACAACTTTAACAACAATAGAAATCACATTGTAAAACATACAACACAGTCGATCTATAACACCAAGGTGACAACATAAAATAAGAAATAATGTAAAGAAAGACGTCATAAAAACAAACATTATGAACTAGGCAAGCAACCACACCACCACCAACAACAACAATAACAACAATAATAATAATTAATCAATTAACAAGTAGAAGCTACGAGTGACTAGCCATCTGTCTGTCAGTCAGTCTCGCTAAGTGAGAGAGTAGTCATCTCTCTCTCTCTACATAAATGTAACGATATTTTTTAGAGTTTAAACGTGAAGTTTAAAGTAAAACATGAGAGGAAGAAAACAACAGTTTTTACCCGTGTGGAAATAAGGTATGGTAGATGAAGGAATTGAAATTAATAGAAGTTTATAGTGTTTCTGACTTTTGTGGAATTTGTTAGAATACAATAAACAACGGAACCAACCTTTACATGTGAATGAGATAGAGCGAAAAGACCAAAAATAAACACACATGGTACTTCAGCGAGAATATTTTTTAAACCAATGTGGAATTAGGATTACAAACTAGAACACCTAAACACGAGTGGGGAAAAAACAGTGGAAATATTTTTGATTGATTTTTATTTTTTTAATTTTATTATATTATTTCCCCCCCCCCCCCCCCCGCTTTTTTTTTTTGAGTGCGGAAATATTTGCTTTTTAGAAGCAAAAAAAAAGCAAACTAAAATCAGAAATTACGAAATTGTAATAGAGAAGTGTGAACCAGGTGAACTGGAATGGTGTGAGGAAGGTGGGAATAAGATTCCAGAGAATGTTGGTGCCAACTTAAAGGAAAGAATTTACCAGTCGAACGGTGTGGAAAGATTATTTGGTGGAATTATATATATATATAAATATATAAATATTTACATTTATATATATATATGTATATATATGTATATATATATATAATGTTGATATTTTAAAACACAAGATATATATATAGATACATAATAAAACACCCTAGTGGTTTCATTACCAAGGATGTCTTCTACCCAGATGTATAGACTAACACCCGTTCCACTACCTGGAATGGAAGGAGGTCGGATGATTCCACCGGTAAGAATTCACTTTAACTTGATAAATATATAAATGTCTCTCTTTTGCTCTCGTTTATAAACAAGTATACAATTTTTATATTTCAAAGTGACCTATACAAATATGATAGTTAGTGTACAATATATATATAAACTTTATCTCCTCAGCACTTCGTAAAAGTCCCAGTGATCGGTTATATATGTATATATATATATAATGTTATTATATAACATATATATATATATATATATATATATATATATATATATATATATATATATATATTTCTTTTATGTACTGTGCAGTTTGTTTTGTTATTTTTGTTATTTCTTTTTACCTTATATATATATATATATATATATATATATATATATAAGGCACCCGTTTACGTGTGTTGTATTGAAGCGAATAACTATGTGTATACTCTGGGAATGTATCCTACATTACCTATTGAGTACGCTGAGATACAACCGGTCCTGGCATTGATAAATATGCTGGGCCCGTCAACTCCTTATTATATATATATATATATATGCGTCATGTGCAGCCTTGTGATGTTCATCTCCCTCATACCAGTAATTGGTAAGGCTTGGCTGTTGTTTTGCCGAGAGAGTAGGGGTGTGGTTTTGAAGGACGTGTTTGATTTTTACTTTATCTTGTGCGGAAAGGGTCTGGTGAGTGGGTTGACTGTAGTTTATGTATTGTGTTTGCTATAGTTTGTGGATAGCATTGGATTATTTTAGATTTGTTTACGTTCAAGTTAAGGCAATTGACGGTCTTAGTTACATATGCATGTATATGTGATTTATCGACCGAAGGCGAAAGTCGGAGTTTCAGCCAACATGTGATAAATTTGATTTATAATAAATTTGACTCTACCACTACTAGTAAATATTTGTTACAAAAATTCTTTGAGACAACCTCAACGTTAACACACACACAAATATATATATATATATATATATATATATATATATATATATATATATATATATATATATATATATATATATATATATAGTAAGTACAGTGAATTTTTTTTTATTTATTTAAACATCTTTTTCTATATTTACATTCCCTTGATTATATATATATATATATATATATATATATATATATATATATATATATATATATATATAAAGTGCCTATGTCTATATTACATATATATTTAAGAAAATGAAGGTTTTTTAAAAATAAAATACGAGATGTCCTACACGATTGAAAGTATAAGGAAAAGAAATCGAAAATGCAACTGGAGTCTTTTTAAGAATACTTGTTTCCTTTATTTGCATGTGTGTATATCGGTAGAACGGTATATATATATGAGAGAGAGAGAGGGCGGAGAACAGAACAGATTCCAGGTAGCCCAGTCTGTATTGATGGGGTAGGGTAGTACCTCTCAAGTTTTAGTTCTATAATTCTGTTCTGTTAAGTGTAGACACAGCATATACACTACCTATACATATATATATACTCCTAACCCATATATACATCGTATGTTGTTCACTAGTAGTTACTAAAATACTTGATGAACAGTTTGAAATGAATCCTACATCTGCAACTCATCCAGGCATGTATGTTACCATTCAGCGTTTATTTTAACGAGAAAAAATATTATATATATATAAATAAATGTATATATATATATATATATATATATATATATATATATATATATATAGGAAAAAGTATGACCCCAACGGCAGAGCTCAAGCCGTTTGGACTAGAAATAGCCGTCGAAACGGCTTGAGCTCTGCCGTCGGGGTCATACTTTTTCCTATTTCCCACTCTACTACCCTAAGTATTGAGTACTCTGGTGCGTTATAGTCCATCTGGTTCCTTACCACAATTCCTTTGTTATACATATATATATATATATATATATATATATATATATATATATATATATACGTTTATTTTAACGAATATATATATATATATATATATATATATATATATATATATATACGTTTATTTTAACGATATATATATATATGTGTGTGTGTGTGTGTGTGTGTGTGTGTGTGTGTACGTTTAGTTTAACAAGAAAACAAATACATATATATAGAGATTTAAGCACTGAACATTGTATCTCTAGCGGTCAACTGATGAGATGGGACTCAATCAAACGCAAACCCTAATCTTCAAAATACACATACACATACTGCATGAGACATCATTAAAACTCAAACGTGTCCTTCAATAAAATCCATACCGACCCCTTCCGGTGTACACACACATACACACACTTATATATATTATATATATATATATATATAGATAGATATATACATAATTGTTTCTACTATTGGCACAAGGCCAGCAATTATTCCAGTACATTACTGGTACTTTATTTTATCGACCCTGTAAGGATGAAAGGCAAAGTTAACCTCGGCGGGATTTGAACTCAGATCATAAAGGGACGTAACTCTATGCTTCAAAGCATGGTGTCCGACTCTCTACCGATACATAATGCATGCATACATACACGTTTATGTACACAGTATCATAATAGTGATGTGGTTTATTTAGGCTGATCCAGTAGCAAGTTACTCAGGAGTTTCCCCGACATGTGAGCGTTTCCTTGCTAGTCTGAGGAACCGATCACATGTCGGGAAATCTCCAGTTGTAATAAGCTCCTGGATCAGCCTAAATAGACTAGTATTTATATATATATATATATATATATATATATATATATATATATATATATATATATATATATATATATATAACGAAGGAAGTGTGGTAAGGAACCAGATGGACCATAACGTACCAGAAATAGCCGTCGAAACAGCTTGAGCTCTGCCGTCGGGTTCATACTTTCTCCTATTACCCACTCTACTACCTTAAACATCGTGTACTCTGGTTCGTTATGGTCCATCTGGTTCCTTACCACAACTCCTTCGTTATATATATATATATATATATATATATATATATATATATATATATATATATATATATATATATATATATATATATATATATATATATATGACTTCTACAGGGCTAGAACTGTTTCATTCGTAAGTCTTTCCTGATGTGGAAGACATTTCTGTAATAAAATGAATATACCTATCCTCTACTAATGTATTGAATAACTTTTTTGACAGTGGTTGCCTTCCTATTTACATCGAGATCCTATATCTATATATATATATAACTGAGGATGTCTGTCTGTGTGTGTGTGTGAGTTTAAATCCATAAAGCTCGAGAACTACCTAACCGACTGTTTTCAAACTTTACACATGTAATACTTATGTTTCGGGGAGTGTTCTGAGCAAAAATTCAAATTTTCAATGCCCTAGGGACCGCATTAGGCGATTTAGCGATCTCTCTCTATAATTCTTAGTCTTTCTCTTTTTAGATACATACATATAACGTTGCGCCCTTATAATATCTGTCTGTATGTCTGGCTGTCTGCATTATGTCACTTCCCTGAGGATGTCTGTGTGTGTGTGTCTGTGAGTTTGAATCCCTAAAACTCGAGAAGTACCCAACCGATTTTTTTCAAACTTTACATGTGTATTACTTATGTTTCAGGGAGTGTTATTCAACTTTTTGATCTCCTAGAGCCCGCATTTTAGGCTTTTTAGTTTTTTTTTTTAGGCTTTACGTCAGACCGATTTCCTTGAAATTGTAACTATGTATTAGTCAGTCTCTTCTTCATACCGTGAGCAAAGAAAATCCAACCATTTTATGGCCTAGGGCTTTTTGGAGGCGTTACGTCTAGTCGATTTTCCCAAAATTTCAAGGAATATTATGCATATAAAAAAAATATTATTTTCTTGATCCCCTAGGACCCGCATTAGGTGAAAACCTGAATTTTTCCTGCTTCATCGAGGAAAATCTTAAAGATTATCCAGCCATCAGAGTATTGGGTTTATTTTCTTTACATATTGTCCAGGCATGCAGTTTTTCCACGGTTAGTTCTGTTGGCGACCCACGTTCCCAAATACCTTATCACGTGCAACGCCGGGTACCACTGCTAGTATATATATATATATAATTATATATATATATATATATATATATATATATATATATATATATATATATATATATATATGTGTGTGTGTGTGTGTGTGTGTGTGTGTGTGTGTGTGTGTGTGTTTAATGGTAGCTATGATGCTTCCATAGGCGGTATGCCAGTTGAGCACTCTATGTTCTTACAGAGCAGAGTGTGATATAATATAAAACGAAAAGTCAGTGATGCATCTGGACTCAATTTATTGTGTGTTACAATTGTTTCGCCGGCAGACAGCTCGAGACACGATCATTGTGTGGATCTGTCTGATTCTAGATCTCTGAGTCCAGATGTATCACTGACTTTTCGTTATATATATATATATATATATATATATATATATATATATATATATATATATATATATATTGGAGTTTCGAGATGGCCAGACCGAGGAAACTACAAATCGGTTTAGTACTCTATGCATGGGTAGGAGCATAGTGGGTCCTACTCGTTCCTATTACCCACTCTACTACCCTAAGTATTGAGTACTTTGGTGCGTTATGGTCCACTTGGTTCCTTACCACATTTCCTTCGTTATATATATATATATATATATATATATATATATATATATATATATATATATATATATATATATATTCCCCCTTACTCAAAAAGCTGCTTTCGATTCTCTGTTAAAATATTTATAAAAATTAGATTTTTATCTCCTCTCGCCGTGACACCTTCGCTTCAATCTCACTTACACTCACACCACCACAAGAAAACAACTGTATATAACCTGGTGGTGGCGGTGGTGATGCCAATACACAGTGTCCTTTGCTTTTGTACTGAAATTTACAAATGTCCTAGTATGGAACACGTGGTATATTGGTGATATACGTGAAATAGAGGTGAAAATTACTATAAAGAAGGAAGAGCTCTGTTTTCTCTGTTCAGTGAACCTAGAGACGATATTTCTATTCGTAATATGAATTTATTTAAAGATTGAACAAGGAAGTTTATAATTCCTCATATTTTAATATATATATTTAGAAGTGTAAAAATACATATATACACGCCCATAAAAGCATGAAATTCCAGTCCCTAGAGTATCTGGTATTGCTTCACAGCTGTAATGAAATACAAGTATTCATGAATGCGAATGTATTTACCCACACACATATATATATTTTCTACTATATGCACAAGGCCAGCAATTTGGGGAGAAACGAAAGTTGATTAAATCGACACCAGTGCTTTACTGGTACATTATTTTATCGACTCCGTAAGGATGAAAGGCAAAGCTAACATTTTGAACTCACAACGTAAAGGGCCGTCACTCTATTCCGCAAAGCATGTGCTCAATAAACATGATACTTTGAAAATCTGGTTCATTCTTTTAAGCTAGTGATTCATTTCATCGTTACTCTATTTATTTCTAGTTTTATATATATATATATATATATATATATATATATATATATATATATATATATATATATATATATATATATATATATATATATATATATATATATATATATATATATATATATATATATATATATATATATATATATATATATATATATATATTATACACACATTATACACATTTCTTGACACTGTTATATGACCCTACCGGTGGATTGGCAGTATCGGTAGAGGGTCAGACACCATGCTTTCCAGCATAGTTACGTCCCTTTACGATCTGAGTTCAAATCCCGCCGAGGTTGACTTTGCCTTTCATCCTTACGAGGTCGATAAAATAAAGTACCAGTAATGCACTGGGATAATTGATGGCCTTGTGCCAAAAGTAGAAACAGTTATATGACCCTACCAAACTCTTGTGTGTCAGGTTTTGCCCCATACATGCTATTATTTACTCCTCTTGCGTTTCACAATGCTTCAACTTCTGACACTATTCTTCATCCTATTTTCATATCCCTCATTTTATAACCAAACGCCAAATCGTCCTGTGTTCTGAGATTTGTGTATGATACAGCGGTTTGGTCCGTTTTGGAATGTTGCACAGGAAATTAAGAACTACTTAAGAGATAACTATAAGTTGTCAGCCCAGTCCACTAAGCAATAAATAGCTACCATAGTGTCATGTAGTTCCCTCCGGTCGTTGAACATATAGCGGCAGAGGTTTGGGGTCTTATTGATCCCCGAACAACCTCCCTACTCATTCTTATCGGGACAAAATTACCCACCGGTGAGCCACTCCGTTTGGAATGGCGGTTTCAACGCGTCTCCTTCGCTAAGCTCCGGGAATAACGTTTTCACTGTTCTGTCCGCTGGGACCTTGAGGCGGCGTACGCCTCTGAGTTCTGCACGTCGGTGAGGCACATTCGACGAACGGTGGGTGATGAGTGAAAACCTTTTATCGACTGGTTTGTGCTGTTACTGTTAGCCACTACATACATTCTTCGGTGATGGTTTCTCGTTGAATCTTGTCTAACTAGTCCCAAGTAACTATCATAGTGTGGTATACATGTCTGCGCTGTGTCCATGTCCAAGATACACAACTGTCCACCTTGCTATGAAAAGGTATCAGTGTGCTATAGTTCACTTTACTATGACTACGACCAAGACCCTTATCTATCAACAGTCTGGTCCACCTAACACCTAGCTATAAATAGGTACTACAGTGTGGTAGTGATTAATGTGTAACCATGAGTAAAACAAACCGCCTACAATCAAGTCAACAGGCCTAGGTGGCTAGCTATATATATATTTGGTTTTATACGGTTCTGGTATGTCACTAAACAACCTCCGGTCGTCTCGCTCCTGCAGATCAGTGGATTCAGACTCTTGAACTAAATTGCGTCTCTGGTATATACAACAGAAAGTACCTACTTAAAATCACAGACACCTAGCTAACGTCATATCTACCCTGTTGCACATTAATATTTATTTATGTACGTATGTATGTATGAATCTATGTATGTGTGTGTGTGAGAGAGAGAGAGAGAGAGAGAGAGAGAGAGAGAGAGAGAGAAAGAGAGAGAGAGAGAGAGAGAGAGAGAAAGGGATAGGATCCCAACGATGAACCCAATCGTTACATACGAATTCTTCAGGTATTTTCAATGGTAATGATCGCTTTGATTTCTCTGTAGTTTGGTCAGTATGCAAATAAGGTGCTGTGCTGGGGAGATGTGTGGTCTTCCCAGTATTCCCACCGTAGATACTCCATATATATATACGTGTGTATGTGTGTGTGTGTATTCTGTCTTAGCTACAAATCATTTACACCACGGGTCCTTAATGTGATCGATAACGACCCGACCCCATAGATCGTTGGGACTACATAAGAGGTTGATTGAACTTTAAGGCCAAAAAAACTGACAATTTGTATGAAAAATGAAAATACATAAAATAATACATAAAATAATACAACACAACGCGTTTATACAAGTTACTGATTTATATATAATTAGTCATTATTTATTTTATATTCAGTATACTGATTTATTTACTTTATTTTTGTACATGTCTGAGGTCGATTAGGGGTCAAGGATTCCATGAAGGGGTCGATGGCCTAAAACGTTTGGAAATTCTTGGTGATCTTGAGAAAACAATAAACGCCACTGAATCTCATTTGCTTGGGCCTCAGTCCATCTATAGATAATGTTCCAGTATTATGTAAGCGACCTATAGAATATATACGTGGCGGTTCTCTTCACGGCAGTCAGTTTCGGTCCCATCTTCAGTGAATGCAATGCTGTGTTGTACAGCGACTTCTGCTCGGTGGTCAGAATAAATGGCCACCTATCGGAACTCTTAAGTGTCATGCGCTCGGTTCATCAAGATTGTTCCCTCTCGTCATTTTTTTTACGTACTCACTCTAGAACCACTACTGCAGAAACTAGTCACGTAGAAGGACATCCCGCACGAACTAGGATGTAGATGATGTATGTCGACAATGTGAACGGTGTCACTCTAGTACTGTTGAACACCAAGCAGATCAAGATGATCGTCACCGCTCTAGGATAACAGGAGACAGTGACATGAGCGAAAATTAACCAGTAAAAGTCAGTGAGGCTACATTTCAGTACTTAGACAGGCAGGTTCATGCTGTGTAAGTGTTGTGGGGCGCTGGTCAGACGGGCTAGAAGTCTAGTTTGGCCCAAATGTTTCAGGTGGACAAGAGGTGACGAGCTAGGTGACCAATCTCACCGAGAGGAAGCTGTCCCTGAACTGGTTAACAAAGGTGGCGAATACTTACATCATTTATTACAGCCTAATTGCCGTGCTTTCCACCAGTTTACAGGACTGGAGCACCTGCTTCAGTAAGGCGTTCAACTGCTCAGGCGATTCATTTGCTGTCAACAACCGCAGTGTAGAATACATACAAGTGGTTGTATGGGCCTTGAACTCCTGGTGGAGTCGTAGGTGAGCCATCGGAACATTCACCGTATCTTGGGCATTTAACCATGAAATTAATGTCCAAATGACTGAGCATTACATAGACAAGCGTTCCTTTCATTTAGTTCTCGGGGAGATTCAGTATGACACAGTGTATGAAAAGGTGAACTCGAGCAAAATAAAGTATCTTACTCAAGGACAACGCACCGCCGGCAATTCTAACAGCCTACATATATATATATATATATATATATATATATATAATATATATATATATATATATTATATATATATATATATATATATATATATATATATATATATATATATATATATATATATATATATATATACACAATATATTAATAAATGGAAACTATATTTATAAAACCATATTTATTTTATTATACATATTTCAAGGGCAACCAAGGCAAATTATGGTGCGCTTTCATCAGATAAAATAC
>OZ024742.1:65438962-65441462 GCA_964016885.1 Eledone cirrhosa | reverse complement strand
CACAAGGCCAGCAATTACCCAGTGCATTACTGGTACTTTATTTTATCGACCCCGTAAGGATGAAAGGCAAAGTCAACCTCGGCGGGATTTGAACTCAGATCGTAAAGGGACGTAACTATGTTGGAAAGCATGGCGTCCGACTCTCTACCGATACTGCCAATCCAAATGGTTGACGTGTGGTGAAGATCTGTTAATAGGTGGTGGTGCAAATTTGTCACATGATTGCAACATTTTCTGACCATTTATGCAATAATAGTAATTATTATTTTTTAAATATGCACAAAGCCATAAATTTCGGGGTATAGTCGATTAAAAGTATTACGTGATGATGTTAATAATAGAATAGAAAAATAATGTAGTAAAAAAGATCGGCTACTTGATGAGATCAGCAACTTGGACCTCATGACTAACCGCAACATCTTACATTGACATTGGTAGGATCTACTTTTTGCTACAAAATATCGATTGTGTTACACCAGTGTGGTAGATATCACGCACATCATTACCAACTGCCATAAAAACGTTCACAAAGAACTACCTTCCCTTGAGGCACAACATAGTTGTGAAAACTATTTAAAATGTTATCTGCAGAAGGGATTGCCCTGGAAGTAATACCAAAGGCACACTAGAGACAGAATGTATCAACACCTTTCAAAATAAAAATTACTGATGAAAATAAGTAGTTTGGTGCAAACATAACAGACCTGATATAGTTGTATGGAACAGTGGATAAAAGTTATACACAGCTACAGTAATCAGCTGGCCAGTTGATGTCTACGTTGAGAAAAAAGAAAACATCTTTGATGAGTTCAGAGGGAACTTACATCTCTTGATTTTCACTTGTATTTATTAGTGTAGGTGCAGTGGGATATTTAATTACTCCATAAAAACATAGAAATAACGAGTTTTCCGTGAAAGAAGGCAAACAGAGTCGCATCCTTCAAATCCAAATACAATCTATTAGCGGTACAGTGAAAATGGGCATGACATTCCAATGAATATCCATTTGGGTTTCCTTGACTGAATATATACACACAAACATACATACATAAATACATAAATGCGGTTACGACGGCGCGTGTTCCAGTTGTTCGGAACAACAATAAAACTGCATGTTCATTAAATGAATGTGCAAGTAGCTGAGCAACACATAGAAATGTGCGCCCTTAACTTAGTTCTGAGAGTTTCGGGGTAATGCAGTGTGTGACAAAGCTGGCATTTTAAATTACACGTACAACTTATGTACCACGTTCAATGACACAATGTGCAATATCTTTACGGTAGATCCTTTGCTAACGAATGCCCTTAGTAACAAGCACTTTAAAATTGGTAAAGAAATAAAATCATGTCAACGAACTATTTCCATACAAAAATAACGAATGAAAAACTAAGGTCATCTGTAAACCTTTTACATAGTTCACACTAAAACTTATGCCCAGGTGGTGTTTGGAGATGGTTGTTGATAGATGTCTGTCATCTAATTCCTCCAATGCTGAATTTGTCACCACCTTGAATTATAAATGTAGGGAGGGAGTTATTAAAATGTCATCACCTGGCACATATTTGAGCTGAACAATAGTCTTACGAGGACAGTAGTAGCATTGTGGTGTGTTATTGTGGAAGTGGTGGCGGTGCTGGTGGTTTAATGAGGTGTTAATGTGGTAGTGGTGGTGTTGTATTGTGGCAGTGTAGTAGAGGTGGGACCATTATAATTGTGTATTGTTATATTTGATAGTATTATGGTGATGTGTTATTGTAGCAGTGATGATGCTGTTGGTTTAATGAGGTATTAACACTGTAGTGGTGATGCTTTTGTGTTATGTGGTAGTAGTGGTACTATATGGAGATGTATTTGTAGCAATAGCACTTTAGTTGTGTGTTTTTCTAGGCCTACATTATCCAAGTCCTTCCTTTTAAAGATTTGGTGTGATTTGAGTGAGACTTTCTTACTATTTCTGGTAAATCGTGTTACCACTACAGGTTTCTTCGTTGGTAGGGAATTGTTCATGTTGTTTAACCCTATATCAACTTGCCTTATAATAGTACATAATTGTTTCTACTTTTGACACAAGGCCAGCAATTACCCAGTACATTACTGGTACGTTATTTTATCGACCCCGTAAGGATGAAAGGCAAAGTTAACCTCAGCGGGATTTGAACTCAGATCATAAAGGGACGTAACTACGCTGGAAAGCATGTCTGACCCTCTACTGATACTGCCAATTCACCGCCCTTATAATAGTACATAATGTTCTGTCTTAATACAGTTCACTTGAATAAACAAATATACAAACAACCGTCTATCTGTGAAATTAGAAACACGAAGGCCTTTTTAATAGATTGGAATGTAGATTTGGCTACATTTTTATTTAACACTTTATTAGGCTTCGCTCCAGCCTCCGTCTCAAAGTACCATGCACTTAGTTACTAATTGAAAGAGGAACCCCATGACCGCAGATATGAGTTAAGAAGTTCACTTCGGAACCTTGTGTTTCGTACA
>OZ024742.1:65431462-65433962 GCA_964016885.1 Eledone cirrhosa | reverse complement strand
GACTGTGTAAAACAACTAATAATTGTTTCTACTTTTGGCACAAGGCCAGCAATAACCCAGTACATTACTGGTACTTTATTTTATCGAACCCGTAAGGATGAAAGACAAAGTTAACCTCGGCGGGATTTGAACTCAGAATGATAAGGGCCATAACTCTATGCGTCAAAGCATGGCGTCCGACCCTCTACCGATACTGCCAATCCATAATAATGGTTTCTTATATAGGCACAAGGCCAGCAATTTTGGGGGAGAGGAAAGTCGATTAAATCGACTCCAGTGCATGACTGGTACTCTATTTTATCGACCCCCGTAAGGATGAAAGGCATAGCTAACCTCGGCGGGATTTGAACTCAGAACGTAAAGGGCCGTGACTCTATGTCACGAAGCAGGGTCTCCGACGTTCTACCGATACCGAGTTTCTAATTTAGGCACAAGGCCAGCATTTCTTCGGGGAGATGATAGTCGATTTAATTGACCCCAGTACTTGACTGGTTTCTTTGTTTTATCGACCCCGGAAGGATGACAAAGTTGTTTCTACTTTTTGGCACAAGGCCAGCAATTACACAGTGCATTACTGGTACTTTATTTTATCGACCCCGTAAGGATGAAAGGCAAAGTTAACCCCGGCGGGATTTGAAGTCAGAATGGCAAGGGCCGTAACTCTATGCGTCAAAGCATGGCGTCCAACCTTCTACCGATACTGCAGTTAATGTCAACTGCATTTAAACGTAAAGAACTAGAACAAATGCTGCAAAATAACTTCGTCCAACGCTTCAACGATTTTGCTAATCCACCTCCATTAACTAATAAACTCTTTGTGGTGAATATAGAAATCATTATCATCTCATTGTTATTATTGTTGTTGTTGTTGTTATTTATTTATTAGCCACAAGGGCTCAAGACGTTTCGGACAACGCAAGGAAGAATTACAACATTTGGAGTAAACAAAAACAATAATATAACAGTAAATTTCCAACAAGAACATTTTCCCAATAGAGGCGTGTACCACCATGGGGGACTTAGGAACCCCACCAATCCTAAATTACCCTACACTCCAAGAGCACCCTAGGCGGGCACCCTTCATCTCACCAATCTATCCAGCTAACAGGCGCATAGTCAGAGTAAGCCCATTCACACGGACCATCCTCGCCACATTCACTCACCCTTTAACAAAAGTACTGAGGACCAGCACTTCCCTCCCCACCCTCACCTTCCTTTCCAAGAAAAACGTTGATGAGGGCTTGGCTGAAGAGGAAAGTGTCTGTCTTCAGTCCTTTCAGCCGCGTTCACCACACAACCACTATGCAGAGGAAAACTTCCTGCCCTTCCCGGCGAAAAGAAGGCGGTGGATCGATCTTCTCAGTGGATTCTGTCCGTCTGACCGCACTTCCGTGAATGTAGAGTTTATCTCGAACTGGCAGTGCCAGGGATTTCTGAAAATTATCCATAAACACCTGTTCGAAAGTTCTCTGGAACAGACTGGTCGGTTCGATTTCGTCGAAGTTCAGTTCCTTTCCGAGAGCGTCGTCGGATTTGCCCACCACTAGTCCCCTATAGAATTGTAAAGGGAATTTCCACTGACCGCATTGCCAGAGTGGTAGAAGGCAGTGAGTGCCTGATAACATTCCAGATGCTTAGCGCCCACTCTCAGTCTTCACTTGACTCTCGACTGCAGCTCAGTCAAAGAGAAGAGCTGCGGAAGGTCTGTCTTACAAACGGCGACCTCACTTGTTCCTTATTTAGGTATTCTGGAGATGCCGTAGCCTCAGTACTTGTTTGCGCAGCACCACCAACGGCATGTTCAACCCTAGTTGGTACATGCCAGACAGTTGGAACAGCCTGATCAGATGCTTGAGGCTTTTGCATCCCTCGCTTCTATCTGCTACCCTCACACTATCCCACGTGCATCCAAAATGCTGTTCCAATCCCCTGTTAACAGTAAAAGGCGAGAGGTTCCTGGAAAGGATTCTAGATACCTGAGGAAATACGTCTAGAGGCACTACCTTCCTTATTGTTTATGTCCAGTAACACCAACTTACCGTCCGGGTCCAGGAAGATCGTCCGTACTTCGAGATCCAGGTTTTTCCTAAACAGCATTGCCATCCCGCCTCTCATCCCAGGCCAACTAAGAGATGCGAAGGTCTCATAGTCATAAAAAATGGAGGCTAGTGCATGTGTGTTGGAAATCCTCGTCTCGTTGATGGCAGTCCTATCCATATCTAATGGTCTGAGGTCGTTCAGCAAGTGACCTTGCTTCCAGGACAACACCAGACTACGAACATTTATGTATCCTACTCTAATACCCATGTTGACCAGTTCTTCGTTGGCTCTTTTTCTAGCACGATGTTTTATCTGTGGGATACTGTTTGCTGTTGATTTTGTGTGTTCGTGTATTTTCTTTTGATTGTGGTTGCGATAGGATTGATTGCGGGGTCGATGGTGGTTGTGTTGACAGTTGGGGTGGTAATGTAGGTAGTTTCAGATGTTTGTGTTTCGTGCT
>OZ024742.1:65391462-65418962 GCA_964016885.1 Eledone cirrhosa | reverse complement strand
CGACCCTCTACCGATGCTGCCAATCCACTGATACCCCTTCGATCGTTTTCCCACTAACTCAATAATTTAATTAAGTCAGTATCATTAAGATACCAACCCAGGTAAATTAGAGTGGACATTAAATAGTGAGAAAAACGATTTTGTGTGGATAGAAAATTAAAATTTCTGACCCCCGTATTAGTTTCTGCTACTCCATCTACTAGCAACAGTCGAAATGGAACTGCCGTGCACATTAAATTAGGTAATGCTATTAAGCATTAAGTAATGGTATTGCACTTATAATGCCAGTTTGTACAATTTATTGCAGAACCACTCTGTTAGTAAACTGTTTATGAGATGATAACAAAACAAAGAATGGACAAGAAAATTTACGGCTGACTTTTAACAAAAACAGATAAATACGTTGAAACATATTACTTGAAATAGACAACAGACTAAACATGTAAAATGTGCAACAAGTTAACGATGTGTTTATATTATATATATATATATATGAAAAGAGTCAGGACCCCGACGGCTGAGTTCCAGCCGTTTCGACATCTAGATCCGAACTAACCCAGCAGTATAGCTTGGTAGTATTGTCGGGGTTAGAGTTTGGTATGGGTTGAAAAGTGGTCCACTACGGAAGTAGGAGCTAAAGAACAAAGAAAGTGTGGTAAGGAACCAGGTGCACCATAACACATCAGATTACTCGATACTTAGGGTAGTAGAGTAGGTAATAGGAAAAGAGTCAGGACCCCGACATCTGAGCTCCGGCTGTTTCGACAGCTAGATCCGAATTAACCCAGCTGTCGAAACGGCCGGAGTTCAGCCGTCGGGGTCCTGACTCTTTTCCTATTACCCACTCTACTACCCTAAGTATCGAGTACTCTGGTGCGTTATGGTCCACCTGATTCCCTACCACTCTTTCTTTGTTATATATATATATATATATATATATATATATATATATATATATATATATATATATATATATATATATATGTGTGTGTGTGTGTGTGTGTGTGTGTGTGTGTGTGTGTGTGAGTATACACGAAAAGTAGAGAGTGTAAATATTATGGTGATGGCAGGGTAACTGCCTCTGCATCGGGGGTGTTAAAGGTTTTTTTCTATGGGTGAAATTTCCTATTCAAAATTAAATCTGCCTGCTTGTAACATCTCTGAAACCAATACGAAAATCCTGCCTTATCACCAAAGCAGTAATTTAATATAAGTTGCATACCCATGTATTTTTATCAGCACAGATGCTTCCGCACCTTCTGATGCAATTGCAATTCAACTCTAATATTAATCACATCGCTTAACCTGCTAAAAATATCGCAAGACATTGTTTAATGTAGTCCTGGTTGTCTATAGCTTGCACACATTTCGTTCTGGGTCTGCTGGATGAGGTATTTTACCTCCACCCTCTCTCTCTACCTCTCTCTCTCTCTCTATCTATCTATCTATCTATCTATCTATCTCTCTCTCTATCTCTCACTCTCTCTCTGATATGCGAGTGGAGGGGAGAGATAGAGAGACATGTCTCTATATTTTACTCTATGGAATTTGAATACACTATCAGAAATAATATCATCAATCGAAATATATGAGATATTTGGAAACCAATCCTCATATTAGTTTCCTGATTTAAATTCCTCCTAGTGACGTACTTACAACACTCTACTTCGCTGGCCCATATGTCTACAATGTGACGTTGTTATAACGGGATATACTTTCTCATGTTTTTTTTATTCTTTTACTTACTTCAGTCAGTAGACTGCGGTCATGCTGGGGCACCGATTTCATTTTGTTGATCATATTGACCCCAATACTTATTTTATTCATCTCTTTTTGTTGAACCGTTAAGTTACGGAGCACAGACACAGACAGAAACAAATATAAACTCATACACACACACACACACTCATATATATATATACACACACATACAAACACACACACACACACACACACACACACACACACACACACACACACATGCACACACACATACACACACACATACACATACACACACACACATAATGTGTATCTGCAGTTTCCATCTACCGATTTCCACTGACTAGGATTTGGTCAACCTGAGGCTAGTCAAAGACACATGCCCACGGGGACACACAACGGGACTGAATCTAGAACAACTTGTTTGCGAAGCGAACTCCTTAAGCACTCAGCCATCTTAGGTCACATGCCCACGGGGCCACACAACGGGACTGAATCTAGAACAACTTGTTTGCGAAGCGAACTCCTTAAGCACTCAGCCATCTTAGGTCACATGCCCACGGGGCTACACAACGGGACTGAATCTAGAACAACTTGTTTGCGAAGCGAACTCCTTAAGCACTCAGCCATCTTAGGTCACATGCCCACGGGGCCACACAACGGGACTGAATCTAGAACAACTTGTTTGCGAAGCGAACTCCTTAAGCACTCAGCCATCTTAGGTCACATGCCCACGGGGCCACACAATGGGACTGAATCTAGAACAACTTGTTTGCGAAGCGAACTCCTTAAGCACTCAGCCATCTTAGGTCACATGCCCACGGGGCCACACAACGGGACTGAATCTAGAACAACTTGTTTGCGAAGCGAACTCCTTAAGCACTCAGCCATCTTAGGTCACATGCCCACGGGGCCACACAACGGGACTGAATCTAGAACAACTTGTTTGCGAAGCGAACTCCTTAAGCACTCAGCCATCTTAGGTTTGTATGCGTGTCGATTCAATAGTCTCTTTCTCTCCTCCTTTGAAACATTCAGTTGATTCACGTTGATACCAGTAAAGAGAATCGTATTCTTCATTGCCTCTGTCACCCATTCGTTGGTAAAAATATTACTCTGAAGATCTTCTTCGTGAAAGGGTCGGGGGACCAGAATATTCAGACACATCTTTCAAGATGTCCTATCAGAAGAAATAATTTACAAATGACCTGACTAGATCCCCCAGCGAGATAAACCAAGCTTATGGATGTTATCCAATCGTCTTGCTTGTCGTCTACCTGCCGTTTCCTGTCGTTTGGCTTTGCACGTAACATCTTTCCATAGACATTCTAATCGCATGTCCGTAGTACCAGAGCTGTGATAAGGAGAAGTAGCACCTCTACATGGATGAGTGTTTGCTGTGATGGGCTCATAAATAAGGTCACCTAGTTTTGTTTGGCCAACTTCTCAGGAATGTTTACTTCACTCGTTCTACAAAGAGAGTCTGTTGTTTAAAACTACTTGTGAAAAATGTATTGATATATAATTAAGATAGTGCCGTTACTCATGGCATCGTACTTGAGTGGTACTTGGATCAACACCATTATTTTGGCTGGTACTTATTTGGGGGAAAAGCAAGGTTGACTTCGACAACATCTAAGCTCATTACTTAGAAACGTAACTAAATAGAGCAAGGCATTTTATCCGGCACTCTCCCGATTTTTGCAATTTACCACACCTTATATATTAAATAAATAAATAAGAAGAAACCAAAGAAAGAACTTGTGAGCGAAAGATGAACCTTCTACATTGCTGCCCAACCAACTAAAATAGCAGTGAATTTACCTCAAATTACTCATCATAGTTTTTAAGGCAAGTAATTCGGATGGTTGGCAACAAACTGAAGTGCCAAAATATATACTGAAATGCTTTTCATCAGAAGTCAGCTGCCTCAGGGCCAACATAGAGTGAAACAATCAAACTTTTTCCAAATATTAATGCTTAAGATTGTGGTACTCGCAGATTTTCACAACTTAGAATCTAACTAATATGTCAGTAAGATCCGCAATTGCCACTATTTCTAAATGTGATTATATTAAAACAGTCAATATCGCATTTAATACTGATTCAAATATTCTGTAAGTTAAGACTTTCCATTTTCCAATAACGCTTACCTCGAAGTCTTTATGATAACGATATATCAATATACAAGCTGCCCAGTCACAACTTCAACCGTCTGAAACAAACATCAAAAGCTTGCCAAGCAAATTATTAAGTCTCAACGACGCCAAAGCGGAATTCTTTACTAAATCCCTTGTAAACAATTAAGTAATAAATCTGAAAAACAAAATGGCAGCCAAAACAAATAATTGATTGTTTGCGCGGAAATATTTGCTTTCGCTTCTGTTGTTTGGTAAGATAATGATTTCTCACACAGTTTCGAAGATTGTTGGAGAACTAATGACGATGGTGGCGATGATGATGATGTCTAACATGCACTCAATACCAGAATTTGATGGGGATAGATATAGTAGACTGGGTCGACTCCTGTATATGACTGATATTTAATTCATCGACCAAAGATGGATAAAAAGCAAAGAAGACATCGGTGCATTTGAACTAAAAATATATAACAAAAGAGTTAGCGTGGTACTATCAATTCTGCTATTAACTGCCTTAAATGCAATAATAATTTCTTAATTTCCCACAAGAATAACATTTTGGAAATGCATATATCTCAACAACTTAATGGCAACCGATTTTGGAGGACCTTTGTTAATATCCATATTTCGGCACCATACATCAGCTCACTCTGTATTGTTGGTCTGAAGAATTTAAACTTCAGTTATCGATTTACATTTAATTTTCATATTGTTACCATTTTGTTAGAAGCTGACCAAGCTTGAAATATATGAGTATTAATATCCTTCACCGAGTTTGTATCCAGGCTCTAAGATACTTGAAATCTTTTACCTCTTTTAGTCTGTACACTTTTAAGGCAATGATGTCCTTACCTGGTGGCTGATTAAGAGACAAGACACTACACAAAGGCAAACCAAACATATGGGTGAAAAACAGCATGTTCCAATTCTGGAAAAGGGTAACTTTGGCATGAGAGGAAATAATAGAGGTATAAATTTATCAGTAATCTCTGCGAACATTTACAAGTTGCTACTGTAATGTATCAGACCTCACCCAGAACAAGCCAGAACGGATTATGATCAAATCGCTCCACTATACACAACTTCATTCTTGGCGAAAATTGGTAGAGAGTACTTTGACCGATGTTCTCAACAATTATTGTCACTTTTGTTGACTATTGTTAAAATCACTTGCGTTGAAACGAACACATTTCATATTTTCCCAATATTTCTTAAATCAACCGCTTTATTTATATACACACGCACAGTATATATATATACTTCCATTCCAGAGATGAAAACATCTTTTAAACTTTCTTTTCTCGTTTCTTCTTCCCTTGTAAATTATGAGAGCTTTTTCCCTATTTTTCTTCTACACAAGTTATTACTATTTGCTGTCTGCGTCCAGTGTTTCATGTGTTATTAAAATGGCTGACGTGTTAAATAAATTGTCTGCCGACTTTTATGAAAATATATTTTCATGTCTTCTCGTATATTTTCGTTTTAATTATTTTCTCTAATAAATATACATTGGCGCCTACCGTTACGGCGGGACCCATTGGTAAACGGTCGATAGAACTTAAGCGTGTTCGTTTGAGTGCGTATGACTAAATTTGTGTGCGTGTGAGTTGATGTGGATGAAGTAAAGTTTTGTGAAGAGTGCGATGAATAAATTGTAGATTGTTAGTCATGTAAGATCGATCACTAACTGGATGGGGTGAGAACACTAAACAAATCACACATGCACATATATATATATATATATATATATATATATTAGTGTTATTTCGATCTATGAAAAGGGGCTATAATCGAACCATCAATTCCCAACACACAATCTTATGAATATTTGTAAACTAAATATTGTATATGTTTTTGCGAAAACTGCCTATCACTAAATTCATAGGATTCTATCAAGCTTCAATTTATTCTCCTTCTAGTCTCTATCCCACCACCCACCCTCTATCTCTTTTATATATATATATATATATATATATATATTACTCGATTACGTGTTCTAGCCAGTGCACCGCCATTGAGGCTACACTTTCTATAGTCAGCTTTCCATGGATGGCCACTGATGCAAAAGGGAGTGTGTTGCTGCCACCCTAATTTGCGCTTCGCCTAGTGTTGTGGGTTCATCCGGGATCCTGGTCAACAGAATGTCGAGATGTAGATCTCTCAGATGTTTTGGCAACTTATTAAAGAGCTACGGCCCTCTGAACCCCAAGCTATTGCAGTATGTAGCCTTATATTTGATGCATCCGATGGAACCGCAATCGTCTTGATGTAGCGCCGTTGGATTGCTTCAAGTTCTGCAGTTATTTGACACTGCGGGGTGACCACAGCTGAGAGCAATAGTCCAGTCAGTTGAGGACAAAAGTCCCCCAGAGGACCAACATGGTTTCCAGGTCTCTTGTCCTCAAAGTCATCAGAATCTGACTCGCCAATCGTCTGCATTTTGCTGTCATTTTTGATGATGTATGCATGAAACGATGCATCACTGTTGTAACTAATTATACTTAACTCGTCCTATGGACTGAGTGATCTTACCCTTGGATATTTCTACCAAACTATTACTAGACTATATATATATATATTATTTATTTATTTAGAGGCACTAAAGCTTCTTGCATATATGTATGCATATGTATATACATACATATATATACATACATGTGTATACATATGCATACACTTGGTTTGCGGATTATTCTGGGATTGATCTGAATCTCTGTATCAAACTATTTGAACATTCATCGCGAAATAACGACGTTGTTTTATATATATATATATATATATATATATACACACCCACCCATCCACACACACACACACACACACACACACACACACACACACACACACACACACACACACACACACACACACACACACACACACGAATGTTCAAATAATTTGATATAGAGTTTCAGAATAATTCGTGAACCAAGTGTATGCATATACATTTATGTATGTATATATATGTATGTCTATACATATATGCAAGAAGCTTCAGTGCTTCTAAATATTAAATATATATCTATATCTATATCTATATCTATATATATATATATATATATATATATATATGTAGGAGGTGAGTTTTATTGTAGTACAATAAAGCAATGCAGATATCGGATAAGAAGCACTCTACAGTTTGTAGGACTGGAGTATACATAATATAAGATCAAAATATCCATGATATGTTGATTTAAAACTGCACTATCCACAAGTGTCTTTTGGCCTTCATATCATGTTCTCCTGTTTTATCTGATGAAAACACAAATATTATTGCATGATGATGTTTGTTTTTGAAATGCGCATAATAAAATACATGGAACTCCTTTAACCATCTTTTGATCTTATATTATATATATATATATATATATATAGTCTAGTAATAGTTTGGTAGAAATATCCAAGGGTAAGAGCACTCAGTCCATCGGACGAGTTAAGTTTAATTAGTTACAACAGTGACATATACAGATACTTAAGTTACAGATATTTGGTTTATACAGATACTTGGGTTAAACACATCAACTGATTCAGCCTCTTTTTATAACAATCTGAATGTGTTGAGGTTTATAACCCAACGAAACTTAAATACCTCTATATGTCACTGCTTTCCAATTCCAACCCGCCCGTCCCTTTCAATCTATCTTATTAAGACCAAAACGTTAAGACCCTCTTCCTGCTATTTCAAGCGTTAACCTAAAATATTCCTTCCATATACTGTACCGATTGTGTTGTTATTTCTGTTTACCTTTTACATATATATATATATATATATATATATATATATATATATATATATATATATATATATATATATATATATATATATATATATATATATTAGAAACCACTCAAGCTTTGTTGTGAATCGTGTCTCTTACTCTATTCACAAATATACACATACGTTTATATGTGTATGTTTTTACATGTGTTTGTGTTTCTATATATATGTTGTGTTCTTTTGTCTCTCGTAACTTAGCGGAGCGACAAATAAAGATTGGTAAAACAAGTGCCTAATTGAAATAAATAACTGGAACTAATAAAAACGAAAAATAAAACGAAAAATACATATTTCACAATATAATCATATAATAACAATATTGTATATCTTCAGTTGGTGTTATAATTTTAGCCCAGCTAAATTTAAATTGTATCCCTTTACACTGTATGTAAATTTATTAATAAAGAATCTGGATGGTTTTCCTAAATTTATTGATTATTTTATAATTAAATTGGTATCTATAACAGCGCTTAACAAAACGTTATGTTAAAAATATGTTCAAAGGTTTTAATTTAAATAGGAATCTTCTAAAACGGGTGGTTTTGTTTCATAAAACAGGAAGCAGTTTGGGGCAGGCTGGTGTTAAATATATTGAAGTTTACAACTGAGAAAGATTATGTTTGCTCTAAATAAACTAAACTTATTTCACATGCATACGTGTGAGTGTGTATTATCATCTGTGAAAAGTTTCCTGGTTCTGTCACGGATAAATTGATTATTTGGTTGACCGAGCAGACACTCCTACATACGTTAAATAAAATGAAGCAATAGAAGTTGATGAAACTAGTGTTGTCTGCATCGACACCTATTGAGTATAAACAGTAGATGAAATAAAATAAATTGATTAGTCGTGAGAATTTTCTACCTGTCTACCTCCCTATCTGCCTATTTATCTATCTACTTACCTGTCAGTATATCTATCTGTCTAGCTCTTCGTATGTCTATATATGTATATTTACCAATGTAGCTATCTTCAGACAACAGCAATAATAACAAAGCACGAATCCTAGTAGCAGTCCAAAGATAAACAGATACATAGGTAAAAGAACAAAGTAATTGTAATTTAATGAATATATGTGTTTGATAATGATTATATAAGAAAATGCGCATGACCGGATGTAAAATATGCAAATGGATGTAAAATGCAATACGGTGATAACCGGAATGACAAGAGGGAAAGGTAAAGAAAACCTCTGGTATTCATGCATCTTTACATAGAATGTTGTCAACAAGCCATTATTCAATTAAACACGTTTTTTTACTTTAATTCCCGTAATTTTTACGGGTCTAAGCTAATATATATATGTATATATACATGTAAAATTCCGTTATAACGAATACCATTATAACGAGTTTTTTTAAATCCCCGAGGTAATAACAAACAAACGCTCGATTTGTTTCGGTCGATCTCGTTATAAAGAATTTTTCGTTACAACGAATTTTTTATACCCCGTAAATTTCGTTATAACGGAATTTCAATGTGTGTGGTTTTCCTATGGTTTTTTTTTTTTTTACGTATTTTGAACACCTGCCTCGAAAACGACTGTAATAATAACATTTATCGATTTACTGCTATTTTGAGCAACAACATATGTGCTTCTTTGTTACCTCGACTATATAGGAGTAATGGATAATCAGATGTTATTGTTAGGATTACGGTAAGTACGAATCATGCCACAAGAGTGTGTATTTCGGTGAAAGATTGTACACAGCGTCGGGAAAATTTCCGATAAAACCGGTGAGTCGCACAAATTACTAGTAAATTTATAGTATATATTCCGTCCGAATTTCCCAACTCCTTTGTCACTCTCTCCATCAAAAATATAGTGAATCACATATTGGTCCGTTAGGAAACTGAAACCAACGATATTTGTTTACAAAACACGTGAGATACGATTTCTATTTTAGGCACAAGGCCAACAATTTAGGGAAAGGGAAGATTAATTAGATCTACCCTAGTATTTAACAGGTACAATATTTTATCGACCCCGGGATGATGAAAGACAAAATTGACCTCGGCGAGATTTGAACACAGAGTGTAAAGACTCGGTTGAAACGTGAGGTAATGTAAAATAACATTGCTGTAATGAAATAAGTATTGGAAACTCTTATCAAGGTCTAGAGTTCTCTCCCTTGTTCATGTTGGGAAATAATTTATTTATAATTTATGAATTTATAGCTTTGTTCGGATTCCAGGTTACACCCGTTTCTATCCCCCTTTACTTCCGTATTTGGGAAAGCATAAATCTCACGACTTCAAAATTTGTCTAGCCGCATAAAATATGGGACATTTAAGGTTCAATGAAGTTAACATATATGAGCAAATATACATCTATGAATATGACAAAACTACAAGAACATACGGTGGCATCCTTGTTTAGACCAAATCAGTCTTGATCTCTGATTAAAGATATTTGACTTTTTTTCTATATACAGAACATTTAGAACTACATTTCCTTTTCCACAACCACCGATTTTTACCACACACACACACTCTCTCTCTCTCTCTCTCTCTCTCTCTCTCTCTCTCTCTCTCTCTCTCTCTCTCTCTCTCTCTCTCTCTCTCTCTCTCTCTTCTTGTCTCATGACACTGGTAAACAGGCGAATCTCCAGAATAACAAGACGTATAAAATGTATACGTCCCGTTATTATTGGAGTTTTATTTCGTCAAAGGTTACGGCGAAATTATTAGTTCAAATCGTTCTCTCCCTGTCACCGGGAAAATGATGAAACGATAAGACTGGTCTGCCTAATATAAAAGTACCCAAGAAACCTCCTATGAGATCCAAATTTATGGGAGGCCGGATGAATCTATGTAAGTGTGTGAGCCAAATGAAACCCTACAATAGCAACAAACATTACGGTTTCACGGCTAGTTCTGGTCGGTAGAGTGGATTGATAGAGATTCTCTCGCTACGTTATGTTGAAGATGAAATAAACACTATGACATTTAGACATTTTTGCTCAAAGTAAGTCTCAATGTTTTGAGTCCAAACCCGAATATCTGAATATAAAAATATATTTCTGGCTTTTAGTCTCTTTTTTTTTTTTAACCTAGCTGCGACCATGCTGGAGCACTACTTACAAAGGTTTTAGTTAATCATAGTCTTGTGCACATTTTGTCGATCCCTATTTATCGAATTAAATTCAGATAAGTTACGTACCTTTAGAGACATAAACGTTCAATATACGCATATATACCATATTTCCCGGCACCGAAAACGTTCCGTCCTCGAGGACGCACCCCAATTTTGACAACCAAAACTTTGAAAAAAAATAATTAACAACCTTCGGCCTCCAGGACGCATGGTAGATTTTTAGACTTGTTTTAGGAAAAAGTAGCGTCTTCGACGCCGGGTAATACGGTATATATATATATATATATATATATATATATATATATATATTGTGTGTGTGTTTGATAGACTTCCTTACATTTTCATCTACCAAATTTCACTGACATGGCATTGGCCATCTCTATGCGATGAGATCGATCACGGAATCTCGTAATTGGTTGACATTTCACAGGTAGTGTTGTGTGTCTCAGATAAGGCAACCACACTGGTTACGAAACTAATCTATCACAGGTTTAGCCTTAGGTCGGCCTTGATCTAGGAAACCTAGCCATGACCCTCCCATCATTCTTGAAACACGTGTCCATTTTTTTAAAGACAGTAAGGAATAATTTGATAGATATTTGGCACTTCCCTTCCACTTATTTCGAAGACCCTTATTAGAACCATAGCCTTTGCCCTTCCTTTAGACTAAGATATACAAATAAAACACAGCCCTGTCTTTGGTATGTTGTCTGCCTACCCCCAACTCTTCTGCTTCGAAGTGGAGATAATCTACAAAATAAACATTAATTGTTGCTGAGCTCTGGCTTAGTTTTTCATCCCATATTTCATCCAGTCGTGACCATCCCATTTTTTAGTTAGACAATGTATCAGAGACTAGAATATGCAGTGAGCTGCTCTTTCTAGTAGGATCTATGACCACATAGAAACTCTGTCACCACTGCGTGCAGATAACAGTAATACACTGGATTACCCACACATGTCCATCGATAAAACTAATCTGTATATCTCAGATTCATCTGGCAGCCATTTCCCACACAATTTCTCCTCATTGTTCTCTGATTATCTTCTTTCTCCTTTTTATTCTGTTTTACCGAAGACCACACACACACACACACACACACACACACACACGCACACGCACACGCACACGCACACATACACACACACACACACGCGCGCGCACACGCACATGCACACGCACACATGCATACATACTCACACACATACATACTCACACGCATACATACACGCATACATATTCACACGCATACATACACGCATGCATAGATGGACGCATGCATACATAGACTCACGCATACATGGACGCATACATGCATGCATACATGGACGCATGCATGCATGCATGTATACATACATACATACATACATACATACATACATACATACATACATACATACATACATACATACATACATACATACATACATATATTAGCATCGCTCTCTGACAGAAGCCATATTCTTATCTCATCACCTAATCAATACTGGTTACTCACTGTCTATGATATGGCTCACCGCCCCCGCCACCAATAACATCAATCGTCGTACAACACACTACACCACCAGCAACACAACATTACACCAGCATCCCCTACACAATCACCAGTAGCAACACCACACCGCTACCGCCACCACCACCAATAATATCAATCGTCGTACAACACACTACACCACCAGCAACACAACAATACACCAGTATCACCTCCACATTAAACAAAACACCAGCTACCAGCAGAAGAACACAACACCGCCACTAGTAACTACAACACCGCCACTAGTAACTACAACACCGCCACTAGTAACTACAACACCGCCACTAGTAACTACCACACGACCACTAGTAACTACAACACCGCCACTAGTAACAACACCACCGCCACTAGTAACTACAACACCGCCACTAGTAACTACAACACCGCCACTAGTAACTACCACACGACCACTAGTAACTACAACACCACCACTAGTAACAACACCGCCACTAGTAACTACAACACCGCCACTAGTAACTACAACACCGCCACTAGTAACTACAACACCGCCACTAGTAACAACACCGCCACTAGTAACTACAACACCGCCACTAGTAACTACAACACCGCCACTAGTAACTACCACACAACCACTAGTAACTACAACACCACCACTAGTAACTACAACACCGCCACTAGTAACTACAACACCGCCACTAGTAACTACCACACGACCACTAGTAACTACAACACCACCACTAGTAACTACAACACCGCCACTAGTAACTACAACACCACCACTAGTAACAACACCGCCACTAGTAACTACAACACCGCCACTAGTAACTACAACACCACCACTAGTAACTACAACACCGCCACTAGTAACTACAACACCGCCACTAGTAACAACACCGCCACTAGTAACTACAACACCGCCACTAGTAACTACAACACCGCCACTAGTAACTACAACACCGCCACTAGTAACTACAACACCACCACTAGTAACTACAACACCGCCACTAGTAACTACAACACCGCCACTAGTAACAACACCGCCACTAGTAACTACAACACCGCCACTAGTAACTACAACACCGCCACTAGTAACTACAACACCGCCACTAGTAACTACAACACCACCACTAGTAACTACAACACCGCCACTAGTAACTACAACACCACCACTAGTAACTACAACACCACCACTAGTAACTACAACACCGCCACTAGTAACAACACCGCCACTAGTAACTACAACACCACCACTAGTAACTACAACACCGCCACTAGTAACTACCACACCACCACTAGTAACTACAACACCACCACTAGTAACTACAACACCACCACTAGTAACTACAACACCGCCACTAGTAACAACACCGCCACTAGTAACTACAACACCACCACTAGTAACTACAACACCGCCACTAGTAACTACCACACCACCACTAGTAACTACAACACCGCCACTAGTAACTACAACACCGCCACTAGTAACTACAACACCGCCACTAGTAACTACAACACCGCCACTAGTAACTACAACACCGCCACTAGTAACAACACCGCCACTAGTAACTACAACACCACCACTAGTAACTACAACACCGTCACTAGTAACTACCACACGACCACTAGTAACTACAACACCGCCACTAGTAACAACACCGCCACTAGTAACTACAACACCGCCACTAGTAACTACAACACCACCACTAGTAACTACAACACCACCACTAGTAACTACAACACCGCCACTAGTAACAACACCGCCACTAGTAACTACAACACCGCCACTAGTAACTACAACACCACCACTAGTAACTACAACACCGCCACTAGTAACAACACCGCCACTAGTAACTACAACACCGCCACTAGTAACTACAACACCACCACTAGTAACTACAACACCGCCACTAGTAACAACACCGCCACTAGTAACTACCACACCGCCACTAGTAACTACAACACCACCACTAGTAACTACAACACCACCACTAGTAACTACCACACCACCACTAGTAACTACAACACCGCCACTAGTAACTACAACACCGCCACTAGTAACTACAACACCGCCACTAGTAACTACAACACCACCACTAGTAACTACAACACCGCCACTAGTAACAACACCGCCACTAGTAACTACAACACCACCACTAGTAACTACAACACCGCCACTAGTAACTACCACACCACCACTAGTAACTACAACACGACCACTAGTAACAACACCGCCACTAGTAACTACAACACCACCACTAGTAACAACACCACCACTAGTAACTACAACACCGCCACTAGTAACTACAACACCACCACTAGTAACTACAACACCGCCACTAGTAACTACCACACCACCACTAGTAACTACAACACCGCCACTAGTAACTACAACACCACCACTAGTAACTACAACACCGCCACTAGTAACTACAACACCACCACTAGTAACTACAACACCGCCACTAGTAACTACAACACCACCACTAGTAACTACAACACCGCCACTAGTAACTACAACACCACCACTAGTAACTACAACACCGCCACTAGTAACTACAACACCGCCACTAGTAACTACAACACCGCCACTAGTAACTACAACACCACCACTAGTAACTACAACACCGCCACTAGTAACAACACCGCCACTAGTAACTACAACACCGCCACTAGTAACTACAACACCGCCACTAGTAACTACCACACGACCACTAGTAACTACAACACCGCCACTAGTAACAACACCGCCACTAGTAACTACAACACCGCCACTAGTAACTACAACACCACCACTAGTAACTACAACACCGTCACTAGTAACTACAACACGGCCACTAGTAACAACACCGCCACTAGTAACTACAACACCGCCACTAGTAACTACCACACCGCCACTAATAACTACAACACCGCCACTAGTAACTACAACACCGCCACTAGTAACTACCACACCGCCACTAGTAACTACAACACCACCACTAGTAACTACAACACCGCCACTAGTAACTACAACACCGCCACTAGTAACAACACCGCCACTAGTAACTACAACACCGCCACTAGTAACTACAACACCGCCACTAGTAACTACAACACCGCCACTACTAACTACAACACCGCCACTAGTAACTACAACACCACCACTAGTAACTACAACACCACCACTAGTAACTACAACACCACCACTAGTAACTACAACACCACCACTAGTAACTACCACACCACCACTAGTAACTACAACACCACCACTAGTAACTACAACACCACCACTAGTAACTACCACACCGCCACTAGTAACTACAACACCACCACTAGTAACTACCACACCGCCACTAGTAACTACAACACCACCACTAGTAACTACAACACCACCACTAGTAACTACAACACCACCACTAGTAACTACAACACCACCACTAGTAACTACCACACCGCCACTAGTAACTACAACACCACCACTAGTAACTACCACACCGCCACTAGTAACTACAACACCACCACTAGTAACTACCACACCGCCACTAGTAACTACAACACCACCACTACTAACTACAACACCGCCACTAGTAACTACAACACCGCCACTAGTAACTACCACACCGCCACTAGTAACTACAACACCACCACTAGTAACTACAACACCGCCACTAGTAACTACAACACCGCCACTAGTAACAACACCGCCACTAGTAACTACAACACCACCACTAGTAACTACAACACCACCACTAGTAACTACAACACCGCCACTAGTAACTACAACACCGCCACTAGTAACTACCACACCGCCACTAGTAACTACAACACCGCCACTAGTAACTACAACACCACCACTAGTAACTACAACACCACCACTAGTAACTACAACACCGCCACTAGTAACTACAACACCACCACTAGTAACAACACCGCCACTAGTAACTACAACACCACCACTAGTAACAACACCGCCACTAGTAACTACAACACCGCCACTAGTAACTACAACACCACCACTAGTAACTACCACACCGCCACTAGTAACTACAACACCACCACTAGTAACTACAACACCGCCACTAGTAACTACAACACCACCACTAGTAACTACAACACCGCCACTAGTAACTACAACACCGCCACTAGTAACTACAACACCGCCACTAGTAACTACAACACCACCACTAGTAACTACAACACCGCCACTAGTAACTACAACACCACCACTAGTAACAACACCGCCACTAGTAACTACAACACCGCCACTAGTAACTACAACACCGCCACTAGTAACTACCACACCGCCACTAGTAACTACAACACCACCACTAGTAACTACAACACCACCACTAGTAACTACAACACCGCCACTAGTAACTACAACACCGTCACTAGTAACTACAACACCACCACTAGTAACTACAACACCACCACTAGTAACTACCACACCGCCACTAGTAACTACCACACCACCACTAGTAACTACAACACCGCCACTAGTAACAACACCGCCACTAGTAACTACAACACCACCACTAGTAACAACACCGCCACTAGTAACTACAACACCGCCACTAGTAACTACAACACCACCACTAGTAACTACAACACCACCACTAGTAACTACAACACCGCCACTAGTAACTACAACACCACCACTAGTAACTAC
Source organism: Eledone cirrhosa (assembly GCA_964016885.1). Taxonomy (NCBI): domain Eukaryota; kingdom Metazoa; phylum Mollusca; class Cephalopoda; order Octopoda; family Eledonidae; genus Eledone; species Eledone cirrhosa. The sequence continues at coordinate 65,402,079 of OZ024742.1, read as the reverse complement.
AACACCGCCACTAGTAACTACAACACCGCCACTAGTAACAACACCGCCACTAGTAACTACAACACCACCACTAGTAACTACCACACCACCACTAGTAACTACAACACCACCACTAGTAACTACAACACCGCCACTAGTAACTACAACACCGCCACTAGTAACTACAACACCACCACTAGTAACTACAACACCACCACTAGTAACTACAACACCGCCACTAGTAACTACAACACCGCCACTAGTAACTACAACACCACCACTAGTAACTACCACACCACCACTAGTAACTACAACACCACCACTAGTAACTACAACACCACCACTAGTAACTACAACACCACCACTAGTAACTACAACACCGCCACTAGTAACTACAACACCGCCACTAGTAACTACAACACCGCCACTAGTAACTACAACACCACCACTAGTAACTACAACACCACCACTAGTAACTACAACACCGTCACTAGTAACTACAACACCACCACTAGTAACTACAACACCGCCACTAGTAACTACCACACCACCACTAGTAACTACAACACCACCACTAGTAACTACAACACCGCCACTAGTAACTACAACACCACCACTAGTAACTACAACACCACCACTAGTAACTACAACACCGCCACTAGTAACTACAACACCGCCACTAGTAACTACAACACCACCACTAGTAACTACAACACCGCCACTAGTAACTACAACACCGCCACTAGTAACAACACCGCCACTAGTAACTACCACACCGCCACTAGTAACTACAACACCACCACTAGTAACTACAACACCGCCACTAGTAACTACCACACCACCACCAACACACATCACCAACAACAACAGCAACACAACCATCACCAACAACAACACCACAACCATCACCAACAACAACAACACCACTACCACCACTAACAACACCACCACCACCACTAACACCACCACCATCACCAACAACACCACCACCACCACTAACAACACCACACCACCACCACCAATAAAAACAACACCACACCAACAACAACACCACACCACCACCAACAACACCACCTATAACAACACCACACCACCACCAACTACATCAAAAACAACACCACTACACCACACCACCATTAACAACAAAACCACACCACCACCACCAATAACAACACCACTACACCACAGCACAGCACCACCAACAACAACACCACACCATCACCAACAACAAAACCACACCACCACCACCAACACCACCACCACTACACCACACCACCATCACACCACACCACCAACAACAACACCACACCACCACTACACAACTACACCAACAATAACAACCCCACCACACCACCAATACACCACACCACCAACACCACCACTACACCACACCACCAACAACAACAACACCACACCACCACCACTACAACACCACACCACCACCACCACACCAACAACAACAACACCACACCACCACCACTACAACACAACACCACCACCACCACACCAACAACAACAACACCACACCACCACTACAACACCACACCACCACCACCACACCACCACTACACCACACCACCAACAACAACACCACACCACCACTACACCACACCACCAACAACAACACCGCACCACCACCACACCACCACTACACCACACCACTAACAACAACACCACACCACCAACACCACCACCACTACACCACACCACCAACAACAACACTACAACACAACACCACACCACCACACCACACCACCACTACACCACACCACCACACCGCCACTACACCACACCACCACCACCACACCACGACACCACTACCACTACACCACACCACCACCACTACATCCCACCACTACATCACACCACCACCACCACTACACTACACTACACCACACCACCACCACCACACCACCACCACCATCACCACCACCATTACACCACACCACCACCCCACCACCACCACCACACCACCACTACATCACACCACCACCACATCACACCACACCACCACTACATCACACCACCACCACCACCACCACCACACCCCCACCACCACCACCACACCACCACTACATCACACCACCACCACACACCACCACTACATCACACCACCACCACCAACACCATCACACCACCACCACCACCACACCACCACTACATCACACCACCACTACATCACACCACCACCACACACCACCACTACATCACATCACCACCACCAACACCACCACACCACCACCACACCACCACTACATCACACCACCACCACTACACTACACTACACCACCACCACCACCACCACATCAAAACTAACCTAAACTACGAGAGCAGGAATATATATGTTGATCAATATCTCAAAGTGCCACGTGACATTTTTATGAAAGACATCTATGGGATGGTGGTGGTGGTGTTGTGGTGGTAGTGTGGTGGTGGTGGTGGTGGTGGTGGTAGGGTGGTTGTGGTGGTGGTGGTGGTGCTGGTAGTGTGGTAGTGGTGGTGGTGTTGTTGTGGTGGTGGTGGTGTTAGTGTGGTGGTGTGGTGGTGGTGTGGTGGTGCTGGTGGTGTGGTGGTGCTGGTGGTGTGGTGGGGTAATATTGTTGTTGTTGATACTATTATTGTTGTTGATACTATTGTTGTTGTTGTTGTTGTTATTGTTGTTATTGTTGTTGATACTATTATTGTTGTTGTTACTATTGTTGTTGTTGTTGTTATTGTTGTTATTGTTGTTGTTGCTATTATTGTTGTTGATAGTATTGTTGTTGTTGTTGTTGTTGTTATTGTTGTTACTATTATTGTTGTTGATACTATTGTTGTTGTTGTTGTTGTTGCTTTGTTTTGTTATCGTCATTTTTATTGTTTGATATTGCTGGTGTGTTATTGATATTGTTATTGTTATTTCTAGTTGTATTGTCATTCTTTTCTTTTGTTATTCTTGTTTTGTTATTGATGTTTTTGTTGATGGTTTTATTGTTGTTTTGTCTTTATTATTGCTGTTCTGTTTTGATATTGTCTTTGTTATTGTTGATGTTATAGAGGACAGTATTCCGTTGACTCGGTAGTGCACCGAAACATATGCCTTGCAGTAGTACTTGCTTACAATTCCTTACTATCTCAGTTCAAATCTCGACAAGATCAGCTTTGGTTGTTGTTTTTTTTTTTGTTGTTTTTTTTTTCATTTTTCGAAGGTCGTTAAAAACGGAGTACTGATCCAGTGCAGAGATCGATATAATCAATTGTACTCTTTTCCTAATAATCTACGACCTTGTGTCTATCTTAACGATCGATAAAATAAGGTATATATATATATATATATATATATATATATATATATATATATATATATATATATATATATATATATATATATATATATATATATATATATATATATATATATATATATATATATATATATATATATATATATATATATATAATCATGTACTTGAGTTGGTGTCATTGATTATACACTTTCTCTATCGATTTGCGGTTTTGAGATTAAGTTGGAAACAATTATTATTTCATATAGAATGAGGACGATGAATTGGCAGAAGCAGTAGTGCATTTGACATATGGTTTATAGTATTTGTTCCGAGTTCAAATCCTGTTGAGGGCAACTCGGCTTTTCATTTTTTTTTTTTTTTGTGGGGAAGTCGATTAAATAAAATACCAGTCAAACACTGGGGTCATTGTAAACGATATATCCCTTCCACTAAAAATTGCTGACCTTGTGCCAAAATTTGAAATTGATATCAAATAAAGGATTACTACTAAGAGCATCGAAGAGAAGATTTTTACTTCTAACAACAAAAGAACTGTAGGAAAAAATAAAGTAATAGGTGTGTGTGTGTGTGTGTGTGTGTGTGTGTGTGTGTGTGTGTGTGTGTGTGTGTGCGTTGATTGATACGGCTAATGCATCTATGTATGGGAGTCACTGCTTCAGTAAATATCTTATTTTTATACCTATAAATCTACAATCCAGCATTAACATCTATATATGTATGTTTGCATGTGCGTGTATGTGTGTTTCTGTATAATTGCAAATATATATATATATATATAAACACACACACACACACACACACATGCGCGAAAAGTTGTTGAACTGGATTGCCAACGGCAGCTGAGAAGGAAGTCGTGTATCAAAGTAAGAATTCCGTTTGATTTGGCAAAGAACCGGGTGCAGTGTAAGAAACGTGGAGAGCTAGGTGAGAGAAGGGGACCTCGCTCAGGCATCTAGTGCAAGCATTTTCAATATTTAGAGGCTTACAATCAACATGATGGCAATGACAGCGACGGTGGTGGTTTCATTGCACATCTGATTTTTCCCTGCTGACACGAGTGGTGTGCAACGCTTTGTTGCAGAATTCTGCGGCTGGATGCCTTTTCTGGTGCTAATTCCCGCTTGCTTTTTAAGTAAGGTATGGATCTTTGCACGGCTACTCACTGAGCAGTGAAATCTTTACACACGTGGAATGTAAACGAATATTACCGTAAATAGAAAAGAGACACATATACGCACACTTACACATAATATACATATATTGGTGAAAGTAGAGGATCTACTGCGCGTTCGGCTAGTTCCCAAGAAGAGGTAACTAGTCGAGCTCGCAGTAGATCCTCTATTTTCACTAATATACCCATTCTACATCTTGCCATGTATCAAGTACTTCTTTGATTTGTGGTCTTCCCAGTCCCAGTACCGCACACCATCGTTATATATATATATTTAAAAAGTGCCGAAGTGTATGGTAAAGTTATATCCGTATTTATACAGATTTCCTTGCTGTTTCCGTCTACCAAATTCTCTCACAAGAGTCATTAGTCGATCCGAGGCTATAGTGGTAAATACGAGCCCAAGGTTCCTCGCAGTACAAATGAACATCTCACTCTCACTCTATCGTTCCTCCTCTTCCCTTCACAACTCGGCAATATCAAAAAGTTTCACCGTTGCCAAAAACAAACAAAAAACAAACAAATGAAGCCAACCAATAAATGATCCTCTATGTAGTCACTTGACCTGCTAGATATAGTAGCAAAATCTCCTGTTAATCACACTCTAATGGCGTAAAAAGAAAGGACACGTATTGGATAAAATAGTTCCTGGTATATTAAATGACAGAATAGCAATGTTTGAAGTGTATTTTATGTGAGGATAAATTATAAGATGACGACTGAATAAATCTGCAAAATTTCACTTTGAAGCTGATATCGATTATAATATACCTCCGTCGGTTTCGACGATGAGTGTTCAAAGTGTCTAAACATCGGAACAGCCTATTCACGAAATTAATAGGTAAATAGCTGAGAACTTCACTGGCACGTGTACTCTTCGTGTAATTCTCAAGGTGAAATAAGGCAAGACAAGGCTGGCCCTTTGAATTACATACACAGTCCCTCTGACGGGCTCCAGTTTCCGTCTATCCAATTTCACTGACAAAACGTGAGTTGATCTGAGGCATATCTTCGAAGTGCCATGCAGTGGGATCGAACCTGCGACTTTGTTTGCGAAGGGAACCTCTTAACCATTCAGCTATACTACAGCTATGGACTAGAAAGCTAGAGAATGACTCCCTTCCTATTGACATGGGAATCCCCCCTTCTGTAACCTTCCCTCTTGGCTCAGAAGCACCATGGGTCCAGTGGAAGACACTCAACCCCCTGAGAACAGGAATGGGGCGATCAGAAGCTGCTATGGCCAGATGGGGCTACAAGACCGGCCCAACCATCTGCAAATGTGGAGAGGAGGACCATACAATGCAGCACTGCCTTGTTTGCCCTCCTCTACCCAATCAGTGCAGCTTAAAAGATCTCGCAGAATTTAATAATAATGCAAAGGACTGTTTAAAGAAGTGGGGAAACTGTCATATAACCACATGCTTCGAAGATACGAAAAGAAGAAGAAGCTATACTGCGATCAAATATCGATTACATTAGGTAACAAAAACAACTTATTAACCTTTCTGAATGTACTTTGAACATCGATTAAAAAATATGTCTTTGATTTATCCTTGGTACATCTATGTACTTTACTAACCCTTTATATGTTCTAGTGCATAACTCGTTCTGTTGCGTATATTTAGTTTCTTTACCAAACTATAACACACACACACACACACACACACACACACACACACATACATACATACATACATACATACATATATAATAGAGAGAGAGAGAGAGAGAGAGAGAGAGAGAGAGAGAGAGAGAGAGAGCACCGTTGACAGAACCCTGATTTTACGTATAAATGAGAGCATTTTGCAACATTTCCTCCCTATTTTATATTCATCTTCCGCGAATTCTAAATAATTATTTTAGAATGTTTTTGAGAGCGTGGCGTTTGAACGACAGACTGACAGATAAAAAGACTGTATGGTTAACTTATAATCTTGTCTAGTTTATCTCACTATAGCATCTAACAATAACCAACCATTATGCCTTCTTTCCTAAATACTGCGTATCTATTTTGAATTACTTGAAAATGTATTGATGAAATATTCCCCTTGCCCAAGAGATTCTGGAAAGAAATCTATCGAATCTAATCTAATCTAATGGGGTCGTCGGCGACTAAATCAGTGGTAAACTTGGTGGGGTTGCCGGTTTAGCGTGGAAAATGGACATTAAATGGTGATGATGAAGACACACACACACACACACACACACACACACACTAACTTGATTGGGTTGCCGGTTTAGTCGCCGACGATCCGACCATGCGACAGGTTGTACTGGGTTACATGCTACCAGTAGCACTCAAGAGTGACCTGTCATAAAAGAAATCTAGATGAGAATGAAGGGAGTGTATTTTTAATTTCCATCATTCCATTTCTTTATAAGTATATATCAACTAGGTCCTCAGTTACACCTTTATATAAAGGAGACCTATTATTTCAAAAGAACTTTTCAAGTGAACATTTAAATATTTAGCAAACTGTTAAACCTAGTGTATTGAGAGTTCGTTAAAATGCAATACCATATAACCCGTTTTCATACCAAACCGCCTAAAGTTACCTTCTGTTTCTGTGATACAAAAACTGTTTATTTTTGAAGTGTTATAATTATCTAAAACTGTCCATTATAATTTTGTGTATGAATTAATGTTAAGTTCCAAATATCTGATAAATAATAAATTAATTACATTAATAATACTTGAAAATTCTTGAGAATGATTTGTAAGTGTCTTTAATTAGTAAAGAGTGTTAAACCTCCTTCATTCTGTTTTTGTTTTTGTTTAATCTGGAATATTTTTGAAATTTTCTGAAATTGACTGCATCCATTGCCTTAAGTAATTTTTTTCATTAAACGAAGTTTAATACTTCTTCAGATTAACTAAAGAGTTAGATTGGATACTATTAATTACTAGGACATACATTGGCCTTTGAGGCTAGTCATATTTAATCAGTGATAACATGATTGCTTCACGGGCACAAGGAACCACATCATTTTGTAATTCCTACTTGCTGACCAATTTCCATGTCATTAACTTTGAGTTCCCCCACCAAGCAATATATCATTATAAATAAATTATTGGCAGTATCGGTAGAGCGTTAGACAATATGCTTCGCGACATAGAGTTAAGGCCCTTTGCGTTCTAAGTTCAAATCCCGCCATGGTTATCTTTGACTTTCATCCTTACGGGTCCGATAAAATAAAGCACCAGTGATGCACTGGGGTCGATTTAATCGACTTTCCCTTCCCCTTCAAATTGCTTGCCTTGTACCTAAAGTAGAAACAATTATTATTATAATTGGTCTGAGTTCAAATCCCGCCGATATTAACTTTGCCTTTAATCCTTACGGGGTCGATAAAATAAGGCACCAGTAATACACTCGGGTAATTGCTGGCCTTGTGCCACGGATTTCCACCTGCGATTCCTTGCTTACACACGAAGAAAACGATCCCTTTTTGAAGAAATTGGTAACAGGAGACAAAAAAATGGATCGTATATAACAATGTGAAACGAAAACGATCACGAGGTAAACATCAAGAACCACCCCAAACAACCTCCAAAGTAGGACTTCACCCAAAGAAGAGTATGCTTTCAATTTCGTGGTATTTGAAGGATGTTGTCTTTTGTGAGCTTCTTCCCACAAATAGGACCATCAATGTGGATATGTACTGCTGGATAAATTTAACATAAGGATCGACCAGAAGCGTCCAGAACTTGCTAATCGAAAGGGTATTGTTTTTCATCAAGACAATGCCAGACCACACACTTCCTTGCACACGCGTCAGAAGTTACTAGGGCTTGAATGGGAAGTGTTGCCTCACCCACCATATTCCCCCGACCTTGCTCCTTCAGATTTCCACCTGTTTCGGTCTCTTCAAAGTTCTTTGAATGGACAGACCTTCAATTCTTCAGAAGATGTGAAAATCATTTGGAAGAGGTGTTCGCCAGTAAAGACAGGAAATTCTATGAACAGAGAATAATAGACCTACCTAGAAGATGGCAGAAGGTACTGGAACGAAATGGCAAATGTATTATTTATTGAATAAATTGCTTTGGGTTTTAAAGTGTCTCATTTTCACTAAGAAAACCAAACTGACTTTTTGGCCAACCCAATGCAAACTACTGTTATATTTTAGTTACTCCGAAGTCCATGTTTTAAGTAACTGTTAGTTAATAAGACAAATCATTAGACTATATTAATCAAGTGTGGGTTACACATTTGTATAGAATTTTATATAGTTCAAGCGCTATATATATGCATACATATATATATATATATATATATATATATATATATATATATATATATATATATATATATATATATATATATATATATATATATATATATATATATATATATATATATAATGTGCATGGACGCGTGCGATGGTTGTTTTGGAATAAAGGTTTTTTTTTACACATTATTTCACTCACCCACCCTTTTACAGACACACATACACACACACAGACATATATATAAACAAACAAACAAATGTTAGGTGATGCGGAGTGATAACGAAACGTGGTGGGTGTTATCTATTTCGTGAGAGTGAGATTCTACGATCGATTCCAAATCATCGACGTTCTTCACACTAAACCAAAGTCTTCGATTTTTGCAGAGATGTGCAGGTTGCATATCTCCTTTCTGGCGCATTACCAACAATGGAATCCAGTTTGATCATTCTGCCTTTTCTTCTTCTTCCTTACATATTCGTTCCGTCTAACCACCAGCACCACCACCCCTGAAGTTCTCGTTTTCTTTTAGTTGTGAATTTTACTAAGTTAGCTATATCAGTGATACATTCTATTTCGTGTCTTTGACACAAAATAGAAAGGTATCACTGATATAGCTCACTTAGTAAAATTCACAACTAAAAGAAAACGATATATATATACACACGTACCCACATATGAGATTCTACAGGATTAGTCCTGTAGAATCTTATCTATAAAACTTTTATACTCTGCTATGTATTGAGTACCTTACTTACTGTGGTTACCTCCGATAGTGCGGGTGTCTGGATATGTATAAATGTATTTCCCAAACTATCTACACGAATTTTTGCACACAAACACATATATATATATATGTGTGTGTGAATCTGTCAACTATAATATCACGTGTGTTTGTATAGTTATATCAAATTTACATATATACATATACACACAATGAATTTCCTATCTCAACCACATTACAACAATAAGTTTGCTTTCCAATCACAAGGTCCTGTGTTCTAACCTTACATTTGTCCCTATGAATAGTTATTTCTCCCTATAAATAGTTATTTCTCCAAAGTTACTCGTACAATTTATCTAGTATGCCATTTGTACATATATACTGAACGTAGAAATATTTTATTGAAATATCATTTTTATCTTTATTCACGTTTCTCTAATCAACAGAAAATATATGGTTTCTCTCATGCAAACCATAAAGTTATCAAAATGCACTTTCCATGTTTGTATTAATGTTCATATGTCTAGTAGTCCCGCTGTATATATATATATATATATATATATATATATATATATATATATATATATATATATAGCATACCAATCCAAGATTCCAAACATTAAATACTTTCAGCCGTATTGCCATCCGGATTTCTCCACGGCACTGCTCCACTACTAAACCAGAAAGCAGTATAGCTCCCATGATTTTCGGAAACATGTTTTCACACCTCAGATTTGCTGAAGCATGGAACAAACTACCTACATCAGTTGTTAGCTGTCGAGACACTGCATCCTTCAAAATTTCCATGCTTCCCAAAATTCGCCAACACTACACCTGATATTCCGCCGCCATATACACGCACGTATATATCTGTGTGTATATCATGACTCATACACTGTTCACTTTCCTGACATTTGTACATTATTCTATGTACTATACATGCACCTTTGATGAATTATAGTGCACCTGAGCACTGTAAACAATAATTTCCTTTATATATAGTATCAGACTTGAATAAATAAGTACTGGGGTCGATATGATCGGCTAAATAAAGGCGGTACCTCAGTATGGTCGAATTCTAATGACTGGTACCAGTAAAGAATAAAAGAAAATATTTCTATTAGTCATTTTTGTTTTCTGCACAACCGAGCACAGCTCTCTGTATCTTAGAATACATGAATATTTCTTTTTGTTTGTTTTCTTTTCTTTCTTTTTTTTGTCT
>OZ024742.1:65358962-65378962 GCA_964016885.1 Eledone cirrhosa | reverse complement strand
GTTGCACCTCTCTGAAGAAAGGAGAACCGCGACATGTTCTTAATAGCAGGTGTGGAGGAGGGCTTCTTAATACGAATTCGGTAGATGGTTTGCAAGAACACTTTATTTGCTGATCTGCAGTCAGATTCCAGCTTAACCCCCAAATCCTCCCATGTCTTAACTTTGGACACATTGATAGGTTTGATGCCGAGTGCTGCATGGCTGGAATGAAAATCAGTGCTGCGACACCCGTTCTCTCAAGGAAGCATACGCAGTGCACGCTACATGTAAATGGAGTTCCACTGAAGCAGGTGGAGAAGTTAAAGTATCTCGGCGTCGTGCTCATGAGTGATGCAAGACGGGGGGGGGGGGGCTGAATTAAGTGCAAGCATTGCAGGAACTGGTTCAGTAATGCGCCAGCTTCAGTAATCAGAAAAATGGAGGTAGGCGTAAAAGCCAAACTCGCCATCTTCAATTCGGTTTTCGCACCAGCCCTTACCTATGGTTATGAATCTAGGGTAATGACCGAAAGAATACGATCGCGAATACTAGCGGACAAAATGGGGTTCATTCGAAGAGTCTTTGGAGTAACGTTACTCGATATAGTGCATAGCTCGGAGATCAGAGAGTCACTCCAAGTACAGCCTCTACTTCTCCGAATGGCGAGATCACAGTTCTGGTACTATAGGCATGTGGTTAGAATGTTTCAGGAAAGAATCGCTGGACAGTTTTTACGGGCAAAACCAACGGGCAATAGACTCAGGGGTAGACCCGAGCAAGATGGTTGGATAAGATCCATGAGCTTGGCTAGTCTCACATGGGGATCCAGCCGGATCAGTTGGAAACGGTTGCTTCTAACAGGACCCGCTGGAAGGGGTGTTTGAGGACTCTGCCTCCTCAACTCTCCCAAGAAGAAGAAGAGTGACTCATATACATGTTTATGCTCAAACGGAAGAATGGGACTCATATTACGTTTGGTGAAACCATGAGTAGCTATGTGGACAGAGGAAAACATTTTAAAGAGGAGCAATTTTATTTATTCGTTCGTAGCTGGTAAACACTTAGTTGCTTACTTTCTGCGTTTGTTCAAGCGACAAAATATCTTGAATAATTAACCCGTGTCTTCGAAACTCGTGAGTGTCTTATTAATTATAGAAAATGTTATGCCGTATTGTTTATTGCAAAAATCTATATGCACTATATTATTTATAATATAGTGCATATATTTTTTTTCCAAAAACAAATCACACTTAGTGTTCGTTTTAGAGATATAAATAAGGGATATAACTCATTTTGTTTGACTATTGACGACCGTATTTTTTGTCAATGATACTACCAATCCAACAACTGTTACAGCCCTCACTCAAGCCTGCTCTCAATTTAACTCTCTCACGCTCTCTTATCTTGTTTACTACTATGGTCAAACGTGACGGATTAACAACTCATCATTCCACTCAATTTGATTTTCTTACTGTTATTTACTTATCTCCGTCTTTTCTTTGAAAAGGTTTTGTTTCTACTTTTCTCCTTGCCGTGACAGTGAATAAACACCCATGGCTAATTATTAAATAAAGATATATCGTGAGTATCCAGTGGGAAACTAACTCACATCGAATCCTACCTGATATTCACTCACTAACTCTGTTTAAATATGTATTAATCCATCGTCCAATCCCAGAATAATAACTTATTCTAAGTATCACTACCCATTCGGAACATAATCTAAGGAAGCGGTGCTAAATAACCAAACAGTACTGTTCTGATTTGATTATGGCGAACTTATTACGTGTTATAGGCAGGTGGGTTAATGTATCCACAACATTATCAGGTATTCATAGCTACGAGGTAAGGCACAAAGAAATTTTATCAGATATCCATAGCATGTTCAATTCCTACTGAATACCTATTCTGTTTCTGTTCTAAGTGACACGGTGGGTTGGCAGTATCGGTAGAGGGTCGGACGCCATGCTTTGACGCATAGTTACGGCCCTTGCCATTCTGAGTTCAAATCCCGCCAAGTTTAACTTTGCCTTTCATCCTTACGGGATCGATAAAATAAAGTACCAGTAATGCACTGGGTAATTGCTGGCCTTGTGCCAAAAGTAGAAACAATTATATATATTTACAGTCACACTTTATAAATATATGATTCTAGGCTCAATCCCAAACTGATCCTCAAATTTCTAATTAAAAGGTTATGATGTAATAAGGAGAGTCAACTGTGTGACGGAATACGGGTGGGTTTAAATGTGTGGCGTAGGTTAACTGCATGATGACTTGACGTACTCTTGGGTCCCAAATAATAGTGAGAATGGAACATTTGCTTGAATTCTTATAAGTGAAGGGTTTGGAATAAATGGGGGTAGTTTGGAAAATCGGTAATTGTGTACGTTCGTAAATAAGGGATTTCTTGTAATGTTCTTTTTTGTCATATATAATGTTTTTTAATGTAAAATAAAATTATGAGATTCTCCAGCTGCTGTATTCAGTATGAATCACTTACAATAAAATTTCGCCGGAGATAGATTAGCAAAATTTAATAAGCGGGGCGGGTGAAGATTATTCAAGACCTCAGAGTAGGTCAACTGTGTGTTGATATGGCATGGATCAACTGTGGGGGTGTGGAGCGGATCAACTGTGAGAGATTAGGTGAATCAACTGTATGATGTGGTAAGGTGGGTCATTTATGGAGTGAGATGACTTAACAGTGTGAGGAAGTCAGATGGGTGTAACTGTAATACGGTGTGTCAACTGTGTAGTGGGGTGGGTTTAATCAACTGTGTGATGTGGTGAAGTGGGTCAGCTATGTGGTGGGCCAGAGTGGATCAACTGTGCAGTGGGTTGGACTTGGAGAGTCAACTGTGTGCTGTTGTGGGGTAAGTCAACTGTCTGATGACAACCTAATGGTTTGAGAAGGGGTAACTAACCAACCATATTATGTGCAGTTGTGCAACTGTATGTTGTAGATGTAGTAATCATGTTGTGAGATGAGGTATCCGTTTGGTGCTGCGTGGTGTAGTGGAATGTAACGTAGTGCCATAGCAACAGTTAAATATATAGAGGAAACATGACATGATAGTGGGGAAATGGGAATAATGTTTGGTAAGATATTGCTGCCATTAGATGTAGACCTTGAGACTCTTGCGTCATGAGACCCATGAGGCAACCAAAGTGCTCCAATGATCGTGGTCAGTTGCATCTATCAGTACATCTTTCCAGCTTTTGTTGACGGGTTTCAGGTCCCTGTCCATTGCCTGCCGCCAGTTCATCTTGAGACATCCTCTTCGCCTCTTTCCATGGGAGTACCAATACAAGGTGCGTGAAAGCGCGTGGCTTTGTGGTTAGGGTATTCGGCTTACAATCATAAGGTCGTGAGTTCGATTCCTGTCGATGCGTTGTGTCCTTGAGCATGACACTCTATTTCACGTTGCTCCAGTCCACTCAGCTGGCAAAAATGAGTTGTACCTGTAATTTGAGGGGCCAGCCTTGTCACATTCTGTGTCACGCTGAATCTCCCTGAGAACTACGTTAAGGATATGCGTGTCTGTAGAATGCTCAGCCATCTGCATGTTAATTTCATGAGCAGGCTATTCAGTTGATCGGTTCAACTGGAACACTCGTCATCGTAACCGACGGAGTGCCAGTTAACTAATACAAGACATGATTAGCATGTCTCTCACTTGTGAGTCGTGTGACGCGTCCCCGCCAGCTTGCTTATCAGTTTAGACACACGTAGGTGGTTCGTTGTATCATTGCCAAAGTAGTTGTTGTTGTTTAGCCCCCAAGATCTATTGGTTTATGATCGAAAGCATTCTAGCTATGATCCTCTTGTCTTTTTTTCCAGACATATTCAATAATACATGATAGGTTTCTAAAGCCTTTAGTTAGATATTTCTCTGTGTGTTGTAAGGAGTGTAGTCAGCTTTTGAACTCAAACAATTCTACGTTAAGCACAAGGCCAGAAAATCACCCCATTAGTTGACTGGTACTTTATTTTACCGACCCCACTCCCATCCAAAAGGATGAAAGGCAAAGTTTATCTCGGTGGGATTTGAACTCAGAACGTTGAAAGTCGTAACTAAATCCTGCAAAGCATTTTGTCCGATGCTTTAGTAATACTGCCAATCGACTGCTCTCAACTTTTGAAGATAATTCCAACAAGAAGTGAAACTTGGGTCAAGCTATTCATCGTCAGTCTACGTAAAAACGCGTAAATATTATAAAAGATATTTTGCACACATATTTCTTCCAGTTTCAGTTAAATCCTGTATTGCTTCTGTATTAATATGAATTTACATTATATAACTTCCCATTTTGGCTGCTATTTCCAACAGATCCTGTTGACTAGCGTCGAAGTGGTAGAGAAGACACAGATAATTTGACTTTTGATATGGGGTTGGTATGTAACATGTCGCTGTTTGCTTCAAACTTGCGTAATTAGCATTTAATTAGGATTTAATTACGATCTAGTTTCCATTACGGTGGGGTGGAATGGTTGACGAGGTTAGTATGAATATTTGAGTACGTAGTTTAATGAATTTAAGATATGAAGGAGGCGGAAAGTTCCGTACACGACGAACGGACGGTAATCTGTCTGTCGGTTAAATAATGTGAGATGTGAGTGGTTGTGAATAACGTATAGAAAAATAATTCTGTCGGGGCTGAATATTCCTATCTTGTACTGTATCTCAGCACCTCTCTCTCTCTCTTTCTCTCTCTTTCTTTCTTTCTTACTCTCTTTCTCACCCCTCTCTCACACATTCTCTCTTTCTCAACCCCTCTCCCTTTCTCACCTCCCCCTCTCTCTTTTTCAACTCCACCTCTCTTTTTCAACTCCACCTCTCTTTCTCACCCCCCCCCCCCTCTCTCCTCCACTACCCCTCTCTCCTCCACTCCCTTTCTCACCTCCCTCTCTTTCCCCTATTTCTCCCCCTCTTTCACTCTCTCCCCCTCTCTCTCACTCTCTCCCCTCTCTATCTCACTCTCTCCCCTCTCTCTCTCACTCTATTCCCCTCTCTCTCACTCTATTCCCCTCTCTCTCCCCTCTCTCTCTCTACCCCCCCCTCTCTCAACAAACGTTGTTTAACCGCAGGTGTCAGCCCTGACTTGAGCAGATTTATGATCTCAGGAGTTTCAGCTGCAACCATCATGTTTTGTTTTTTGTCTGCTTTATTTTATTTCTATGTGCCTCTCAAATCACAGAAAAATAACGACTGAATTATATGGTCTTAGATCCCCTGCACATAGAAAAATGACAAAATGGTCACAGGCCTATGATCAAATGTTTACATAATTCAGCGCTGACACTTGGGGTTAAACGACAAAAATCGTATGGCCACATTGAAACTAAATGAACCCACAATGACATAAGAGAGACAAACCATATATCTACAAAATATTACCCAACCACCAAGCTACAATAGTCTATTTAACTATATGTAGATACCATTGAGTGGTACAGTCCACCTGAATATAAACAAATTGCACGATAGGAAAGACCACAAAATACATCCATACAAATGACATTATACATCCGACTATTTGCTTTGTTTGTTATATGAAACAGATAAAACCTTTAGTTTGGGTTTTTTTTCCTTATTGGTTAATATAGCTGTAGTGATATAATTGTTTCTACTTTTGGCACAAGACCAGCAATTATCCCAGTGCATTACTGGTGCTTTATTTTATTTTATCGACCCCGAAAGTATGAAAGGCAAAGTTAACCTCGGCAGGATTTGAACTCAGGCCGTAAAGGGAAGTAACTCTATGCTGCTAAGCATGGCGTCCGACCCTCTACTGATACTGCCAGCAATAACGAATGAATAGAAGTAAACATACACACACATGTACACCAGGTCCGAATACAGAGGAGGCGAACTCCCACTGTCATCGCCTCCATCTCTCTCGCACTCACCATCTCGCTATTATGAGCAAATAGTTTCAAGCGCTGGCCGCCCCACGGCCCCGGCGGACAGAATAGAGAAGGCGTTTTTCCGGAGGAGGGTAAGGGAGATGCGCTAGAAGAGCTATTCCTTCTCGCGAAGCTCACACTTGCGGCTAGCCAGCTCAGCGCTTATGGTGGTGAGTAGAGAAGCATCCCTAGGGCCAAGGACACCAGAAGTCCCCACTGCTAGGTGCTCGACTGAAAACCTGTCGGAAAGTGACCGATAGGTCAAGAAGCCCCAAACCTTTTAGACCATCAATCCCTTTATAGAATTCTTAACCTTTCAGAGAACCCAGACATGTACAAAAATAAATAAGTAAATCAATAAATCAGCAAATGGAATATAAAATAATTAGACATTAAATACTAATTATACATAACGAGTTTTGACCCAAAAGTTCAATCGACCTATGCCAGATGTCCTGGCATAGAGACATACTTTAACACTCCACTTGTTAGAAATAGCAGCCAAGTTCAAACCAAACCTTACAATATTAAAAAGGGAATGGCATCGTTTGAAAATAAGATGGCCATGACTCAAAGCTTTTATCATGCATCTATTTGATCAGTGTTTACTTAGGGTTAAACAACTCCTGAGAATAATTTGTTTCTACTTTTGGTACAAGGCCAGCAATTATCTCAATGCATTACTGGTACTTTATTTTATCGACCCTGTAAGGATAAAAGACAAAGTTAATCTCGGCGGGATTTGAACTCAGAACGTAATGGGCCGTAACTCTATACTGCAAAGCATGGCGTCCGACCCTCCACCGATACTGACAATCCACTTAATAACAACACAATAATCCCCCAAAACATCAACAATCTAACGATGGAGCCTCGCCTCTACTCAGTCACTCGATCTGCATCATATAGCAGTTAAATATTCCTTAAATCACAACTTAGCGGTTCAATAAGAAGTGAAGGAACACATTTGTTATTGTAATCCTAGATACTCATAAAAAGACGTGATGCTCACAGCTGGAATACCTTACATTATAGATCTGCTCTATTAGATTTGCCTTGGGGCTAAATAATGATTTCTACTTTAGGCACAAGGCCAGCAATTTAGGTGAAGGGGAAAGTCGATTAAATCGACGCCAGTGTATTACTGGTGCTTTATTTTATCGATCCCGTAAAGATGAAAGAATAAAGCTAACCTCGGCGGGATTTGAACTCAGGCCGTAAAGGGCCATAACTCTATGCTGTAAAGCATGTTGTCCGACGCTCTACCGATACTGCCAATCCACCACCCCCCCGGGGCTAAATAATAACATTCCCTGCAGCCATGTTGTTGTTGGGCTTCCGTCGGTTCCTTCGACAACTATTTCCTTTGTTTGAACAACGGAATAGTGTGCTCATGAAATTAATGTGCAGGTGGCTGAGCATTCTACAGACACGTGTACGCTTAATGTAGTTCTCGGGGAGATTCAGTGTGTCACAGTGTGACAAGGCTGACCCTTTGAATTACAGGACAACCCCTTTTTTCCAGCTAAGTAGGCTGAAGCAATGTGAAATGAATTGCCATGTTCGAGGACATAACACTCCGCCGTAAATCGATCTCACACAGTCAGACACTGTAACAAAAGATAGCAGAAATAACGGTGAAAGGGTGTAAGTAGAGTAAGGTCGCGGAGGTTAAAAGTTCAATGTCAGATGTTGCTATTTGCTTCAAGCTGCTATAATTAACTTAATTACAACTTAATTACAATCTGGCGTCGCTGGTTTTTATGGAAACACAGACGTAGTAGAAGTGATGGCGACGGTGGTATTGTTGGTGGAGGTGGTGGTAGTGTCAGGGTTGTGATATTATCGTTGTGGATTAGTAATGATATAGTGATGGTGGTGGTGACATTGTGTAATGTTTCTTATGTTGCTGATGGCGATGGTTGTGTTGGTTTCGTGATTGCGGTGTTGGCACTAAAGTGTGGTGATGGTGGTGGCTGTATTGTGGTTGTCGTAGCTGTATGGTGGTTGTGGTGGTGAAATTGTAATGTAATGGTGTTGGTAGTGCCAGTCGTAAAGACATAGTGGCTGCCGTAGTATAGTACTGCTAGCGGTTGTGGTGGTTCCAGTATAATAATGTAGTGGTGTTAGTGGGGGGTTGAGGTCGCGAAGGTATGATGATTGAGTTTTTTGTGGTGGCATTGTAATGTAGCTGTCTTCTAGAGATGCAGTGATAGCTGTTGCTTAGCCCTAGGTCGGCCCCGATTGAGCACATATATGATCAAAGGTATTCTATCCGTCATCATCCTTTCTCTTTCCTATTTGTAGAAGACCCAGCACTACAGGACCACATTACCCAGGGTGAGTGATATATATGTCTTGTATTTCAAGTAGATCTAGCTACTACGTCAAGGTTCTCTCGTTGGCTTGTGCAGTGATGGTGTGATGTTTATTACTCTTTAGTCCGGGGAGAGGGGTAGCATTCATCACCCTTTGTTTTTTACTTTTCATGGCATCCGAGACTGATGGGTAGAAATATTCCTCGGAAACCTGAACCAAATGCTTGCAGCAGGATAAACTCTACTTTAGGCAGTCAAGGGCCAGATCGTGGGGTTAGATTTTTTGTTAATGTATTTCTAATGAAATATATCATTTATTCTTTTTTCTTTTTTTTCTTTTTCTTTTTCTTTTTCTTTTTCTTTTTCTTTTTCTTTTTCTTTTTCTTTTTCTTTTTCTTTTTCTTTTTCTTTTTCTTCTTGAGAGGTTTGTGGAGGCTGGGTCCTTAAACACTCCATCCAGCGGGTCTTGTCAGAAGCAACCGATTTCAACTGAGACGGCTGGTTTTGCCCGTAACATCTGTCTAGCGACTCGTTCCTGAAACATTTTAACCACATGCCGTTAGTATCGGAGCTGTGTTGTCTCCATTCGGAGAAGTAGCTGCTTTACCTGGAGCGACTCTCTGATCATCGAGCTACGCATTCTATTGAGTAACGTTACTCCACAGACCCTTCGGAGTAACCCTATTTCGGCCACTTGTACTCGCGATCGTATTCTTTCGGCTATTACCCACGATTCATGACCATAGGTAAGGGTTGGCACGAATACCGAATCGAAGATAGCGAGTTTGACTTTTGTACTTACCTGCCTTCTTCTGATTACCGGATGCTGAAGCTGGCGCGCCAGCTCCAGCAATTCTTGCGCTTAATTCAGCCTCCTACCTTCCATCACTCGTGAACATGGCACTGAAATATTTGAACTTCTCCTTCTGCTTCAATGGAATTCCATTCATATGTAGTGCACTGCGCAGGCTTCCTTGTGAGGACGAGTGTCTCAATTTTCGCAGCGCTGATTTTCATTCCAGCCATGCAACACTTGGCATCAAACCTATCGGCAAGTCGGAGATCACCTTCTGTCAAGTTAAGTAACATCATGTCGTCTGCAAACTCCAGTCGATTGATTTTACAACCGCCAGTCATGATACCACTTCCAACCCGGCTGTGCATGTCCATCTTGTTCATGAAAATAATGAACAGGAGAGGTGACAGTATGCTCCCTTGGCGGAGTCCGACTCTCATATTGAATGGTTTCGATTTAGCACCATTTATCCGACCACATATTAGAGCATTCGTATAGAGACATCAGGGCAGCAAGGAGCTGACACATTCCCTCAGAACCATCCACAGCAGGTCTCATGGAACACGGCAGTACTCCCACGATTTCTCAAAGACCTGCTGCAGTGAAGATTTGGTCGGCTGTGCTACATCCGGGGCGAAAACCACACTGTTCATCAGCTAGCTTGGACTTGATAATATCCCTACATCTCTTTGCCAGACACTTAGTATAGACTTTACCAGGGCGGCTTAACAAAGAGATCTCTCTGTAATTAGAACAATCTCTCTTGTCTCCCTTTTTGAAAATTGGGATTATCACTCCTGATTGCCATTGCTTTCGTGCCTTGCCAGAGATACAGGCCACGCGACACACCCGAGTCAGCCAGAGAATAACATGTTTATTTAAGGCTTTTAACATCTCGGGCCGAATTTCATCTTCCCCAGCGGCCTTACCACATTTTAGATCTTTAATTGCTTTTGTGGCCTCAGAAGATGCTGTTGTGGGCGGGTTTAGGAGATCAGCAAAGTATTCTCCCCGCTTCGTAAGAATGCACCTTTCTGAAGAGAGAAGAATCCTAGATGCATTCCTGATAGCATGTGTGGAGGATGACTTCTTATTACCAAGTCGGCGGATTGTCTTCTGCGACACATGCTATACGAGGGTCTGCCGATACTGCCAATCCACCGCCTAATATGATAATAATAATGGTTTCTGATTTAGGCACCAGGCCAGCATTTTGGGGGGAGAGGGAAAAGTCGATTAAATCGACACCAGTGCGTTACTGGTACTTTATTTTATCGACCCAGTAAGGTTGAAAGGCAAAGCTAACCTCGGCGGTATTTGAACTCAGGACATAACGGGCCGTAACTCTGTGTCGCAAAGCATATTGTCCGACGCTCTACCGTTTCTACCAATCTACAGCCCTAATAATTGTTTCTACTTTTGGCACAAGGCCAGCAATTATCCCAGTGTATTACTGGTACTTTATTTTATCGACTCCGTAAGGATGAAAGGCAAAGTTAATCTCGGCGGGATTTGAACTCATGCCATAAAGGGCCGTAACTCTTTGCTGCAAAGCATGGCGTCTGACCCTCTACCGATACTGCCTAGCTGCAGCAACTGCAAGACTTATAATAATCATGATGATGATATTAGTAATAATAATATTCTTTATCATAAGAGTGGAGGAGTTGATGGAATTTGGCAAGTCAGGAAATTAAGTGAAAACCATTCTCTGAAATGACAATCAATCACAACTAAGAATTAATCAAGAAATCACCATTTTCGATCAACATTCCACAATTTTAGAAAAATGGAATTTATTTTCTGCTGAACAATACTATTTTAAGATGTGATATATACATATATATACATATATATATATATATTTATATATATATATATATATATATATATATATATATATATATATTTATATATATATATATATATATATATTTATATATATATATATATATTTATATATATATATATATATATATATATATATATATATATATATATATATATATATATATATATATATATATATATATATTTATATATATATTATATATATATATATATATATTTATATATACATTATATATATATATATATATATATATATATATATATATATATATATTATATATATATATATTATATATATATATATATATATATATATATATATATAATTTATGTCTGTGTTCAGTTATTTTTTTTTTATCTTTATCCTTTCATTCCTTTTTATTTCTTAAGAATTCTCCTTCACTTTTTATTAGTATGTATATGTATGTATGTATATATATATATATATATATATATATATATATATATATATATATATATATATATATATATATATATATATATATGCGTGTGTCTGTCTGTCTTTGTTTCTACACCACCAGCAGAATTGGAATGGTGAATTGTAGAAAACAGAAGTTAATTTGGGGAGGTGGTGGTGGTGGGAGACTATGCATATCGTTGTTGTAGTAGTTAAAGAGGGGGTGGTGGTGGCAGCCAGTATAACTGGTTAGTAGTTGCCTTTGTTAGTTTGAATAAAAGTTTTCTTTAAGAAATGGAGTAAAAGCGCTTCTTTTTAATGTTAGTCCCGTGTAATGTGGTTAGCGTGTGGTTTTAGTCTGGAAGGGGAGGACATATGTGTACGTACGTGTGTGTGTGTGTGTGTGTGTGTGTGTGTGTGTGTGTGCATACGGTAGCTACAGAGTGTATGTACGTTAACTAACGATGTGTGTGTGTGTGTGTGTGTGTGTGTGTGCGCGTTAGCTAGTGTGTGTATATGCGTGTCAGTGTGTGTACGTTAGCTAACGTGTGTGCGTACGTTAACTAATGTGTGCGTGAGCGCATATGTTAGCTAAGAGTGTGTGGGAGATGTATAAATTAGTTAACGTGTGTGTGGGGGGGGGGGGGATTGTGTTTGTCCCTACATTGCGAATATTAACAGATGAAATAAACTTTTTAAACTCATATTTATATACATCATTAACCATCATAACACGTGTGTTTGTGTATATATGTATATATTTAGAGACGGTGTATGTTATTTTGGGATTGATTTGGTTGTCAGATGAATTTGTTCATTAGTAGTAGTAGTAGTAGTAGTAGTAGTAGTAGTAGTTGTTTCTACTTTTGGCACAAAGCCAGCAAATATCCCAGTACATTACTGGTGCTTTATTTTCTCGACCCCGTTAGGATGAAAAGCAAAGTTAACCTCGGCGGGATTTGAACTCTGTGCTGCAAAACATGGTGTCCGGCCTTCTACCGACACT
The DNA here is from genome assembly GCA_964016885.1 of Eledone cirrhosa. NCBI lineage: Eukaryota > Metazoa > Mollusca > Cephalopoda > Octopoda > Eledonidae > Eledone > Eledone cirrhosa. Next base: position 65,366,683 of record OZ024742.1, on the reverse strand, counting down.
GCAGTGTGAGTAGCTTGTTAGTCTCAGTGAGTCTCAGCTTGTTGTGGTGTGAAGATGATTTTTCCTATACCACAGATGGGAATTAACAAATGAACAAGACACCGCTAATTTTAATGCTTTTATCTAAAACAATGCTACTCAAAGTGGTGGTCCGCGGACCGGTGCCGGTACGCGAGCTATCAGCTACCGGTACGCGGCCACTGTCCAAGCCATGCTAAGGAATCATTTGAGGAATTTCTTTATTACTTTTTTATATGTTTTGATAGTGTATTATTTGTTTACAAAATAAATAGAAGATAAAAAAATGGTCAACTATTATTATATTCATTATATATATCGTTTCCGATATAAATTAATTGTTTCTACTTTTTGGCACAAGGCCAGCAATTACCCAGTGCATTACTGGTACTTTATTTTATCGATCTCGTAAGGATGAAAGGCAAAGTTAACCTCGGCGAGATTTGAACTCAGAATGTAAAGGGACGTAACTATGCTAGAAAGCATGATTACTACGAAATATTAGCGGTACGTGGCACATTGAACAAAAAAATGCCGGTCCGCCACATCAGATAGTTTGAGAAGCACTGATCTAAAACATGATTTATCCCAAAATCATGTGCAGCAATGAACAACGGAAAAAGATGCACGTAAAATGCAGTATGCTTTGTGTGCAAATGTAGTAATATTTACTAACTTGTGTTGGTAACGATCTCAGCTAGTGCCGATCCCAGTAAGGCTGGCTAGCGAGTGTGTGATTGTGTATGTGGTTACATTGCAAGGCTGAAGGAACAAGCTCTCAGTCATGTTGCTACAACGAGAAATTCGCTTTCCAATCACAAGGTCCTGAGTTCTAAGAAATAGTTATTTCTCTAAAGTTACTCATACATTTAATCCTCTGTCATTTGTACATATATACTGAACAATTATGTAATTATATCCTAGAAATAAATTATTAAAATATCATTCTTATCTTTAAATACTTCCATGTGTCAGTAATCAACATAAATTATAGTCTCTCTATTACACACCATTAATTGTATCAACACGTAAATTTCCAAATTTGTATGATTGCCCATACATCTGGTAATCTTAGTATATATGGTTACCAATCCTAGACTCCAAAAATTAAATACGTTCAGCGCTATTGCAGTCATTATTGATGCAATGGTGTGTTTACTCTTTTATCTGTGTAGTGGTTTTCAGTCGTTGGTTTGCAGCCAATTGGGAACAACCTTCAAAGATCTTTAGTAGATTCTAACAACCCTAGAATTTATTTTAGACTAGTACATAGGGCTGAGTAGAATTCCACCCTCCTGAGTAGAATTCCCCCTCCCACAGCTATCTATAACCAACGGTCTATTTCAGCAGCTCCTTGCATGAATATCTAGTCGCCTAAGGATAGGCAACGGGAAACGCTGAGTAGCAACTCGACGGCTCAGCTTTGAGTGTATGTGCATGTGTGTATCAGACTCTGCACAATTTCCGCCAATCAAATTCTACTCACAGAGTATTGGTTTAGCGGGAGCTACAGGAGAGGCTATATTGCTTTATTGGCATTGGACCATAGCCATCCTGGAGCGACGCCTTTCAAATATCTAAATCAATAATGTAGACGAGTGAGAGGGTTAACATCCTCTTCAAGTAGACGAACTGATATGCTTTACAGCACACAACAGAAATAAAGAAGACTTTTCTTCAAAATTTGTTGTTTTTGTTATTATTATTATGTGGATTGGCAATATCGGTAGAGGGTCGAACGCCATGCTTTGCTTCACAGAATTACGACCATTTACGGTCTGGTTCGAATCCCACCGAGGTTAACTTTGCCTTTCATCCTTACGGGGTCAATAAAATAAATCACAGTGATGCACTGGGGTCAATTTAATCAACTTTGCCTTTCGCCCAAATTGACTGGCCTTGTGCCTATAGTAGAAATCATTACTACTACTACTACTTCTTCCTTACTACTAGTAGTGACAGTAGTTGTTGTTGTTGGATAGACAAAAAAAAAGAATTAGGTACGACTTGGAAAACATGAATAAAAAATATCCAAAACTAACACATACATTAGAATTCCCTAACAGTAGTTATATGAAGTATTACTGTCCTGCAACATGCTTATGTCTATCCTTAGATGTAGTCACCCAATGTCTTCAACGATTATATATAGAACAACTACATTATCAGACCTGTCAACTCTCCCCGTCCGACAGGGAGATCTCCCAACCATTTTGTGAAAATGAGTATAGCTTTCATTATGTAAAATCTTCCCATTTTGTCTCATTTCTCCCCGTTTTAGGGCACTTTTTTTCATGGCACTCCCCGTTTGGGTTTTTAGAGGTTGGCAGGTCTGAATTAAAGCAAATCTTGAAATATGTTATCCAAAGTGACATTTTCTTTGGTAATCTTTTTAATTATTATCTGCTATACATAAACATATGTCAACTATATTTTGCAGGTTGAAGTTATACAACAATGGAAATATTTTTAAAAAAAAGATAACAAAATTAAATAATGAAAAAAGGAGGAAGGGGTAAAGAAAGGCTGATTTGGCTGTGGTAGTTGTGATTTGAGAAAGTTGTCATCTTTTTTTTTTTTACTCGCCGTGTTGTCTTTTAAATCATCATCAAAGTCAATGTAAATCTTTAGCTTTCAGATTCACTTCTGCATAATTACAGTAATTCTATATTATTATGGCACTTATTGTTATTGTTATTGTTCGTGATATTACTTCACGTTAGTTGAAAACCACATATATGTCATTTGTACATCATACAAACTCTTTCTCTCTCTCTAAATATATATATATATATACATCTATCTCCTTCTCTCTCTTTCCCCTTCCTCTCTCTCCTCCCCTCACTTCCCCCTTACTCTCCACTCTCCCTCTCTCATATTTCGTCAGCCATCTCCTCCCATTGGAAAATAAAAGATTTTAAACTCAGAATATAAATGGATGTAATTAATTAGCACGACATGTTTAACCCTATAACGTCTATTGTAATATTTCTTGACACTTTAAATACTTCGCTCTGCATTTGTAGGAAGATGACAAAATTAAAAACTTGGACGAGGTCTAAGGTTTCATTACGTTTCTTTGCGTTTATACAAGATTGTTGCACGCGAGCAATTATATTTGGCAGTAATTGCAGAATTATTGACATTTTAATAATATCAAACACACACACGCGCACACACACTCACACACACACACTCACACACACACACACACACACACACACACACACACACACACACACACACACACACGCATATATATATATATATATATATATATATATATATAGGGTGGCTCCTAAATGGCTTAGCTATTTCATTTCTGATTTTGCAAATATGGTACCTGGAAATTTTCCATAATAAATATTCAGAAAACAGATTTTGAATAAAGATCAAAAATAAATTATTGGTAAAAAAAAAAAATTAATCTTCTCTATCTATATATCTATTTATCTCTCTCTTTCTCACCATCTCTTTATGACTTTTGATAAATGTCGATAAAATAAAATATTGGGGTCAATATGATTGATGAAAACTCTTGGTTGTGGTGCCCAAGCGTGGCCACAGCCTAATCACTAAAATAAGAAAAGAATTTAAACATATATACATGTAAGAACATTTCATTTGATTTCTTATCCTCAAATAAGTCGAAAAAAAGGCAATAACTATTTTATCTGAATTGTTTGATAGATTTTATTATTAAGCTGGTGTTGAGTTCAAATCCCACCGAGATTAGGTTTGCCTTTCGTCCTTACAGGGTCTATAATAAAGCACCAGTAATGCACTGGTGTCGATTTAATCGATTTGCTCCTCCCCAAAATTGCTGGCCTTGTACCTATAGTAGAAATCATTATTAAGCTGGTGTTTAGAGCGGTGGATTGGCAGTATAGGTAGAGCGTCGGACACTGATTTTCAGCATAGAGTTATGGCCTTTATGGTCTGAGTTCAAATCCCGCCAAGGTCAGCTTTGCCTTTCATCCTTACGAGGCCGATAAAATTAAGCACCAGTAATGCACTGGGGTCGATTTAATCGACTTTTGTCTCCTTCAAAATTGCTGGCATTGTGCCTATTGTAGAAACAATTATTAATCTGGTGTTTGCAGCAAAACTTAAGTCATTTATTTTTATAAATTATATTTTAAAAATAAATTTACAATTCATTGATGTTTGCATACTCAAACGATGGGGGAAAAAAGAGAGAAAAGCATTTGATAATGAAAGTAATGGAATGGTGGGGCGCAGACTCTACTGACCAGCAAAGGCGGTATATCTCAGCTGCAGCTTGTGGACAAAATTGTGAAGGCATTGCCGCGGAGAAGAGCTTATGTAATAAAATCATCTTATAATCTTGTTCTATGTCACATTATTGTAGGCAATAAACGAATTTTTATAACCACCTCACAGAGGCTCTCTCTAAAAATCTTTTGATACCAACCTATCTGAAACCGACTTCTAACAGCAAAAGAAGTATACTAAGATGTACAATGTTTGTCTGTGCGTGTTTGTGGGGGGGGGGGGGGTCAAAAAGAGAAAGTGGGAAACTGTCTTCGTTACAGATAGTGGCTGGCTGATAAACGGACTTTCCTTTAAATTCTCCTATTGCCACTCACTCTCTCATTCTCCATTTGTGGTTTAGTGGCCTATTATTGTATTACGTAAAATATAAAAATATACATCGGAGACTATAGTAAATGATTCCTCTGCTACTCTCTCTTTCTCTCTTCATATATATTGTATGTATGTATTTATATATATATATGTGTGTGTGTGTGTGTGTGTGTGTGAATGCCTCAACATATTTACAAACTTTTTTCTTCAAAATCTCGTACTTTTCTTTGTCTTTTTACTCCCTATTTTTCCGACGAAGAACCTACACCGGAAACGTTTAAAATATCTACATTTCTCTGAATGTTATCCTAGGAACATTAACGTTGATCTTATCATGTGTTATTGTTTTTTTTTGTTTTGTTTTTTTTGTGGCATTGATGTCATATGTCTCGTATGTATGTATATCATATCTTTTTCACACACACACACACACACACATATATATTTTTTTTTTCCCACTACAAGCCGAATATTACATAAAAGAGGGACATCCCCCAACTATATAAACCTTAATCTAGTTAGAAAAATATAAAAACAATCTCTTCTCAACATATATTAATAACCTTAAATTACCACACTAATAATGGAAAGATATGCTGATGAGAATAGGTACAAATATGCGATAATGAATGTGTCTAAAAACGTCCATAAGTATGTATATATATGTGAAAATGTATATAAATAAGTAAATATATATATATGTTTGATGTGTATAGTTAGATGTAAGTGTATTCATGTATTAAAGTGCTTATATATATATATATATATATATATATATATATATATATATATATATGTATGTATATATATGTATGTATATATGTGTATATGGATGTGTATGTATGTGTATGTGTGTACACATGGACTAGAGTATGTATGTATATATGTGTGTGTCTATACGTGTGTATATAAAGATAAGTTGAGTATGAAAATGTATACACATGAGCGCGTATGTATGTACATGAATACATGTGTGTATATATATGTGTATGCATGTGTATATATATGTAAGTATGAATATGTGAATTGTGAGTATATGTATTTTGTAGAGGTGTGCAAATATATTTGTTTGTGAATGCGTGGGTGAAAGGATACGTACACTTGAAAGAAAAATTTAAGTCTGAATGTTAATTAAGTGCAAACACAAAACCAACCACGCATATCTTTACTATCTCTAATCCTTCTATAGATTTAGAAAAATAACCAATAATATATTCTATAAAAAATGTCAAAACAACAGATGGGAATCTAATTACTCACTGCCACCAAGAATTCTCACTGCTATCGAAAAACCACTCCTTCAACTATTCTTCTAACAACTTCACCCCTCCCTCCTAATATTCTCTATAAAAACTAAATAGGTCCTCAGTAATATTATTCTGATGAAATGACAGTAAATAATAACATTGAAATATTGAATGTCTGCATAACTAAAAGTTTGTAGATAGTAGCTGTTTTAGGTTATGTAACTGTTATAGAAACACGTGTCAATAAATTCCTTTCAACTAAACTGTATCCATTCAAATCTTTATATATATATATATATATATATATATATATATATATATATATATATATATATATATATATATATATATATACGTATTCTATACTATTCCTCACATGTTCTTCATCATTTTATGTGTGTACCATTCTATATATATATATATATTGTATAACAATAACACCGTATATGCTTTTACAATTTTATTTTTCTTTCTCTTTCAGGTAAGTAATTTGCTGTGAACAGAATTGGTTTTAAGAGATTATGAGTTCGGATTTGGGTCTGTAGAATGTTATATTTTTGTATTGATTTTTTTGGCTTTTTTTCTTTTCTTTTTTTTCTCAAATATCTTGCTGGTCTTATTTGTGTGTGTGTATATGAGATACCGTGCTGCGCGGTCTATTAGTTACTGTGTTTAGATTATTGTGTGCCCAGACAGCTGACAAAATTGAGTTGTGCCTGTCGTATGAAACACTGTCATGCTGAATCTTCCTGAGAACGATGTAAGTGAAATACTCAGACACTTTCAAGTATATTTTACGAGCAAGTTATTTCATTGATCAAACAACTAGACATCGTCGGATCCGACGGAAGACCAACGCGTTTGTGTGTGTGTGTGTGTGTGTGTTCGCACGAAACGGATGTATATTTTTCTATGGTACACTTTAAATTTACTCTATAAAAGAAATCTTCGACATTAGAATTTAGACTTCAACAAAAGTTACATGCTCAACATTGGAAAATCTTTAAATAAGTTCACTGTTCCATTTAAAGAATTTTCAATATGTTAGATGATACTTTTGGGGTTTAACAGAGAAGGAAGGACAAACACGAACAGAGATATAAACCTTCCTCTCTAAATATGTATGTAAAAACTAATAATTTTTCTTCCCTTTTTTATCATTCGTATAAATATGCAACATAACTACAGTATGCATATCCGCAGTTGAAAAAGCATATAATGCTGAAACCGGTACCACTATTAAATGCGGAAATATCCACTTTATAAATAAATAAATGTTTTGATATTATACTGAAAGAATCTCTTCAGCATTTTCTACTGAAAAAATCTTTTTCCTCTCTACTATTTGTTTTTATATATATATATATATATCAACTCGTGTGTTACTTTCCTACATTACATAAATATAAATATATATATATACTTAATACATTAACAGAGAAAGCTTAAAGCGATACTCCGACCGACTCCCATCTCACTCAACAAACATTAGGATAAACCTGAGTATAATCCCAATTATATGTTTGGGGTGCTAACTATATTGTATTTTGTGGATAGCCGGTTGTATTATTTTATATGAGACATAATTAAATAAATCTCTCTTTCCATACGATCGTTTCGTTATAAGTTTTCTACAAATTGGGAAAATAATGTCCAGGTTATGTAGAAGCTTGCATATAGTCCATAGGTATACATACAAGTGGGCATTTATAATTCATCAGTGGATGCCCAGGCAATATCAATATAAAAAACCACATTGATATTAATATTCAGCGATGGGCCCCGTCAGTGCTAGAATGACCGCCAAAATTTGAAAGTCCAGCAGTCCTTCAAAAAGAAATTTCACAC
>OZ024742.1:65328962-65353962 GCA_964016885.1 Eledone cirrhosa | reverse complement strand
AATCCATACTTTAACGCGCGAAATTCTCAGTTGGCAATCCAACACTCACTCACCTACTCCATACGCACATACGCACACACTCAACTTGGTGTGTGTACACATACATAGCAAGATGCAAATGCTCACATATCCATGCACATGCACAGAAATACATTTGCTCCGGTCTCTCCGCCCTTGCCCGTAGTTCACGTGCGTCATAACAGTTAAAATAAATACGTCAATGCAAACTAATTCCTGCATACAAATATATATATATATATATATATATATATATATATATATATATATATATATATATATATATATATATATATATATTTATATAAATATATATATATATATATATATATATATATATATATATATATATATATTTCAAAAGGGAAAATAAACAAACAAACGCAGGAGTCAATAGTACATAGTGATATTAGTTTCACGCTTGGTGAGAGGGGTGGAATATATATATATATATATATATATATATATATATATTTATATATTAATTCAAAATATTAACAAAAATAGACATTCGTGTGATCAAGTATATTTTATTATACATATTTCAAAGGTACTGAGCTATCTTCAACAGTACGTCCTCATCAGATAAAATAAGATGATTCATGACATACGTTGACTAGGTAGATGGTTAAAATTCAGTCATGGCAGTGAATAAGATAGGACAAAACTCAATATTTATATACCTTAAGATTGAGACATGAAAAATTACATATAATAGAGAGGGTGCGTGTGAGAAAGCTTATAAAGATACATAATAATAAACAACTACTAATATAATATAAACTTACATAACTGTTAAATAATTTAAAGATTGTAAATCTTTATTCTTTGATTTATTCATTGAACCTTGTTTAACCTTTAAATATATATATATATATATATATATATATATATATATAGTAGAATAATCGAGTATCGAAAAATCGGCGCACGAGTTCACGATAAACAAAATTCGAAATGAGCGGCAGAGGGCTCAATAATTCAGATAAATCAGAGCTATAACTATCGTTAAAATACCGTCACACATAGAACAAGTCTATAATCAACCGTACGACCGAAAAATTGCGATCTGGAAGATTCGGGACACTCAGATAAAATATCAATAAATCAATAAATCAAATGAATGTAAAATATATATATATATATATATATGCATATACACACACAACGCGCACATCCATACACGTATATTCATACATGTACACACAACTTCATAGTTACACAAACAGTGTATTTATATATAAACATACATTAATTATAACGAACCAGACGTTTAGATTTCGTCTAGTTTCGCCGCAATCCACTAACTCAATGAATTTATAAAATTGTTTGTAAATACGAATCTGTAAATCAGGGTCGAGACTATACATTAAACAGCGGATAAATTGCTTAGTGTGGGAACAAAAAGATTCCTCCGAACTGTACAGTTTCAGCGTATCGGATTCATTAGCATGCACTGCACATATATATAATGAGAGAGGGGTGAGGTTGCAGACATAGTCGAGTAATTAAAGATTTGTGAAAAAGTTCGCTTCGTAGTCATGGTGTTCCGAATTCTATGAGGTAAGTGTATTTTTCCATAGGTTCGAGTCCACCCGAACATTGTGAGTGAAATTAGGTAGACAGAAACTGTGGTAACCCGTCAGATTGACTGTAACAGCTTTTTCATACACTGTCATGGTGATTTTGCACGATGATTACGTTAGAGCTATTTGTATTTCTTGAATCATCATTATTGGGGGGGGGGGGGGGGGGGCACAATGGTAGAGCAGGTCTTTTGATGCTCTCCCGTTATATAAACCTTGGATGTCAAAGGATTACCTAGTCGTGAATCAGCCAGATCAAACAGAACTATTGATGCCCTCTCGTAGTATAACCGTGGATCAAACCTGATCGGATAGACCTATTGATGCCCTCTGTAATAGAACCGTGAATCAAACCTAATCGGATAGACCTATTGATGCCCTCTCGTAGTATAACCGTGGATCAAACCTGATCGGATAGACCTATGGCTACCCTCTTTTTATATAGCTGTGAATCAGACATGATCAGAAAGACCTTTTGATTTCTTACCAAAGTATAATCGGACAGACCTAAATATGTCCTCTCAGTGTATAACTATGCTTCGCTCCTGTTTATACAAACCCATCGGTGTTTTCCTGTTATATAACCTCGGATGAACCCTCATTTTGTATAGCCGTGATCATCCCCGGTCGGACAAACTTATCGATGTCCTCACGTTGGTGTTTTTTGGTATAGCGTCCCAGCCGGTTGCAGCCATCTTTTATTTATTTATTTTGGCAGTATCGGTAGAGGGTCGGATGCCATGCTTTGCAGCATAGTTACGGTCCTTTACGATCTGAGTTCAAATCCCGACGAGGTTAACTTTGCCTTTCATCCTTACGGGGTCGATAAAATAAAGTACCAGTAATGCACTGGGTAATTGTTGACCTTGTGCCAAAAGTAGAAACAATTATCTATTATTTTTCATCACACAGTAACTAGAACTACATTCAATTCGCTAATGTATGCTTACATTTTTTTAAGACGGTAAGGGTGCAATTTGATGGAGATTTGGTTATTTCTAACAAGCTGGGCTCTTTTGGCACTTATTTCTAACCAACTGTGACCAGGTTCCGTTATTAGCACTTGCAGCTATAGTTGTAATGTATGAATGAGAATAAATTTACTTATCAATGTTTTTGCTGTATACAATGCTTTCGTGTAGCAGCAGTAGTAGTAGTGGTGGTAGTAGTAGTAGTACTTTGTGATGACAACTTGTAGATTGCTCCAAGTGATGACGAATGCCAGCTAACCAAATCACTCAATATAGACAAGACAGCTTATGTGTACATAGTATATATATATATATATATATATATATATATATATATACATATATATATTTAAGGTATATATATATGTATATATATATACCTACACAAATATATATAAGGTATGCATGTACACACATACATATATATATGTATATATATATATATATATATATATATATATATACACACACACATATAAGTATGTATATACACATATAAGTATGTATATTGTATTTCTTTCCTTCATTGATGATGTGCTCTTCTTAACCTAACAACACTTAACATCTGACTTGAATTATGCCATATTATCTAAAGCCAACGGCATTTCAATCTAGATTTGACATTTACGCTGCAAGGCTTCCAGACAAAAAAATGTTTCAGTGTTGCACTTAAGGCATTAAACAGCTGTCCTACTTTGCACAACCAGCTGGACCATGTTCTATTGTTTCACTGATTTCAGTCATATTACTGCGGCCATATTGTGGCACCTCTTTCAAGGGATTTAAACTCCGGCACTCATAAAATCAATCTCTTTTTATCGAACCGCTAAGTTACGATGCATAAATGAACACAGTCGCGCGCACGCACATACACATGGGACAGAAGGGCTCTGAATACATGGAGAAGACTGACGTACGGTGACTTTCCACTCATCAGCCGTCTAATGCGTGTTTTGTTAGTTTCAATTGCTAAGACAGTACTACTCTTTCTAGAGCACCAATAGCAACTAAAAAAAGATAGGGATACGAGACAAGACAACAACTGCAAAAGTCGGAATCTTTCGACAGAAAAACAAAATAAAAAGTGTATATACCGACACCCGATGTAGGACAGGAAAACGCTTAAAAAGCCCAAAGAAAACACGACAAATAAATAGGAAACGAAGTAACCATAGGAGAAAGAGAAAATTTGTTATGAATTAGTTTAAGAGCTACCGTTCGAACTAATAAAAATAAAGGGCAATTCTGTTGTGAACAAGTCTTATCTTCAATAAATAGCTGTGACTTGTAGTTTCGGTCGTCCAAAATGCGTAGATGGGGTGTACCCAGTGGCGGACTGGCCAGGTTGCCCAATGGCAAGTGGTCCCCAGGGAGCCCACAGTAGCATTGCAGGGCCCACTGTAGTATTTTAGGGGCTCCAATGCTTTGCTTTCAAAAAATACCTGAAATCTAAGAGAAAGAATAATTTTTTTTTTTTAATAATTAAAACAATTAAGCAAACCATTTGGTCAACCAAGGAGGGGGAGAAATGAAACATGGATTGCAGGTTAAAATGTAGTCTAGATAGATGAGAAACAAAACGAGGATGTAGTTTATGGAACACCCAAATGATTTAGAAGTCGACATTAAGTAGTAGCGATAACATTAAGAAAGACATGAACGACACCACATCATTTTGTTTTGAAAATGTTGAAAGTAGGTTTATAAGTGTGAATATTCCTAGTTGTCTCTGTGGCCTAGCGGTAGGTACTAGAGACGGTGGAGATCCTGACCTTGGGTTCAATCCTGGTCAAGAGGTACATGTAACCTTTTTCAATTTGTATTTTACAACTATTTTGAAAATGTTGAAAAAAACTGAAAAGGTTTACCGGGAACCCTACTCCCGACCAGGCTCGAACTTCAGACCAGGATTACCACAGTCTATGATTCCTCCAACTAGGCCGCCGAGACAGCTACAAAAGTATAATGAAAATTGATAATTATAAACCTACTTTCAAAATCAAAGTTAAAATGATGCGGTGTCGTTCATGGCTTTCCTAGAGCTATTAGTAATATTTAGGGTCGACTTCTGGTCATTATTGAAAGTCTCTGGATTTCGCAAAATACATATTTTTTTATTGGATAAAGTAAGATATTTTTCCGCAAAAATTTGATTACACTGTTTTATTTCCACTTATGTATTTTTCTAAAATGTTATTTATTCATTATAAAAATTAAATGATAATATTCTATATGTAGGTGCGCCCCCTTCATCTTCTGGTAACCAATATTTTTAGACCCAATCCGCACTGGGTGTACCTGGTGGGTTATATTTTTAGATCATACTCAGTTGTTTGCCTAACTGCCTGCATTACATGTCAGATGCCTGTTAGATCAGCAGCTAACATAACACCATTACCACTTTAACGTGGGAGTCACAACGTGATCACTTGATCTGTTAGAAATAGCAAACACATCTCCTTCAAATCACATAGAAAAAGGACATATTAGATGTGGTCCAAGATGCCCTTTAGATAAGAAAAATGACGAGATGATCACGACTGGAATGTTTTTTATCATATGTGTGTTCAATCGGGGCTGGCCTAGAGCTAAACAACAACTCCAACGATCGAGGAAGCCTTTGAGTAGCCGTTCAACCTGTTGTAAATAGCAGTCAATTTCCCTCAGATAATACCTTACTGTTTAATAAATAGAAAGACTAATTAGACAAGGCGACGAATCGGCAGAGCCATTAGAATGTTTTGCGGTATTCATTTCGGCTCTCTGCTCTCCGAGTTCAAATCTCACCAATGTCAATTTTGCCTTTCATCCTTTCGAGAGCGATAAAAAAATACCAGTCCGGTACTGAGGTCGATTCTTTCTCTATGTCTCTTTTTCACTTCCTTTATTTTGGGGAAGAAATCGGCTGTGTTCAGACCTGGCGAGAAGATGGGCTCCGCAAGGTTTAAAGTATATATCGACGGCCCCACAATAACTGCATCAGGAGTTACGGGTCCACACATACATACGGGTGGAGTGGTCATGGCTGGAAGATGTTTGACTTATAGTTCTGTTTGTTCAGAGCTAATAGTAATTGTTTCTACTTTTGGCACAAGGCCAGCAATTACCCCAGTGCATTACTGGTGCTTTTATTTTATCGACCCCGCAAAGATGAAAGGCAAAGTTAACCTCAGCGGATTTGAACTCAGAACGGCAAAGTTAACCTCAGCGGATTTGAACTCAGAACGTAAAGAGCCATAACTATGCTGTAAAGCATGGCCTCTGACGCTCTACCGATACTGCCATAATAGTATCTAAAACAATAGACATGTTGATAACAGCATGTCATTCGACTGAGTTGCGTTGTGCTATGGGGTCCACTCAGTCAGAACTGACTTAGGGCTACACGATAAAATTAGCGAAAATGTGTGTTTCTCTGAATCCTGTTGATCGTGGTGTAGGTGGGGGTGGAAGGGTTAATATGGTGTATAGGGAGGGAGGAAGAAAGAGATGGTGGTGGAGAGAGATTTGAGGACACGAGATCAATCTGTAGAAACTCGCTTTAAAGCTGTAATTCCTACTGTTGTTCCATTAAAGGATTAAAGTACTTTTGTGGAACTTTTTAAATTCTTCATGTTAAGGTTGCCAGTGTGTGTGTGTGCGTGTGTGAAATGGTGGCAGTGATGGCGGTAGTAGTGCTGATAACTGTGGTGGTGGGGTAGTGCTGGTGATTGTGGTAAGCTCTGAGAGGGGGACGGAAAGGAAAAAAAGTGATGGTTGTAGTTTTTGTGGTGGTGGTGTTAGCGGCGGTGGCAGCGGCGATAATAAATCTGATGATTCATTCGTTCAGGCAACACATTTTGCTGTTCATAATGGTGATGATGGTAGTGACTTGTTGTGTTGGCCGGATATTGTTGTTGTTGTGATGTTTTGGCCTTCTCTTGTAATGCTGTGATGGTGGTGGTTTGAATTTTCAATTGCAGTGTGGTGATGATGTTGCGATTGTGATTGCTTCCACTTCTATTGCAGTAATGTTGTAGTTGTGGCGTTAGTCTGGTATTGTTATTGTACTTTGGCTGTAGTGTTGTGATGGTGATTGTTTTGCCTTCTATACTAGTGTTGTGGTGATGCTGTTGCTGTGATGTAATGGTGATGGTTTGACATTCTGGTGCAGTGCGGTGGTAGTGGTAGGGCTTGTTATGATAGTTTTGCCTTCTTACTGTATAGTAGTAGTTGTTGTGATGCTTTCGCCTTTTTGGTGCAGTGCAGTGGTAGTGGTAAGGGTGGTGGAATCAGTGTTGGTGTGATGATGATGATTTCGCCTTTTCAGTTATATTGTGGTCGTTGTGATAGCTTCGCCTTTTCTATTATTTTGTGGCTGTTGTGATGGTTTCGCCTTTTGTATTGTATTGTGGTTGTTGTGATGGTTTCGCCTTTTATATTGTATTGTGGTTGTTGTGATGGTTTCGCCTTTTATATTGTATTGTGGTTGTTGTGATGGTTTCGCCTTTTATATTGTATTGTGGTTGTTGTGATGGTTTCGCCTTTTCTGTTATATAGTAGTTGTTGTGATGGTTTCGCCTTTTATATTGTATTATGGTTGGGTTGTTGTGATATTTTCGCCTTTTCTATTATATAGTAGTTGTTGTGATGGTTTCGCCTTTTATATTGTATTGTGGTTGTGATATTTTCGCCTTCCTACTGTATTGTGGTGTTGTGATGGTTTCGCCTTCCTACTGTATTGTGGTACTGTGATGGTTTCGCCTTCCTACTGTATTGTGGTACTGTGATGGTTTCGCCTTCCTACTGTATTGTGGTACTGTGATGGTTTCGCCTTCCTACTGTATTGTGGTGTTGTGATGGTTTCGCCTTCCTATTGTATTGTGGTACTGTGATGGTTTCGCCTTCATACTGTATTGTGGTACTGTGATGGTTTCGCCTTCCTACTGTATTGTGGTGTTGTGATGGTTTCGCCTTCCTACTGTATTGTGGTATTGTGATGGTTTCGCCTTCCTACTGTATTGTGGTACTGTGATGGTTTCGCCTTCCTACTGTATTGTGGTACTGTGATGGTTTCGCCTTCCTACTGTATCGTGGTACTGTGATGGTTTCGCCTACCTACTGTATTGTGGTACTGTGATGGTTTCGCCTTCCTACTGTATTGTGGTACTGTGATGGTTTCGCCTTCCTACTGTATCGTGGTACTGTGATGGTTTCGCCTTCCTACTGTATTGTGGTACTGTGATGGTTTCGCCTTCCTACTGTATTGTGGTACTGTGATGGTTTCGCCTTCATACTGTATTGTGGTACTGTGATGGTTTCGCCTTCCTACTGTATTGTGGTATTGTGATGGTTTCGCCTTCCTACTGTATTGTGGTGTTGTGATGGTTTCGCCTTCCTACTGGATTGTGGTACTGTGATGGTTTCGCCTTCCTACTGTATTGTGGTACTGTGATGGTTTCGCCTTCCTACTGTATCGTGGTACTGTGATGGTTTCGCCTACCTACTGTATTGTGGTACTGTGATGGTTTCGCCTTCCTACTGTATTGTGGTACTGTGATGGTTTCGCCTTCCTACTGTATCGTGGTACTGTGATGGTTTCGCCTTCCTACTGTATTGTGGTACTGTGATGGTTTCGCCTTCCTACTGTATTGTGGTACTGTGATGGTTTCGCCTTCATACTGTATTGTGGTACTGTGATGGTTTCGCCTTCCTACTGTATTGTGGTATTGTGATGGTTTCGCCTTCCTACTGTATTGTGGTGTTGTGATGGTTTCGCCTTCCTACTGGATTGTGGTACTGTGATGGTTTCGCCTTCCTACTGTATTGTGGTATTGTGATGGTTTCGCCTTCCTACTGTATTGTGGTATTGTGATGGTTTCGCCTTCCTACTGTATTGTGGTGTTGTGATGGTTTCGCCTTCCTACTGTATTGTGGTATTGTGATGGTTTCGCCTTCCTACTGTATTGTGGTACTGTGATGGTTTCGCCTTCCTACTGTATCGTGGTACTGTGATGGTTTCGCCTTCCTACTGTATTGTGGTACTGTGATGGTTTCGCCTTCCTACTGTATTGTGGTACTGTGATGGTTTCGCCTACCTACTGTATCGTGGTACTGTGATGGTTTCGCCTACCTACTGTATCGTGGTACTGTGATGGTTTCGCCTTCCTACTGTATTGTGGTGTTGTGATGGTTTCGCCTTCCTACTGGATTGTGGTACTGTGATGGTTTCGCCTTCCTACTGTATTGTGGTATTGTGATGGTTTCGCCTTCCTACTGTATTGTGGTACTGTGATGGTTTCGTCTTCCTACTGTATTGTGGTACTGTGATGGTTTCGCCTTCCTACTGTATTGTGGTGTTGTGATGGTTTCGCCTTCCTACTGGATTGTGGTACTGTGATGGTTTCGCCTTCCTACTGTATTGTGGTATTGTGATGGTTTCGCCTTCCTACTGTATTGTGGTACTGTGATGGTTTCGCCTTCCTACTGTATTGTGGTACTGTGATGGTTTCGCCTTCCTACTGTATTGTGGTGTTGTGATGGTTTCGCCTTCCTACTGTATTGTGGAGTTGTGATGGTTTCGCCTTCCTACTGTATTGTGGTGTTGTGATGGTTTCGCCTTCCTACTGTATTGTGGTACTGTGATGGTTTCGCCTTCCTACTGTATTGTGGCTGTTGTGATGCTGATTGTGGGAGTAATTGTGATGGTTTCACCTCTTATTGTGATGGTTGTGGTTCGACTTTCTATTGAAGTGTGATGACGGTGGTCCTAGTGGCTTGGCCTTTCTATTGTGTTGCGATGGTGTTTGGCTTAGGCCTATTTATTATGTTGTGATGGTTGTGATGGTCATGGTTTAGCTTCATATAATACTGCTATTTATTAACGATGTGGATGGCGTTTATTAAGATGATGGTGAGGTGGGGCTGTTATTTTGCTGATGTTGTATGTTGTGCGGATAGAAGCGATGATGATGATGGTGATGATGATGATGGTGATGGTGACGATGATGATGTTGTTGATGGTGATGGTGATGATCATGATGTTGGTGATGGTGATGGTGATGGCTACACTCAATAGCTTGTGTTTGGTACTATTATACTGTTGCTGGTGGTGATGATAAAAGTGGTTAAGGATTAGGCGTTCGTTGTGGTGGTGGTGGTGGTGGTGGTGTCGGGGGGGAGGGGGGTATGATAAAGGGAAATATTGTGGTGGGGGGGATGAAGGTCCTAATATCGGTTAGGTTGTATGTAGTTGATGGTGGTGGTGATGTGGGGGATGTATGGGAGGTGGATAGTGGTGTGTGGCTGGGTGGTAACTTGTTGCGTGATGGATTTGGGATCAAATAAACCCGACAGTTTTGATGGTGTATGTGGCATGGTGTTATAATGGATGTGCTGTTCACACTCTCCTATACACACATGCATACATACACGCACACACACACATGCACACACACACACACACACACACACACACACACACACACGCACGCACACATATATACATACAGACAAGTCATCTACACATTTCTTCACGTTCACAATGTTTTACCATTACCCACACATATAACTTCCTTTTACACAACCACGCACTTTGTGTGGGTGTATGTATATGAGTGGGTGTGTGTGTGTGTGTGTGTGTGTGTGTGTGTGTGTAGATACATGTACGCGTGTGTATTGATGAATGCTTATGAGTGTGTATTGTATGTGTGTTGTGTGTGGGTGTATGTATGTGAGTGTGTGTGTGTGGGGTGTGTGGGTGTGGGTGTGTGTGGAGGGGTGTATGTAGATATATGTACGCGTGTGTATTGATGAATGCTTATGAGTGTGTATTGTATGTGTGTTGTGTGTGGGTGTATGTATGTGAGTGTGTGTGTGGGGGTGTGTGGGTGTGGGTGTGTGTGGAGGGGTGTATGTAGATATATGTACGCGTGTGTATTGATGAATGCTTATGAGTGTGTATGTGTGTGTTGTGTGTGTGTGTGTGTGTGTGTGTGTGTGTGTGTGTGTGTGTGTGTGTGTGTGTGTGTGTGTGTTTATAGCAATATGTATGTGCGCCCATATGCATTGATAGGTGCTTGTGTGTGTGTTGTGTGTGTATATACGATTATAGCAATAGATGTATGTAGATATGTTTACTGATAAATGCTTGTGTGTGTGTGTGTAATTATAGCAACACATATGTGTATTTATCTGCTTGATAATGCTTGTGTGTGTATGATTATAGCGAGAGATGTGTGTACGTATGTGTATTAATAGATGTGTGTGTATGTATGTGTATTAATAGCTCTGTGTGTATGTATGTATGAGAGTGAGTGTGTATGTATATTAATAGATGTGTGTGTATGTTTATTGATAGATGTGTATGTATGTATGTATGTATGTATGTATGTATGTATGTATGTATGTATGTATGTATGTATGTATGTATGTATGAGAGTGAGTGTGTATGTATATGCATGTGTATTGATAAATGTGTAAGAGATGAGTGACAGTTTCCAATCGAACGTGATACACACCAATTCCACACTTGATTGATTACATACCTTACTGTTTGTGAACAGCTGCCATGTTGATATGCCATTGGTGAGATTCGATCTCACCCCTCGTGTATTCACCACATATACCGAAAATATATCACTTAATAATCTCATATTTAAAACCTGTCCCATCTAAAAACATACACATGCACACACATGCACACACACACTTACTTACACACACACACACACACATACTCACACTCACACACACACATACGCCACCACCACACATAGTCTTTCTTTTCCTCTTTCTATGTAATTCTTCTCGCTTGTTGGAGAATGTTAATTAATGTTTTATACCAAGATTTAATTTAGCTACACCACCACCACCATCATCATCATCATCATCATCATCATCCTCATCATCATCATCATCATTGGCACTGTTGCAGAGAAAGGCGAACAGTCCCACACCACCTAGACCCTATTCCACGTTAGCCCATGTCATTTATAAGCTATCTTATTAACTCTTATAAGATTTAAGCGATCTTAACGTTTGCACTGAAGCATTACACACACACACACACACACACACACACACACACACACACACACACACACACACATATATATACACACACACACACACACACACACACACACACACACACACACACACACACACACACACACACACACACACACACACACACACACACACACACACACCTCTTTCTTTCTCAACTACTTTCTTTTAGCTTTAACATTATGTATTATATTACATTATACCCTCTTCCAACACTAACCAGACGTGCCGTTAAAGACTGCGAACGGCTCAGCATCAAATTGATTAACTGACGTCTCCGTCGTTCCTTGCAACCAAACCTCTCTCTCTTTCTCTCCTCTGTGTGTGTGTGTGTGTGTGTGTGTGTGTGTGTGTGTGTGTGTGTGTGTGTGTGTGTGTGTGTGTGTGTGTGTGTTTGCAACTGGTAAACAATAAATAGCATCTCGGGTTAGTTACAGGTTTCCTGGCAATGTATCGAATGAGTTGCCAGGTCAGTCGTTCAGGATCTCTGCTCTCTGGGTTCAAATCTTGCCGAGATCAACTTTGCCTTTTATCTTTTCACGATCAATAAATGAAGTACTAGTCAAGTGCTGTGTTCGTTTCTTCTTCTCTCTGGAAGAAATCGGGACGTTGGAGGAGGCTGTATTTTCCAATATCTTCGCTGTGGAAGAGAATAAATCCAAAAGCAAAGGTAACCCAAAATGACTCGTTCCTCCTCTCAGCTTCAGGTAATCTAATCTGTTGGAAACCGCTTTTAAGCTGGTCACCACAGCTTAATGTATTTCCTTAACCTTTATCTTCCTGGTGACTGACATATTGGATGCCGGGCCCTCATAAATTCATCTACCTTGTGTGTGTCTGTTTGTGTGTCGATGATCGATAAGACTATGACTATGAGGATTAATTAGGTTTATGTGCCCATAGTTCATTGATTAGACCGATTCGGCCACATTGTACGTCATGGGTGGTCTGTGGCTTCATTTTAGGTGCCAGTTGACTGGGCTTTGCGGAGCTCACGTTTGAATACTGCCTGAATACGTGTCTCTTGTGAGGTTTTCATGTTTTTGCTGATGAGCTGTTCTCAGGATTTTATATCAATACTCATTGGCTTTCAATGTTACTCATAAATGAGAATATTGACCCTACTTGGCGGTTCGATAGATAGAGATCAATAAAATAAGTAGCAGATTAAAATAGGTCGACATGGTTGACTGAATTCTTTAATTTGGTGCGCCAAAATTACCGTGGTCCAATGACTGAAACCATTAAAAATATATATATAGAATATTAAAATCCTGTACCCGTGTGGTTAAAAGTTCGCTTTGCAATCACGTAGCTTCAGGCTCGATCACACTACGTGGTACCTTGTACAACTATACATAAGCCTTCTGTGGGGAACTGGGTAAATGGAAATCTCATCCAGCAGATCTATGATCAAAGATGTTGCAGCTGTGACTATCCTGTCATTCATTCAAACTTAGTGTATCTAGAACTACATAATCTAATGTGGTCTTCCTTTTTATTGTTATTTAACACTAAATCAGTCCCGATCCAGTAGACCTATGGTAAAAGGTGTTCCAGCTGTGGTCATCCTGTCTTGTATTCGGGCATAGTGTATCAAGGAGACGGCGAAATAGCAGAGTTATTAGAACGCCGGTTAGAATACGTGGTGTTTCTCCAGGCTTTCTGCACTTTCTGAGTTCAAATCCCACTGAGGTCAACTTTGCCTTTCATCCTTTCGAGGTCAATAAAAAAAAATACCAGTCCAGTACTGGGAATGATTCTCTCTCTCTCTCTCTCTCTCTCTATCACTCTCTCTCTCTCTCTCTCTCTCTCTCTCTCTCTCTCTCTCTCTATCACTCTCTCTCTCTCTCACACGTAAACAAACAACCTCAAAACTCTACGTTTACATTACCTTCTCCCACTACAACCACTATATAAAAAGAAAAAATATAGATAAGACAAACAACCCAAATTATACTTCGTTTACTATTAAAATCTACCCCAGACCACCGTCCACCACCACCCCACCCCTAGAATTTAACTGTTTCTGACGTCATCAACATTTGTTTAAAACTTACCGATCACGTGTCTACATTGATAAACCAGTTACTTTGTTCCACTTCAACATTGGCAGCGGCCAATAATTTTCGTTGCATTTTTTGTACTTCCTGATTGTGGTTGTTGTTGTTGATATAGTTGTTGGTGGTGGTGGGTAGTGAGGATGGTGGTTGTTGTGTTTGTTGGTGGTGGTGTTGGTGGTTGTTGTTGGTGGTGGTGGGTGGTGGTGGTGGTGTTGGTGGGTGGTGGTTGTTGTGTTTGTTGGTGGTGGTGTTGGTGGTTGTTGTTGGTGGTGGTGGGTGGTGTTGGTGGGTAGTGGTGGGTGGTGGTTGTTGTGTTTGTTGGTGGTGGTGTTGGTGGTTGTTGTTGTTGGTGGTGGTGGGTGGTGGTGGTGGTGTTGGTGGGTGGTGGTTGTTGTGTTTGTTGGTGGTTGTTGTTGTTGGTGGTGGTGCTGGTGGGTGGTGGTGTTGGTGGTGTTGGTGGTTGTTGTTGTTGATGTTAGTAGTGCTAGTGGGTGTTGTGTTGGTGGTTGTTGTTGTTGGTGGTGTTGGTGGTTGTTGTTGTTGATGTTAGTAGTGCTGGTGGGTGTTGTGTTGGTAGTTGTTGTTGTTGGTGGTGTTGGTGGTTGTTGCTGTTGATGTTAGTAGTGCTGGTGGGTGTTGTGTTGGTGGTTGTTGTTGTTGGTGGTGTTGGTGGTTAGTGGTTGTTGATGTTAGTAGTGCTGGTGGGTGTTGTGTTGGTGGTTGTTGTTGTTGGTGGTGTTGGTGGTTAGTGGTTGTTGATGTTAGTAGTGCTGGTGGGTGTTGTGTTGGTGGTTGTTGTTGTTGGTGGTGTTGGTGGTTGTTGTTGTTGATGTTAGTAGTGCTGGTGGGTGTTGTGTTGGTGGTTGTTGTTGTTGGTGGTGTTGGTGGTTAGTGGTTGTTGATGTTAGTAGTGCTGGTGGGTGTTGTGTTGGTGGTTGTTGTTGTTGGTGGTGTTGGTGGTTGTTGTTGTTGATGTTAGTAGTGCTGGTGGGTGTTGTGTTGGTGGTTGTTGTTGTTGGTGGTGTTGGTGGTTAGTGGTTGTTGATGTTAGTAGTGCTGGTGGGTGTTGTGTTGTTGTTGATGTTAGAGGTGGTGGTGGTGTGGTGGTGGTGGTGGTTGTTGTTGACGTTAGAGGTGGTGGTGGTGGTGGTGGTTGATGTTAGTGGTGATGGGTTGATGTTAGTAGTGCTGGTGCTGGTGGGTGATGTGTTGGTGGTGGTTGTAGCTAATGGTTGTTGTTGTTGATAACGTTGGTGGTGGTGCTGGTGTTGTTGCTAGTTGTGTTGTTGTTGTTGTTGTTGTTGCTGTTGGTAGTAGTATTAGGGGCAGTGGTAGTGTTGTTGTTGTTGGTAGTAGTATTAGGGGCAGTGGTAGTGTTGTTGTTGTTGGTAGTAGTATTAGGGGCAGTGGTAGTGTTGTTGTTGTTGGTAGTAGTATTAGGGGCAGTGGTAGTGTTGTTGTTGTTGGTAGTAGTATTAGGGGCAGTGGTAGTGTTGTTGTTGTTGGTAGTAGTATTAGGGGCAGTGGTAGTGTTGTTATTGTTGTTGGTAGTAGTATTAGGGGCAGTGGTAGTGTTGTTGTTGCTGTTGGTAGTAGTATTAGGGGCAGTGGTAGTGTTGTTGTTGTTGGTAGTAGTATTAGGGGCAGTGGTAGTGTTGTTGTTGTTGGTAGTAGTATTAGGGGCAGTGGTAGTGTTGTTGTTGTTGGTAGTAGTATTAGGGGCAGTGGTAGTGTTGTTGTTGTTAGTAGTAGTATTAGGGGCAGTGGTAGTGTTGTTGTTGTTGGTAGTAGTAGTATTAGGGGCAGTGGTAGTGTTGTTGTTGCTGTTAGTAGTAGTATTAGGGGCAGTGGTAGTGTTGTTGTTACTGTTAGTAGTAGTATTAGGGGCAGTGGTAGTGTTGTTGTTACTGTTAGTAGTAGTATTAGGGGCAGTGGTAGTGTTGTTGTTGTTGGTAGTAGTATTAGGGGCAGTGGTAGTGTTGTTATTGTTGTTAGTAGTAGTATTAGGGGCAGTGGTAGTGTTGTTATTGTTGTTAGTAGTAGTATTAGGGGCAGTGGTAGTGTTGTTGTTACTGTTAGTAGTAGTATTAGGGGCAGTGGTAGTGTTGTTGTTGTTGGTAGTAGTATTAGGGGCAGTGGTAGTGTTGTTATTGTTGTTAGTAGTAGTATTAGGGGCAGTGGTAGTGTTGTTATTGTTGTTAGTAGTAGTATTAGGGGCAGTGGTAGTGTTGTTGTTACTGTTAGTAGTAGTATTAGGTGCAGTGGTAGTGTTGTTGTTGCTGTTAGTAGTAGTATTAGGGGCAGTGGTAGTGTTGTTGTTGCTGTTAGTAGTAGTATTAGGGGCAGTGGTAGTGTTGTTGTTGCTGTTAGTAGTAGTATTAGGGGCAGTGGTAGTGTTGTTGTTGCTGTTAGTAGTAGTATTAGGGGCAGTGGTAGTGTTGTTGCTGTTGGTAGTAGTATTAGGGGCAGTGGTAGTGTTGTTGCTGTTGGTAGTAGTATTAGGGGCAGTGGTAGTGTTGTTGTTACTGTTAGTAGTAGTATTAGGGGCAGTGGTAGTGTTGTTGCTGTTAGTAGTAGTATTAGGGGCAGTGGTAGTGTTGTTATTGTTGTTAGTAGTAGTATTAGGGGCAGTGGTAGTGTTGTTGCTGTTGGTAGTAGTATTAGGGGCAGTGGTAGTGTTATTGCTGTTAGTAGTAGTATTAGGGGCAGTGGTAGTGTTGTTATTGTTGTTAGTAGTAGTATTAGGGGCAGTGGTAGTGTTGTTGCTGTTAGTAGTAGTATTAGGGGCAGTGGTAGTGTTGTTGCTGTTAGTAGTAGTATTAGGGGCAGTGGTAGTGTTGTTATTGTTGTTGGTAGTAGTATTAGGGGCAGTGGTAGTGTTGTTGTTGCTGTTGGTAGTAGTATTAGGGGCAGTGGTAGTGTTGTTGTTGTTAGTAGTAGTATTAGGGGCAGTGGTAGTGTTATTGCTGTTAGTAGTAGTATTAGGGGCAGTGGTAGTGTTATTGCTGTTAGTAGTAGTATTAGGGGCAGTGGTAGTGTTGTTGCTGTTGGTAGTAGTATTAGGGGCAGTGGTAGTGTTGTTATTGTTGTTAGTAGTAGTATTAGGGGCAGTGGTAGTGTTGTTATTGTTGTTGGTAGTAGTATTAGGGGCAGTGGTAGTGTTATTGCTGTTAGTAGTAGTATTAGGGGCAGTGGTAGTGTTATTGCTGTTAGTAGTAGTATTAGGGGCAGTGGTAGTGTTATTGTTACTGTTAGTAGTAGTATTAGGGGCAGTGGTAGTGTTGTTGTTGTTGGTAGTAGTATTAGGGGCAGTGGTAGTGTTGTTATTGTTGTTGGTAGTAGTATTAGGGGCAGTGGTAGTGTTATTGTTACTGTTAGTAGTAGTATTAGGGGCAGTGGTAGTGTTATTGCTGTTAGTAGTAGTATTAGGGGCAGTGGTAGTGTTATTGTTACTGTTAGTAGTAGTATTAGGGGCAGTGGTAGTGTTGTTGTTGTTGGTAGTAGTATTAGGGGCAGTGGTAGTGTTGTTATTGTTGTTGGTAGTAGTATTAGGGGCAGTGGTAGTGTTATTGTTACTGTTAGTAGTAGTATTAGGGGCAGTGGTAGTGTTGTTGCTGTTAGTAGTAGTATTAGGGGCAGTGGTAGTGTTGTTATTGTTGTTGGTAGTAGTATTAGGGGCAGTGGTAGTGTTGTTGTTGCTGTTAGTAGTAGTATTAGGGGCAGTGGTAGTGTTGTTGTTGCTGTTGGTAGTAGTATTAGGGGCAGTGGTAGTGTTATTGCTGTTAGTAGTAGTATTAGGGGCAGTGGTAGTGTTGTTGTTGTTGGTAGTAGTATTAGGGGCAGTGGTAGTGTTGTTATTGTTGTTGGTAGTAGTATTAGGGGCAGTGGTAGTGTTATTGCTGTTAGTAGTAGTATTAGGGGCAGTGGTAGTGTTGTTGTTGTTGGTAGTAGTATTAGGGGCAGTGGTAGTGTTGTTATTGTTGTTGGTAGTAGTATTAGGGGCAGTGGTAGTGTTATTGTTACTGTTAGTAGTAGTATTAGGGGCAGTGGTAGTGTTGTTGCTGTTAGTAGTAGTATTAGGGGCAGTGGTAGTGTTGTTGCTGTTAGTAGTAGTATTAGGGGCAGTGGTAGTGTTGTTATTGTTGTTGGTAGTAGTATTAGGGGCAGTGGTAGTGTTATTGCTGTTAGTAGTAGTATTAGGGGCAGTGGTAGTGTTGTTGTTGTTGGTAGTAGTATTAGGGGCAGTGGTAGTGTTGTTATTGTTGTTGGTAGTAGTATTAGGGGCAGTGGTAGTGTTATTGCTGTTAGTAGTAGTATTAGGGGCAGTGGTAGTGTTGTTGTTGTTGGTAGTAGTATTAGGGGCAGTGGTAGTGTTGTTATTGTTGTTGGTAGTAGTATTAGGGGCAGTGGTAGTGTTATTGTTACTGTTAGTAGTAGTATTAGGGGCAGTGGTAGTGTTGTTGCTGTTAGTAGTAGTATTAGGGGCAGTGGTAGTGTTGTTATTGTTGTTGGTAGTAGTATTAGGGGCAGTGGTAGTGTTATTGCTGTTAGTAGTAGTATTAGGGGCAGTGGTAGTGTTATTGTTACTGTTAGTAGTAGTATTAGGGGCAGTGGTAGTGTTGTTGCTGTTAGTAGTAGTATTAGGGGCAGTGGTAGTGTTGTTATTGTTGTTGGTAGTAGTATTAGGGGCAGTGGTAGTGTTATTGCTGTTAGTAGTAGTATTAGGGGCAGTGGTAGTGTTATTGTTACTGTTAGTAGTAGTATTAGGGGCAGTGGTAGTGTTGTTGCTGTTAGTAGTAGTATTAGGGGCAGTGGTAGTGTTGTTATTGTTGTTGGTAGTAGTATTAGGGGCAGTGGTAGTGTTATTGCTGTTAGTAGTAGTATTAGGGGCAGTGGTAGTGTTATTGTTACTGTTAGTAGTAGTATTAGGGGCAGTGGTAGTGTTGTTATTGTTGTTGGTAGTAGTATTAGGGGCAGTGGTAGTGTTATTGCTGTTAGTAGTAGTATTAGGGGCAGTGGTAGTGTTGTTATTGTTGTTGGTAGTAGTATTAGGGGCAGTGGTAGTGTTGTTGTTGCTGTTAGTAGTAGTATTAGGGGCAGTGGTAGTGTTGTTATTGTTGTTGGTAGTAGTATTAGGGGCAGTGGTAGTGTTGTTGTTGCTGTTAGTAGTAGTATTAGGGGCAGTGGTAGTGTTGTTGTTGTTGTTGGTAGTAGTATTAGGGGTAGTGGTAGTGTTGTTGTTGTTGTTGGTAGTAGTATTAGGGGCAGTGGTAGTGTTGTTGTTGGTAGTAGTAGTATTAGGGGCAGTGGTAGTGTTGTTGTTGTTGGTAGTAGTATTAGGGGCAGTGGTAGTGTTGTTATTGTTGTTAGTAGTAGTATTAGGGGCAGTAGTAGTATTAGGGGCAGTGGTAGTGTTGTTTCGGCTGTGTTGATCTATTTTTGGTTCAGTAACAAATAAAATAACCTGTTGTTGGAGGTGATGATAGTGATGATGACGATGGTGGTGATGGTGATTATGATGGTGGTGAGGACGGTGGTGATGGTGGTGATGACGGTGGTGATGACGGTGGTGATGGTGATAGGGTGATGACGGTGAAGGTGGTGATGATGATAGGGATGATGACAATGGTGTTGGTGATGATGATGGTGGTGATGACGGTAGTGATGGTGATGATGATGGTAGTGATGACGGTGGTGGTGATGACGGTAGCGACGATGATGATGGTGGTGATGACGGTGGAGTTGGGGATGATGATGATGATGATAGTGATGATGGTATTAGTGATAGCCATAGTGAAGGTGGCGCTAGTTGTGGTATTGGTGATGATAATGATGGTAACTATGGTTGTGGCAGCGATTATTTTGGTTGTTCTTTTTTTCCCTCCATTGTGATTGTCCTATTTATAGTCAGTTGTAAGCAATGGTGGTGTTGGTGGTTGTGGTGGTCGTCATATTAGTGGTCCGAGCTTTTTATTGGGGAGGGAGCCTTAAATGTAGTACGGCTATTGTTGTTGTTTAATCCCAGGTTAACTCTGAACAGACGGACATCTGGTAAAAGATATTCCAGCCACGACCATCTTGTCTTTTACCGATATGTGCTCTTTCCTTTCCCTGTAATTCAAAGGGGCAGCTTTGTTACACACTCTGTCACACTGAATCTCCCTGAGATTACAATAAAGGGTATACATGTCTGTGGAATGCTTTGACACATACGCGTTAATTTCTTGTGCTGTCTATTCCGTTGTTCAAACAACTGAAACACTTGTCTTCGGATGTCCAAGACCACCACATACAGAGAGTAGTGGTAATCAGCCCCGGATGAACCATTAAGCAAAATAAGTACGTACATAGAGCCTCGAGTAAAGAAGAACCCCATATAGTCTTTTGGTGGGGGGGTTTACAGGTACTGTATATTGGAGTACCATATTGAAGTACTTAGAGCCTCTAAAGGACTTGATTCGCCCTGGGTGATAATTGTTTCTACTTTTTGGCACAAGGCCAGCAATTACCCAGTACATTACTGGTACTTTATTTTATCGACCCCGTAAGGATGAAAGGCAAAGTTAACCTAGGCGGGATTTGAACTCAGAATGGCAAGGGCCGTAACTCTATATGTCAAATCATGGTGTCCGACCCTCTACCGATACTGCCAATTCACCGCCTGGGTGATAATGATGGTCTATGGTAGTGTTAATGGTGATGGTGGTTATGTTGGTTATGGTGGTGATAGTGGAGAGGGTGTGTATTAGTGATGGTGGTGATAGTGATGATGGTGTTGGTGTAGAGTAGCTGTGGTGGTGTGTAGTAGTGATATATATATGGTGGTGGTGGAGGTGTGTAGTAGTGATATATATGGTGGTGGTGGTGGTGGTGTGTAGTAGTGATATATATATATATATGGTGGTGGTGTGTAGTAGTGATATATATATATATATATGGTGGTGGTGTGTAGTAGTGATATATATGGTGGTGGTGGTATGTAGTAGTGATATATATGGTGGTGTGTGAGTGATAGTGATGGTTTTGCTACCTGGTGGTGGTGTTGTATGGTGATAGTGTGTGGTAGTGATGTGTGATAGTAGTGTGGTAGTGGTACATGATATAAAAGATGTAATATCTAGTTCCGGGAGGTATTTTTTATCCCCTTTCCCTGTTTTATTGTTTTTGTTGATTTACGGATTATATCTGATGATTTTTTTCTATTTAATCAACTTTTTGTTTACCACCATCCCCCATTCTCTCTCCCTCTCTCTCTCCCTCTCTCTCTCCCTCTCTCCCCTCTCTCTCTCCTTCTCTCCCCTCTCTCTCTCTCTCAGTGGATGTATGTGTGCGTAGGTGTGTGTATTTATTATGTGGCTGCCTGACCCTTTCCATCATTTCATAAATTTACACCATTCTATCTCTTATACATACATACAAAAGTCTCACTCACTCATCACACACACACACACACACACACACACACACACACACACACACACACACACACACACACACACACACACACACACACACACAAGGTGCACGCACGAAATAGAAAAACGGATAGATTGAAAGAAAATTATCTCTTTTCTTTTTTTGCCGATTCCTTCTTACTTTTTGATTTCGGGTTCAGTCTGCCTTGCATATGGATAAGTGACTTCTACAGTAACTTCGGATTTACCAATGCATTTTCAGATAAATTTGGTCGACAGAAACTGCGCAGAACCCCGTCCTGCATGTATGTATGTGTATATATATATATATATATATATATATATATATATATATATAATAGTTTAAATAGCCTCTGTAGACTAAAGGAAAAAAGAGCGCTCTATATTATGTACAGAACCAAATATTATTATAATAAATATTTTCTCAACACAGTTGTTGCTTTGAAACCTTATTTAGCAAGCAATTGTGCTGAGAAAGTAATACATATATATAGGTGTGTGTGTGTGTGTGTGTGTGTGTGTGTGTGTGTGTGTGTGTGTGTGTGTGTGTGTGTGTGTGTGTGTGTGTGTGTGTGTGTGTGTGTGTGTGTGTGTGTGTGTGTGTGTGAGAGAGAGAGAATAGTAAAAAAAAAAGAAAAAAAAACTAGAAAATGCTAAAGGGATTTTCTATCAGAATAACATCAAAATATTTATTTACAAAATAGGAATTTCCGCATTATTTGTACCGGTTTCAACTTGTAGGCTTTTTCAAACAATGGAAGTGTATAATGCAATTAAATTGCCTATTAATAAGAACAATAAGAATATGGGGAAAAATTGTTTTTACATATATATATATTAGAAATAGTACTAATATTGCGTGGTTCATCCAGTTGATATTTCATACGCAAAAATCATATAGGCTTTAACTTGTTTTGTCTCAGTAGCGAGCGCGTAAATGTCATCGATGATGGATAAAAATCCATAAACACCTCTCTTGTATTTTCACCGCAACTGAAATAGCTGTAACATAATCACGGCTTTTAAAAAATTCCATAACGAGACTCTCGTATGTTTATTATACATAAGCATATCGTATATGATTTCATATACTCCCCCGTGATATATATATATATATAAGTATTGGTCCTCAGAAATAGCGATGTATACATGAATGTATGTACAGTATATTTGATAATATACTGTATGTTTAATTAAAAACATTTTGAAGACCTTTCGCTATGAATTTTAAAGTAGTGACTATGTCACTTACTTATTCTCGACATCAATCCTAATACCTAATTTTTGTTGGACCGGCAACCGCTCTGTTTAATCAGCTCTTAAACATTACTGGAATTCTATAAGAATCCAGCTTCTATAATTCACGTCGGAAACGAAGAGATGTGTAGTCTTGATAACCGCTAACGAGCGAGAAACAGGGCTGTCGATTACTCCCCTTTGTTTTTGCAGAGAATAAGTAATTGATATAGTCATTACTTTAAAATTCATAACAAATGGTCTTCAAAATGTTTTTAATTAAACATACAATATATTATCAAATATACTATACATACATTCAGATTAATATATATATATATATATATATATATATGAGAGAGAGGCGGTTAGTGTATAGCGCTTAGCTGACTATATTGTTTGTTTATGTCATTTAACATAAATATATCATCGACTGCTTCCCTTGAAGGCGGTACGCCAGTTAAACGATAACAGTACTATATAAAATATAGTCTACACCACTTCCGACCACAGAGGTATGCTGCCACCACAGTTTGAAAAAAATTTAAATAAACATTGTTGCAAAAGGATCAGTACTTTCGCAGCTATATATACGTTTACTCGATGTCTGAGGATGCCAAGACCCTCCTACACATTAAACGGGAGATTTCTGCACTCATACATCAACATATGGAAGGCAATAACGGAAACTAGGATCTACTATCGGAACCATCTTAACTAGAGGAATGTAAACTTTCTTGAGACAAGTATATAAACACCTTTCAATTTTACCCTCAACAATGCACTGAACCAATGATTGAACCTTTGATAATCAAACTCGCTGAGTTCAAACCTCCAGCGAGGCTACTATCACACCTGCATATATATATATATATATTTAGGTTGTTGGTTCACCACTGGATAGAACTGGTCATTCCGTATGGTCAACCTCGATGTAATATTATGGAGAACACTCAACGTAATGCAACTCACCCGTCTTCGTTAGTGTAGTTGGTGGTGCGAGTACGGAGTTAATTATTATAAAATAACAGGAGGCTGGACTTGTGTAAATCCTTGAAAGGTTTATTATCAGAGGTAGAAACTGCTAAATAGTCGGTCATCCTCTTGTCTCTGATTTTCAGACCCATGGATTTTATCTGTTATATTCCTTTGTTATATTTTGAATACCTGATGATGTCACCGGATTCATACTGAACCCGGTCTTTGAAATGATTATAGTATAATAAACCTTTCAAGGATTTACACCAGTCCAGCCTCCTGTTATTTTATTATATATATATATATATATATATATATATATATATAATGATAAATGTGAAGACTAAAATCCAAAGAGGGCTCGATAAGGATAAATATATATCAAATATATAAGAACCTACAGCAAATATTTATTAAAATAACAGATTAAAGTTTAAGCAAACGATCGCTGCTTTCACTCTTAACGGGATCCCGTTAAGGGTAAAAGCAGCGATTCTTTGCTTAAACTTTAATCTGTTATTTTAATAATTATATATATATATATATATATATATATATATATATATATATATATATATATATATATATATATATATATAGTGAAATTACGTTATAACGAAATTCACGGGGTATAAACAAAATTTCGTTGTAACGAAAAATTCTTTATAATGAGCGACCTAACACATCGAGCGTATGGTCGGAGATTGAAAAGAAAGTCGTTATAGTGAAAAATTCGTTATAATGACATTCGTTATAACGGAATTTTACCTGTATACATATGTGTGTATATGTATGTATGTATACATGTATATATGTGTATATATATATTTATGTATATGTTTATATATGTATATATATATATGTGTGTGTGTGTGTGTGTGTGTGTGTTTGTTTGTGTTTGTATATATATATATATGCGTGTGTGTAAATATATACATATATATATATATATATATATATACATGTGTGTGTATGTATATATATATATATATATATATATATATATATATATATATATATATATATATATATATAATATATATAATCCTTATCGAGCCCTCTTCAGATTTTAGTATTTATGATTACTATATATATATATACATATATATGTGTGGGGGGGGTGTAAACGAAGTCGCAGGTTTTTTTTTACCAGAGTAAGTTTCTCCTAGAGAGATGTCTTAATGATGTAGACCAGTTCTTTTGGGGTAAATGCATTCTCTCTATATATAGAGAGAATCTTGAGCAAGGTACGGTTATTGTGGATGGTCCTTCCGCAGACCTCTCAGTACACTCTCTGCTGTTTTCTGTACCCCATCTGTGCTTCTTTCAAGAATAGTTCTACCTTATATCTTGTGCGTTATTCCAGTATTTTGACATACTCCTTTCCTACATGGCTTAGCAGTGCGACTACCTGCATATTCTGTAGTCTCTTGTTGCCTTTCTTCTTCTATACGTGTTTTATCACTGTCCTTCGCCAGTCCTCTGGAACTTTCCCTTTGCTCCATACCATTTCTTCAAATGCTCGAGAGGTTTCAGTTGTAGTTCTATCTATTCTTGCTGTTGCGTTTCTAGGACTTGTTTGTCCTCACTGCTCTAAGGGTGGTTTTATAGCCCCAGAGCTGGTTTTCATTTCCTCGTTATTCATTGGACTTCAGCTGTGAGAG
>OZ024742.1:65303962-65316462 GCA_964016885.1 Eledone cirrhosa | reverse complement strand
ATGTCTTTAGATAAAAATAACAGGTCCATTCATGTTGATATCTCTTGCATATATATATATATATATATAATTAAACGTGGGACATATACAAGAAACAGAAAACTCGAAGAGACAAACACATTGACGATTCCTTCTCATTGGCTGTCTTCTAGGGATAATTATAGTTTCAGATGTTTATATTCGGCGAAGCGAATAACATGCATGACCGGTAACATATCAATGGAACTTTACATCTCATTTGAATTTTTGTCTGAAGAGAACACGTAGGGCAGTTGTTATACAACTGCCTTACGTCTTGAAATACGTATAACAAAATAAATGGGGATGTACAAATGAAACAGTCTTTCTTGTTTATTATTGTGTGGGGGGGGGGGTCTAAACGCAGAAATAACTGTAATAACGATCACTATAAATAATAATTGAGAAAATCGGACCAAATAACCCTGGAGACAAATAGAAGTGAGCAGCACCAATGACAGTGCCAAGAGTAGGATTATAATCTATTGTTTTTATTTATTAATTTAGAAGTAATGTGTGTGCTGGTGAACACCTACATAATAGTTCGATACAAATGTGCTCATACAGTCAATAAAGACGTTAAATATATTTGTTGTATTCCATTATTAAATTAAAGAAACAGAAGTCATCACCTGGATGCGGCCAGGCTCCCTTAGATTATAAGAAGTTAAGGGCCGAAATACTTGCAATAGTTGGTTTCTTCTCTGAAGACCTTCTGCTATCCAGCTCTCCTGATAGTTTCTTATCACTATTTGTCGTAAGAGCGGTGGATTGGCAGTATCGGTAGAGATACTTTGCAGCATAGAGTTACGGTCCTTTATAGTCTGAGTTCAAATCCCGCTGAGGTTAACTTTGCCTTTCATCCTTACGGCGTCGATAAAATAAAGCACCAGTAACGTACTGGGGTCGATTTAATCGACTTTCCCCTCCCCCAAATTACAGGCCTTGTGCCTATACTAGAAATTATTAAATTAAATAAACAGCAAAATCCATTAAGACTGTACGAGTTCGTATCGTTTGCAAGCTACAGATATAGTTTTCTCTATTCAAACATTTGTATACATTGCTATATAAATTATAACATGCATACACACAAATTATATATATGCGCGTGAACGTGTGTGCGGGGGGTGGGGGGGGGGGGTATGTGTATGTGTGTGAGTATGTATGTTTTTTTAATGTGTTGTTTTATAAATTGCTGGTGTATGATTTGATTGTGATATCTAGCAGATCGAACCGTCAGATATTGATTGGCTGGCGGTGTGGTGTGGTGTGATGTGATGTGAAGGCGTGTACAGCAGTCAAGATACTAGATGTGATGTGTGATCAAGGAGGTTGGAGTATCGAGGATAAAGATGAGTATGGGAGGAGTGGAGGGGGAGAGCTGAACCCTGAGTTGATTGGTTGGTTTGGGGGTCTCTTAATGCTAGGGTTAGTTTTATATATTGTATAGGCAGAATGTGGTTCTTTGAGCGATGAATGCATTTTCATGTATTCATGTGTGTACGTGAATGAGAAAAGCATGCAGGTATTCTTGTATGAGAGTGTGTGTACATATGTATGTATGTATGTATGTATGTATGTATGTATGTATGTATGTATGTATGTATGTATGCGTGTGTTTGAAAGATAGATATATGGGCGTTTGTGTATGTTTGTAAGAGGAAGAAAGGGAGCCTTATGTGTGTGTGTGTGTGTGTGAGAGAGAGAGAGAGAGCGAGAAGGGCGTAAGTTACCTTTATGGTAAAGAGGGGGAAAGGAAGAAAATGAAGTGAAATAAATATTCAGTTCAATTCCTTTACAATAAATCAACTGGTTTAGGGCGGTAGAGACAAGTAATACGGGTGGGATGAAAGAACTTGGGTAGGTGAATGAGAGAGAGAAATGTAATATGTGTGTGTGTGTGCGTGTAATATATATATACATATATATGTGTGTGTGTGTATGTACGTACACATAGATATAGATATAATACTTATACAGAGAGAGAGAGAG
The DNA here is from genome assembly GCA_964016885.1 of Eledone cirrhosa. Taxonomy (NCBI): domain Eukaryota; kingdom Metazoa; phylum Mollusca; class Cephalopoda; order Octopoda; family Eledonidae; genus Eledone; species Eledone cirrhosa. Next base: position 65,314,449 of record OZ024742.1, on the reverse strand, counting down.
AGAGAGAGAGAGAGAGAGAGAAAGGATGAAATAAGACAAAATATTGGTAGTGTGTGAAAGAGCGAGAAGGGCTCAGTAAATGAAATGGGATACTGAGCAATGGAGAGAGGGGGGGTGGAGGGCGGAAGAGTAGAATGTTGCCCCTTTTTCTGCAGATACAAAGATGATAATAATGATGTGGGAGCTTTTAAAACAAAACTGAAACTGGCGAATAAAGAATAGAACCCCTCACATACACAAGCACGTTATTAGTAGGAGTATAGTCCCTTCCCACTATTATCCATCTGTGTTGTGTTTGTTGTTGTAGGGGGGGTGCAGTGGTTGGGGGAGTGGTGGTGGTGGTGGTGATGGTGGTGGTGTTGGCAGTGGTGGTGGTGGTGTTAGTGGTTGTGGTGGTGGTGGTGGTGTTGGCAGTGGTGGTGGTGGTGTTAGTGGTTGTGGTGGTTGTGGTGGTGGTGGTGGTGGTGATGGTGGTGGTGGTGTTGGCAGTGGTGGTGGTGGTGTTAGTGGTTGTGGTGGTGGTGGTGTTGGCAGTGGTGGTGGTGATGGTGGTGGTGTTGGCAGTGGTGGTGGTGGTGGTGGTGGTGTTGGCAGTGGTGGTGGTGGTGTTGGCAGTGTTGGCAGTGGTGGTGGTGGTGTTAGTGGTTGTGGTGGTGGTGGTGGTGATGGCAGTGGTGGTGGTGGTGGTGCTGGTGATGACAGTGGTGGTGTTGGCTGTAGTGGTGGTGCTGGTGATGACAGTGGTGGTGATGTGGTGATGGTGATGGTGTTGGCTGTGGTGGTGGTGGTGGTGGTGGTGGTGGTGATGACAGTGGTGGTGGTGTGGTGATGGTGGTGGTGTTGGCTGTGGTGGTGGTGGTGCTGGTGATGACAGTGGTGGTGATGTGGTGATGGTGGTGGTGTTGGTGGTGGTGGTGGTGTTAGTGGCAGTGGTGGTGGTGGCGATAGCAGTGGTGGTGGTGGCGGCGGTGATGGCAGTGGTGGTGGTTCAAATGTTCAATTCTCAGTCAAGTCATTTCAAATTGAATAATCAAAAGGAAGATTTATTACTTCGATTAATATCATCATCATCATAAGCAGCAGCATTATCTTCAATATCATCACTATCATCACTATCATCACCATTGTAATCATTATTTTCATCACCACCATCATCATCATCGTCACCATTCTTACCGTCGTAATTTTCCTTATATTAATGAAGAAATCGTTATCATTGTTAGATAATTATCTTGATTGTTATGTTATTGTTGTTATTATAATTATTGGTAGTAGTAGTAGTAGTAGTAGTGGTAGTAGTAGTAGTAGTAGTAGTAGTAGTAGTAGTAGTAGTAGTAGTAGTAGTAGTAGTAGTAGTTTATTCATTGTTATTGTTATAAATCATTATCGTAATGATTAAAATTATTACTATTGTTAGTATTAAGGGGGTCGAACAAAATGTTTTACAATATTTAATCCGGCTCTTAACATTCTGAGTAGAATTCTTGTCGAGGTCAAATTTGCTTTTCATCCTGTCGGGTTGGATAGAATAAAGTACCAGTAAAGTACTGTTGCCAATATAATCGACTTTCCCTTTTCCCCAAAAATTGCTGGCCCTGAGCCTAAATTGAATTTAAAGCTATCACCTGCAATCGAGTGTGATTTGGTAGTATATATACCATACTTTCGTTAAGGGTTTTTGGTGCTTCGTGAAGGCGAACGGCTTAGTGGTTAGAGCATTGGGCTTGTAATCGGAAGGTTGTGAGTTCGATTATCGCACCGGGTGATGTAAGACACTCTGTTTCAAGTTGCTCCAGTTTACTCAGCTGTAGAAATGAGTTGCGACGTCACTGGTGCCAAGCTGTATCGGTCATTGCCTTTCATTTGGACATCATCGGTGGCGTGGAGAAGGGAGGCTGGTATGCATGGGCAACTGCTGGTCTTCCACAAACAACCTAGTCCGGACTTGTGCCTCTGAGGGAATCTTTCTAGGTGCAAATCCCATGGTAATTCGTGGCCGAAGGGGGTCTTTATCCTTTTTAGGTGCTTATGCAGTTGCGAACAGATAGAAACACTATCTTAACCCTCCATTTTTTGTTCCAGCGGAAAATCCAGGATTTAACAGCTAGAGACGGCTGTAACAACTCTAGGCTAGCACTTTCTAGATCAACGCCAAAACTCAAAATGCAAAGATTCAGAACAAATATCACATGGTCTAATGATTCTGCCAAATTAACAGCCTTGTGCCTCAATTAGAAACCGTTGTAATGAGATATCATTATCATCATCACCAACAACAGCTATTCATTATATAATCATTTGTGCTTCAATTAATTTTGTTTTTCTAACATAAGCACAAGCCAAGAAATGCTGTGGTGTGAAGGGAACATTCGATTATATTGGCCCGCTACTTGGCGCATGCTTTATTTCATCGACCCCTCTGTAGGATTAAACGCAAAGCCGACTTCAGTAAGATTGAACATAGAAAAATTAAGAGACGTAACTAAATAAGGCAAGGCATTTTCTCCGATTCTCTAGTGATTATGCCATTCCACCGCCTTTTCTATTTTTTCCTGTGGCTTCTAGGTATTCCAAGTAGTCACTTATCAATGTATTTACTACTCAGTGTTGTTTAATTTAGATACCAGGCTCGCAATTGTTGGGGAAAGAGTGGTTAATTCGATCCCAGCACTTACCTGGTACTTTTTATCGACTCCGGGAGTAACATCTAGGACAATTCTCATTGGGTCATCCCTATCTTTATGAATGAGATTTGGTTGACGAAAATTATTTGGAAGCCCGTCGGGTGGACTGTACACTGTAACATTGAATCTTTCAAAGAATTACATTATTGTTACATGTATGTGGAATGCTCAGCCACTTGCACGTTAATTTCACGAGCAAGTCATTCCAATGATCAAACAACTAGAGCATTCATAGATCCCAGTGTTTTGAACTCAGAACACAAAAGTCGAAATAAATACTATGACATTTTCCCCGACTCTCTAACTCCGTTTGGACCTTATTTTGGTTTCATACTTCAGCCATAATCTTATTTGTATACAGTTCTTAAGATGGGTCAAAATATACTTTATTTATCGCAATATCTTGGTTTCCTTTTTAAGAAAGCATAAACTGATTTCAAGGTAGCTGACAGTCCTTTTCTTTTAACAAGCACAAATTCGCTTGGTCCAACCAATGCGACATATTAACAGGAGAGGAGAAATTCTTTCCAGTAACAGTATATCAATCACAGCACAATCTTATAGGGCCGTATGTTTTTTTAAAATCTATTTCTGTTATAGCAATGAGGTGAGGTTAATAACACCAAGAGGAAAATTATAAAATTATTCATCTATATATATATGTATTTCAGTCTTACTGTCAGAACAGAATTACTTCAGTACAGAATCAGTAGAACAGGTTAATTATACAAATACAAATGAGAAAATGTAGTAAATGTACTCACACGCATAATTAATCTTAAAAAGTATACACAACTAATATCAAGGCAGTGGTCTGATAGCAATCGAAAACAGTCAAAACGGAAGGAGAACAAACATTTCCATAAATATTTGAATTTGAAAAGATGAGCCATCAATCCCTCGGCATATAATGAACAAAACTATAGTAGCTGAATCTACCCAGCATTCTTTATGAGTATATTCGTCTCAATCTCACTTTATAATCTCACTTTATAATAATTGTTTCTAGCATAGATACTCTCCCAAAGATTCAGGGGTAGTCGATGAAATCCTCCCAAGTACATGACAAGTACTTCGTTTTATCGACCCCAGAGAGATGAAAGACAAAGTTGACTTGGGCGAGATTTGAACTCAGAACGTAAAGGGGTATAACTAAAACACCAAAGATTTTTATTTTCTTGTTTATCATCTGCAAGAACCAGTTATATATTGTGGTTGATTTAATCTGTTGCTGCCTTCCACCATTTAACTCTTACGTTGGAGCCGAGTCAAAATTGAAGTACACCACCCCACACACTGTCATCAATACCACCACTACCACCAGCATTACAATCAGCCTCCCTTTACACGTCGATAAACAACAGAGCTTGTCCATCGATGCTGCTGATCATGATGATGGTGGTGGTTGTGCTGGTGGTGGTAGGTAAGAGAGTTCAAGAGCTGCTAAAGCATTCAGTATCGGTTGAGTGAGTGGACAAACGGTTGGTATGAAATACACACACACACATATATGTGTATGTGTGCGTATGAATGAATCCGTTTATGGTATTCAGTCTGCGCTCGGCAGTGAATGATGGTGATGTTCGTAGTATTAGTGATATTTACACACATATATCTGTATGTTTTTTGTCCGTAAGTAATGCGTGTATGTGTGAGGAAGTGAAATATGAGATGGATGAGGTGAAGGAAGAAGGAAGTGATGGTAATTATTTTTCTGTTCGTCTTTGGCAAGTGTTGTCTATATACTGTAGGGTTGGTGTGGGATATGTGGTTGATCTTTGTGATGGAGAACGACCTTTCCACTCCAACACACACACACACACACACACACATCTTATATCATCTGCACTGAACCCCCATCTTCTACCTCTAAATAAATGTGTTGTTGTTGATGTGTTGTTGGACGTGGAGAGTGTTCATCATTTAGACGTGTTTGTTGGCCACAGATTTCAGTGTTTGTGTGTTATGAGTATATATATATATATGTATATATGTGTGTGTAGTATAATATATATTAAAATTTCATACACTTATCATGTATGTGTGACCTTAGGTTTCAAAGTCTAGTTATGGCCACCACTCTATATTGGAGGAGCCGTTCTAATATTGGCCTTGCTCGTCAGGCGCAAGGACAAAATATTTTTAAAATCCATTACTTCACGAAATATAGTCATATTTAGTAGAGAGCTCTCCTCAAGGACAAAGGGGCTGCGTGTAATTCCCAAAATATACCCTAAATCGTAAAGATACAGGACTACATGCTTTGAATCGAACTGTATATATAATATGTGTATGACTTGTAAGTTAATCGATTAACTTACAACTCCCCCAGACATAATGATTCATCCGTAGCGGGCGAGTCTCTCAGTCACCTCCAAACCAACCGCCTAGGTAACAACCGTAGTCATTACCATACAGAAGGGAAAGACTGCAAGATCGCTAACTCGAACGTATGCTCCACCCGTAACAACCCCATGGCTGGGTATACACCGTGCCAAGAGATCCTGACTTTGTTTAATGCGCCTTATTCCAGACACATCCGGACCAACATCCCCGGAACCTTCTTTAGGGCTCTCGATCAGTGCTTCCTTCCTACACACAGGTACCACAGGATCTTCAGTAAGCACACTTATAAGTTCTCATTTTCGACAACGCTTAATAATTGTTTCTACTATAGGCACAAGGCCATCAATTACCCAGTGCATTACTGGTACTTTATTTTATCGACCCCGTAAGGATGAAAGGCAAAGTAAACCTCGGCGGGATTTGAACTCAGACCGTAAAGGGACGTAACTATGCTGGAAAGCATGACGCTTAATAATGGCCATCAACAGGTCAAGATACTAACAAGTCACGATAACACCAACAACATACAATACCACAACCCCATGGGTTGCAGGAAGCACTGAATGTAGCTAACTTGTGTTTCAGGGTGCTCTTTCCTATAAACACCTTCAATTTCTGGACTATTTTCCTGTCCAGCATCTCCCATTCCTCTTTTGCACTTGCAGAACGCAAGTTAAGCTTACAGCAGTTAGTGTCAAGAGCCTGTGAAAATTCTTAGTCTGAACCAACAGGGTGTATGTCCTTGGCGTGGGGTTTGACTCCTGGTCTTGGTTTTCCGACGTCTTATATGCTAGAGCAATGCATATTGTGGATTCATCATTCTCTCCCCCTTTCAGTGAATTCTGAGAGCATTTTTCATTATTAGAACTTGTAACAATTTAGTAAAGGCAAAGTGGAGAACTAACTCTCAGAGCCAGTGAATCTAGTCTTTCTTAGCGTCACCCAGTCTTTCCCGGACGTCCTCCGGCCTCGTCTGGAAATAAATGGTCTATGTATTTATCACTATGTACTAAAGTACTTAATGAACAATTTAAAATAAAGCTTACATATTTCTTTTGGCCTGCGCCAGGTATCAGCTTCGAGAGTCGACATTTTACATTTAGCCTGGACCCATTACAAACGTTGCACAAGCATGGAAGTATGGTTGTAATTGGATGCGCAATATCCACTCCTATTAAGTAAATATTAATTGGACCTCCGTCGGTTTGAATGGCGAGTGTTCCATTTGTTCGATCAACGAAATGGCTTGCTCGTGAAATAAATGTGCAAATGGATGAGCATTCCACATAGGTATACCCTTAAAGAAATGTTTAGGATGGTTCAACGTGTGTGACAAGGCTGAGCCTTTAAATTATAAATACAGTCAATCTGACGGGCCTCCAAACAGTTACCGTTTAGCAATTTTCACTTACAAACATTGGGTTGACACGAAGCTATTGTACATAACTCTTGTCCTAGATGCCATGTGGTGAGATGAAACGGCAACCTTATGATTGCAATGTAAACTTCTTAAACATTTGGCCATACTGCGTCCACCTAACTCCAGCTATGATACTTTTGAAATCTATATATCCGACACTAGTATAATTTGGAAAAACTTTGTAAAGCTATACCATGGTTTCACGTAGAGATACACGCTGGATGTGAACCGGTTTGGATTGTGAACATGACGCTCTCATATGGATATATATATATATATATATATATATACACACATGCGCACATACATACATACATGGTGGCTGCCAACTCGTTTTCGAGTACGGCCACTACTTTATATCCATGTAGGATAACCCCTACCGATGCGCTGAACGAGTGTGACTTTTTAGTCCAGCCAGCGACTTGAAAACTCTGGTACAAACACTACACTTGTGACAATTATTGACATACATACATACATACATACACATATATATATATATATATATATATATATATATATGTGTGTGTGTGTGTGTGTAGTATAGTAAAATCTCATTAAATAGAACCGCATATGCGAATGTGTGTATGTATGTATGTATGTATGTATGTATGTATGTGTGTATGTGTGTGTGTGTGCATGTGTGTGTGTGTGTATGTATGTATGTGTTTGAGGTTTTATCGCCTTACGTGACATCTTATTTGTAGCGTAAGAAAGATAACATGTAAATTACATTGTTTGCTGAAGAGAGAATGAGAGTAAGATGAAAACATGACTCTTTCCTCATAAATTTATATTCTCTCTCTCTCTCTCTCTCTCTCTCTCTCTCTCTCTCTCTCTCTCTCTCTCTCTCTCTCTCTCTCTCTCTCTCTCTCTCTCTCTCTCGTACATTTTATATGGGAGGGGAAACTTGCTTACCTGATAACTAAATAAGATAAAATTAATTACCTATGAATTCTTTTTATATTTTTTGTTTGTAAATAATGGTTTCTTATATAGGCACAAGGTCATCAATTTTGGGAAAGTAGATTAAATCGACACCAGTGCATTACTGGTGCTTTATCTTATCGACCCCATAAGAATGAAAGGCAAAGCTAATCTCGGTGGGATTTGAATTCAGAGCCGTAAAGGGCTGTAACTCTATGCTGCAAAGCATGGTGTCCGACGCTTTAGATACAAGGTGGAGAAGCTGATTATATCGATTCTAGTACTGGACCGATATATTATTTTATCGACCCTCGGAGCATGGAAGGCAAATATGACCCCGGCAGGATTTGAACTTAGAATGTAAAGAACTAAAATTAACACTATTTGTCCGACTCTGCTACTTCCCTTTTTATTATAATAATAATAATAATTGTTTCTACTTTTGGCACAAGGCCAGCAATTACCCAGTGCATTACTGGTACTTTATTTTATCGAGCCCGTATGGATGAAAGGCAAAGTTAACCTCGCCTTTCATCCTATGGTTTCTGGTTTAGGCACAAGGTCAGCAATTTGGGAGGAAAGGGAAAGTCGATTAAATCGACCCCAGTGCATTACTGGTACTAACGAGCCCCGGCGGGATTTGAACTCAGAACATAAAGGACCGTAACTCTATGCCACGAAGCATTACTGCCAATCCACCGAATAATAATCATAATGTAATTATCGCAAACTATTAGAAATAATCATCTTTTATAATTAATGGTTATCATCATCACCATCATCATAATTCTCAGTCATTGTAGCTAAGTTCAGGTCACTCTAATCAAAGATATTCTTGTTGTGATCATAATTTTTTTATTTTTTTTATTTCAGACATATTTGAACTATAACTGCGATACTCACTGTAGTCTTTCTCTTTTTTTAAGACAATAGACTGTATCTTAAATGAGATTTGGCTGCTATTTCTGGCAGGTCGAATAACAACGTCTAGGTTCTCTATGAACGGTAGGGAGTGAAGTAAACGTGGTAGGACGGGACTAAATGAAATTCCTTGGGGTATTGAGTTACCTCCCTTTAATATACTAAGTTCAAATTATATTGATGTCGGTATAACTTTTACTTTATCATACTATGGTCGGTTAAAAAAAGTATCAGTTGATGCTATTTAGACCCAGGTCGGTCCTGGTTGAGTAGACTCGGGGTTGGGGCTATTAATAAGTCGACTAGGCAGGCCCACTGCCAAGTGAGAGGATGGCGGAGTCGATGGCACTACTGCCGTACTTTTCAATTGTGCACCCTCAGATTTAGAGAAGAAGAAAAATACAGTGATATGCTTATTCCGAAACTGCAGTAGAATTATTGAAATTTAAAGCGCCCACCCAGAATGTTCTGAATCGAAGACAGACACCAAAGCCTGATGACCGACTTTCAACTAAGCCCTGGGAACAGAACTGCCCCTACATTTAAAAATCAAAGTTTGCAATGCGTATGTTTTTGAGGGCACCAGCAGTTGTCTTTGCAGAGCAGACCTATGATCAAAGGCGTTTCAGCTGCGACCATCCTGTTATTTTTCTTATATGCAGGAAACCCAGAATGACATTATCATCCAATGTACCACTTTTATTTAAGGTGTGATATGTGGGCAATTTCAGAGGTATTTCTAGCAGGTAGAACAACCACGTAGAGGCTCATGAAAGTGTAAGTGGTATCCGTTTTAACACCACTGCCTGGTCCTTGTATACCTTTAGCAGAATCCACTAAGTTGCAAGCATTCGGACTAGGTCCCTAAATTAAGATCATCTTTCTCTCCCTGCCTCCCCTTTTATACAATTCTTGGAGGTCCTGAGAAAAGTCATAGACATGTAAATTTTCTTAAATATTCATTAAAAATAATAATCATTAATGAACAAAAAAAAAAATTAATTGTTTCTACTTTTGGCACAAGGCCAGCAATTACCCAGTGTATTACTAGTACTTTATTTTATCGACCCCATAAGGATGAAAGGCAAAGTTAACCTCGGCAGGATTTGAACTCAGAATGGCAAGGGCCGTAACTCTATGCGTCAAAGCATGTCGTCCGACCCCCAACCGATACTGCCAATCCACCGCAAAAAAAAATTAATAAAATTCAAACATGTTTGTAAGATGTAAGGAAATAACACATTAAGAAAGAACTACACAAGAAAAGTCACATACATGAGTGTATGTCCGTGAAACATATACACCAGGGCCCGACCACAAAAGAACTAAACTCCCACTGTCAGACATTGCCAGAAAAATAATAAGTGACATCGATATAATAAACTGTACCCCCTTATAGCAACATTTGTGGTTTTGTACCGTCATTAGAAATCATTGGTAGTGTTGGTGGTGGTGGTAGTGTTGGTGGTGGTGGTGGTAGTGTCGGTGGTGGTGGTAGTGTCGGTGTTAGTGTTGGTGGTGGTGGTAGTGTCGGTGTTAGTGTTGGTGGTGGTGATAGTGTTGGCGTTGGCGGTAGTGGTAGTGTTGGTGGTGGTGGTAGTGTTGGTGGTGGTGGTAGTGTCGGTGTTAGTGTTGGTGGTGGTGATAGTGTTGGTGTTGGTGGTGGTGGTAGTGTTGGTGGTAGTGTCGGTGGTGGTAGTGTCGGTGTTAGTGGTGATGTCGGTGGTGGTGTTAGTGTTAGTAGTAGTGTTGGTGGTGGTGGTAGTGTTGGTGGTAGTAGTGTCGGTGTTAGTGTTGGTGGTGGTGATAGTGTTGGTGGTGGTGGTGGTGGTGGTGGTGGTGGTGGTAGTGGTAGTGTTGGTGGTGGTGGTAGTGGTAGTGTTGGTGGTGGTGGTAGTGTCGGTGGTGGTGGTAGTGTCGGTGTTAGTGTTGGTGGTGGTGATAGTGTTGGTGGTGGTGGTGGTGGTGGTGGTAGTGTCGGTGTTAGTGTTGGTGGTGGTGATAGTGGTGGTGGTGGTGGTGGTGGTGGTAGAGTCGGTGTTAGTGCTGTTGGTGGTGTTATTGGTGGTGGTGGTGGTGGTGGTGGTAGTGTCGGTGTTAGTGCTGTTGGTGGTGTTATTGGTGGTGGTGGTGGTGGTGGTGGTGGTGGTAGTGTCGGTGTTAGTGCTGTTGGTGGTGTTATTGGTGGT
>OZ024742.1:65263962-65301462 GCA_964016885.1 Eledone cirrhosa | reverse complement strand
GTGGTAGTGTCGGTGTTAGTGCTGTTGGTGGTGTTATTGGTGGTGGTGGTGGTGGTAGTGTCGGTATTAGTGCTGTTGGTGGTGGTGGTGGTGGTGGTGGTGGTAGTAGTGTCGGTGTTAGTGCTGTTGATGGTGTTATTAGTGGTGGTGGTGGTGGTAGTGTCGGTGTTAGTGCTGTTGGTGGTGTTATTGGTGGTGGTGGTGGTGGTAGTGTCGGTGTTAGTGCTGTTGGTGGTGGTGGTGGTGGTGGTGGTGGTGGTAGTGTCGGTGTTAGTGCTGTTGATGTTACCTGTAATCATCTCAGGTGGGCACTCTCACAGAAACAAGATACATACCTACATATACTACAAGCTAGAGGGAGAGATCCTCTACGTAGTTGCTCAACATGCTAGAAATAGCAGTCAAAACTCTCTCATATTATACCCTACAGTCATACAAAGGTGTTACGTTGAATAATGTGAGCCTAGGTTTCCTGCACATATAGAAAAGATGGGATGGTCACGCCGGGAGGGTTTTTGATCGGCGTTGACTTGAGTATAAACAAACAACAAACATTGCCACACTACAATACCTAACATTAATATAATTAAGGCGGTGGATTGGCAGTATCGGTGGAGGGTCGGACGCCATGCTTTCCAGCATAGTTACGTCCCTTTACGATCTGAGTTCAAATCCCGCCGAGGTTGACTTTGCCTTTCATCCTTACGGGGTCGATAAAATAAAGTACCAGTAATGCACTGGGTAATTGCTGGCCTTGTGCCTAAAGTAGAAACAATTAATATAATTACTACTACCACCACTACTACTACTACCACCACCACCACTACTACTACTACCACCACCACTACTACCACCACCACTACTACTACTACTACCACCACTACTACTACTACTGATGCTGATGCTACTACTACCACCACCACTACTACTACTACTACTACCACTACTACTACTGCTGCTACTACTACCACCACCACCACCACCACCACCACTACTACTACTACTACTACTACTACCACCACCACCACCACCACCGCACCCAATATTAACTTTGCCTTCATCCTTACGGGGTCGGTAAAATAAAGTACCAGTAATGCACTGGTGAATTGCTGGCCTTGTGCCAAAAGTAGAAACAATATTAATACTATCACAACTAATATTACTACCACTACTACTACCATTACCACAAATATCACCACCACCAAACTACTATTACTACTACAATTACTACTACAGCTGCTGCTACTACTAACAATAATTGTTTCTACTTTAGGCACAAGGCCAGCAATTACCCAGTACATTACTGGTACTTTATTTTATCGACCCCGAAAGGATGAAAGGCAAAGTTAACCTCGGCGGGATTTGAACTCAAACCGTAAAGGGACGTAACTATGCTGGAAAGCATGGCGTCCGACCCTCTACCGATACTGCCAATCCACCGCCCTAACATGGCGTCCAACCCTCTACCGATACTGCCAATCCACCGCCCTCACTAACAATAATAAGAATATCACCACTGCAGCTGTTGCTACTATTACTGCTACTACTACTACTTCTATTAATATCACCACCATCACTACTACCACCACTACTACTACTACTACCACCACTACTACTACTGTTGCTACTATTACTGCTACTACTACTACTTCTATTAATATCACCACCACCACCACCACCACCACTACTACTACTACTACCACCACTACTACTACTGTTGCTACTATTACTGCTACTACTACTACTTCTATTAATATCACCACCACCACCACCACCACCACTACTACTACTACTACCACCACTACTACTACTGTTGCTACTATTACTGCTACTACTACTACTTCTATTAATATCACCACCACCACCACCACCACCACTACTACTACTACTACCACCACTACTACTACTGTTGCTACTATTACTGCTACTACTACTACTTCTATTAATATCACCACCATCACTACTACCACCACTACTACTGCTGCTGCTGATACTACTGCTACTACTATTACTTCTATTAATATCACCACCACCACCACCACCACCACCACTACTACTACTACTACCACCACTACTACTACTGTTGCTACTATTACTGCTACTACTACTACTTCTATTAATATCACCACCATCGCTACTACCACCACTACTACTGCTGCTGCTGATACTACTGCTACTACTACTACTTCTATTAACATCACCACCACCACCACTACTACTACTACTACCACCACTACTACTGCTGCTGCTGATACTTACACACTCAGCGGTATTCAAGACGCCAACAGATGGATTCTTCGACTTGGTTTACCATATCATAGCTGGAGATGTTTTCTGCTAAGAATGTATGTGCATATGAATATGTGTGTGTGTGTATGTACGTATATAAGTCGAGGGAATATGTGTCAGGATTTCGCCACACACACAGACATACACACACACGCACATATATATATATACGCACACACACACACATATATATATATATATACACACACACACACACATATATATATACACATACATATATATATATATATAAACATACATACACACACACACACATGTATATGTGTGGATGGATAAATAAATAACGTAGACAGACAAAAATTCACAATATGTGTGATATATAAGTAGATAAATGCATATCAACAAACTCATATAAAATATATTCGTTTACATTAAAATTGATTTTCCGAATTGAAAGAAACCAAAGTATTGTAAAGTTATCTTACACGTATAGTATGCATAGATACACAAGTCTGTGTGCATATATATATATATATATATATATATATATATATATATATATATATATATATATATATATATATATATATATATACAGGGTGTCCCAAACAATATATGTACACTTTGATTACCTGCACGGGTAATATTTATTAGAATGTTGAAGTGTATACATTTTGGGGAGACCCTGTATAATTCTTAAAGACTTGAATAACCAATCCGAAAATTAATACTTAAACTACTAAAATTTAACATAGCGAAAATCCATATGCTGAACTACCCCACCACGGGATGGATGTGCATGGCTACCGGCAGGGGCCTCGTTTGCCTTTAAAATGTGAGGGGGACAAACCAATATTTGTTGATTCTTAAAGGAGCATAAATTGCTTATGGTGCCTTTTAGGGATCCTACCACATAAGTAAAATTTTACGGTAATTAAATTTAATATATTCAAATGTTCGGATATAAAAAAAATAAGCTTAAAAAGAATTTATTATATCAAATAAACAAAAAATAAAACATAGACGTTTGAAAAAGTGGGGGGGGGGGGATTTGTCCCCCGGTACCCCCCTGAAACAAGGCCCTTGGCCACCGGCATATCACAATGATTGCCTAACTGCACCAATGATTGCATACGCATCTGACGAAGTCACATGAATAACCATGTAACAGAAATAAACAATTATGGTGATTTAATCCCGTCTTAACTACCTTTTATATATACAATATATTAATAAATGGAAACTATATTTATAAAACCATATTTATTTTATTATACATATTTCAAGGGCCACCAATGCAAATTATGGTACGCTTTCATCAGATAAATCCCAACAAATTAAATATAACCTCTGCATATATATGTGTGTGTGTGTGTGTGTGTAAATCGAAACTGAGACCTTATGACTAACTACTAGGCCACACCCTTTTATGCACACACACACATGGTCATTGTTAGACTCAAAAACATAACTTCCTGGTTGGAACAGTGCGTTGTATTCTTGAGCAAAACGTTTCATTTCGCGTTGGCTTTTGAGACAGGGTAGGATCCTCAACAATGAAAGACTGAAAACTGTTTAGATGTGAGCTGTAAATCTCTCTCTCTCTCTCTCTCTCTCTCTCTCTCTCTCTCTCTCTCTCTCTCTCGTGTGTGTGCGCGCGCGCGATGTTAGTCGTTAAGACCAGCGAGACCATTATTCAACTTAATACTCTATACATAGGTAAAATAGTGTAAGAATTATAGGGATTTTCTGCCCTACGGTAAAGCTTTTACCGTTTCGATAGTTATCGAAACAGTAAAACCTTAACCGTAGGGTAAAAAACTCTTGTAATTTACAAATATTTATATTTGAATTCGAATTCTTCACGGAGGAAATCGAACTAGTTACTTTGCAATAAGTTAAGATACTGGATGTATTGAGTACCTTACTTTGATTCTGGTTCTCTCTTACTCTGATTGTGGAATCATAAACAATTATTACGCTCCTCTGCTGCACTTTATATCCTGCCAGCACTCTGGAACACATCCCTTCGTCACCTGCCAACGGAAAGATTACAGAGCTTCCAGCACCTTCCAATAATATTGCTTCTTCCCGTTGAGCCAGGTACTATTCATGCTACAAAGAAATGACCAGCTTATTTTGGTCCACACATGCCGTCTATGTAGAGATGGCTGACTGAATACGCATGTTTTTGTTTTTTTTCTAACTTTCCCCGTTCCTTCCTCTCATCACTCTTTAATTTCTATCTATCTTCTATTTCTAACTCCATCCTTTGATAAAGGACTACCGTCCGAAACGTTAAGACTCTCTTCCTGCTATTCCAAGCGTTAAACTAATATATTTCTTCCATTCTTCCATGTACTGTGCAGTTTGTTTTGTCATTTTTATTATTTCTGTTTACCTTTTATATATATACTAGCAGTAAAGCCCGGCGTTGCTCGGGGTCGCTCAGTAGCTGTGTTAAAGTTACAATGTTAAGTTTCTTTCTTGGCTTAAAAACTGTAGTGTCTACTGTGCAGACTTGCATGTGGTGTTTTTGATTAATATTCCCTCAACCAACAATATGCCTTATGAAGTTAAGAAAACATAACGATAACCCGAATGTTATAACAAAAGAGGATGCTGGGGATAGAAATTGCACTGGTTATTTATTAACAAAGATCGAAAATGTAAACACTGCAACGCAGAGAAAAACATTAGCGTAACCAAATTATCAGTTATGTCTGTCTGCACGCCTATATCACCTCTCTGCACGACTGTCTGTCTGCACGCCTATATCACCTCTCTGCACGACTGTCTGTCTGCACGCCTATATCACCTCTCTGCACGACTGTCTGTCTGCACGCCTAACGAAATTTACAGATACATATATTTTATATAAACTTATATAATTTTTGCTTTTTTTTACGAAATATTTGCTTGTTTTAAGTAGTTTTTAAATAGACTTGTTTTCAAGTAAAAATATTGTTTTAAAAGGCTTGTTTTACGTAGTCTTTAAATCGTGTATTGTGTTAATGTCATTTTAAACGCTGAGAAAGCCAGCGTAATTTTTTTAATTTTTGCACGCAGACGCTCAATGTAAACAGAACAAAGGGAAATAACTGATCACTTACGCTCAAAAATCGATACATTATATTCGATTTCGTCACATAGGGTGGGTCAATTTGAAATTTTTTTTTTTCCGATGTCTTCGCTAGGGCTCAATGTACAAGTATAGCAATTTCGGTGCAATTCCGTGAGAGATTCTAAGAGGAGATGTGTGCCAAAAATCGATAGACAGACAGACAACCACAGTTTTATATATATAGATTAGATAAAACGGTTGACTTGAGAAGTATTGATGAAATTTGAAATTTGTGCTCCCCAACGCAAATGACCATAATTATAGCCGATCACTATAAATATTTAAGAACTCGAGTAAAATACCTCTGGGGACAGAAAAGTGTTGACAGAGATGCCTGCGAGAAATCGAAACTTGCACATCAACTATTATTTATAGTGATCGACTATTATAATGGGTATTATTATGGTCATTTGATGCACTCATCTCATATTTCTGACGAAGACGGTGAGATGGATCTATAGTATCGAGAATAATATGGAGTTGTATAACTACTATCGATTAGTTACTATATCGATTTATCTTGATCTATCAACCTTCTGGAACGATCGTAAAGCAATGAACAAATGAAGCACTGAACTCCGCCTTTTGCTTTCATTGATCAACATATATACATCTACACACACACTTACACACACATATATATATATATATATATATATATATATATATATATATATATATATATATATAATAAACAAGAAAGACGGTTTCATTTGTACATCCCAATTTATTTTGTTATACATATTTCAAAGACGTAAGGCAGTTGTATAACAACTGCCCTGCGTGTTCTCTTTAGACAAAAAATCCAAACGTCTTTCTTGTTTATTATTTATTATAATAAAACTCCGGATGAACAAAAATCGTGGAGTGCTTTACATCTGTTAAGAAAAAGTCGGCAGATTTTCAATCAACAAACTTTATATATATATATATATATATATATATGTCTAAAGTCTGTCTTAAGCCAGAAGGCTCATTTGTCCGGTGCTTATCCCGGTTTCATGGCGTGAAACGACTCAGAGTACAAGACGCCCCCCTGGACAAGACGCCAGTCCATCGCAGGGTTAAACCCCCAGCTGTTGCTGGTACTCATTTTCAGCTGAGTATACTGGAGCAACGTGAAATGAAGTGTTTTGTGCAACCCAGGAATCGAACCAACGTCATTTTAATCGTAAGTCCAACACCCTTACCGCTAGGCCACGTGCCTCTCTCTCTATATATATATATGTGTGTGTGTGTGTGTGTGTGTGTTTAACTATGAAGGGTATCCTAAAAAAACGTATACACACTTTCATTAGAATGCTGTTGAGGTGTGTATACATTTTTGGGAGGACACGCTATATATAAAGCTGAGGATGGGTAGAATATGTTTGTACTTTCACGTTAAGTCTTAAACTTATCGTTGTTGCTAATGAAAGATATTACATACAGTTGGTATTATTGAAGGGACCGCGATTTTCTCTCTCCTCTCTCTCCCTTCAAAGTTGAAGTAAAAGTGTCAGAGAAAATAAGATAAGTCTTTAAGGGGGTTGTAAATATTAAGTGTAGGTGTGGGTGTATGTGTGTGTGCGCGCACACGAAGAGATGGAAAGAACGGAATAATGAATAGGCTGGGAGGGTGTGAAGGAAGATAACTGAAGAAACTTCTCATCCTACAGCGAACAGGCGGATAGAATACAGCAAATATTCATTTGTAAATATGTATATAAATTACTATTATTATTTACACAAATCCCGCTGAGGTTAACTTTGCCTTTCATCCTTATGGGGTCGATAAAATAAAGTACCAGTAATACACTGGTAAATTGCTGGCCTTGTGCAAAAAGTAGAAACAATTATTTACAAGCCAACGAGTAAGAGCCACTACGTGGTCTCTCGGCCTGCTAGAGACACCAATACGATGTCCCTCAAATCAAGTCCCAAAATCATCACGCTAGGCAATATTTTTCTACGTATACGATAAAGTTGGTGTGGTCACAGCTGGAACTTGCGGCTAATTAACAACGACACATTTATTTGAAAGCAAAACACGAAAGATAAGCAACAAGAGAGAACGACCTTCGTTAGTGGTGTGTCTATGCATATAGAAATACACACATACACACACACACACACATATATATATATATATATAAACCAGAAGAAAAACTTTCATTCTGTCTCAGTTCTGTTAGAGTGGATTGTTTTAACTGGATATTTTTTACACTCGGAGAAACTTTCTTCACGAGGAAAAATAAAATAATAATAATTATTATTATTAGTTTCATCATCATCAACAATATCAAATTGTATAGCGATGTGAAATTAGGAGTATTTTGATAACATTTGTTCACTGGATACCTGGATTCTTATAATGGTTTATAGAATTTGACACAAGGGCGAAAAGGTTGCAATATTACATTACATTTACATTACCGAAGAACTAAAACAGGCATATATTTAAGTGTATAACTGAATACACACATACACATACGTGCATATACAGATACCTATATATCTATCCACAAACATTAACACACACACACATTCATACATACACATACGTACATACATACATACGTACATACACATACATACATACATACATACATACATACATACATACATACATACATACATACATACATATACATGCTATAACAAACATTATTCGTTCGTCCAAATTAAGTACCAGCCTCTCACTGCATCAAGGTACTCCGCAAAAGCTGGACCATCCTCTATAGCTGTTTTATGATGATGTTGATGGTGAAACGTCCAATAGGATGTAAAAAGACTGAACCCATTTCAATAAGAACAAAATAATAATAATCTAGCTACAAAAAACTAAAGATGGCCCGACACTATGGTTGTTGTTTTAGAAAAACCTGGGTAAGTATAGACATTTCCGTTGTTGGGTAGGTGGCTTAACTATTGTTTAAGTTTTGCTTTCCGTATATTACACATTTGTAATATACGGATTTGTTTCTGTCTATTATGCTCGTATATGATAGGAAAATAGTGTATGTATGTGTGTGATTAAATTGAAATATAATACATAGGTCTTACCTGTAATTAACTGATAGTCGTTTAGTTTTGCTTACTAAACTTGTAAATTGTATATGGGACCCACCACCTAAATGATGAAGAAACTGTGTATGTGTGTGAGGGGTGATTAAATTAAAATAATTACACCGTAAGTTTTAGTCACTAAACATATATATATATATATATATATATATATATATATATATATATATATATATATATATATGAGAGTTTACAGAAAGATCTGAATGATAGAAAAATATTTCTGATGTCAGCAAAATTAAATGTTTTAGATACTAAACACCACACACACACACACACACATCTGAATGATAGAAAAAATGTTCTGATGTCAGAAGAATTAAATGTAAACAACTGTGTAATCTATATAATTATCACATGTTTGTGATTAATTAGTAGACCTTAAATTTTGCTTACACAAATTTAGACACGGAGGGATTGTTTGAATGATAAGAGATTTTTTGGTTCTTTTTTTGTGTGTATAACTGTCCGAATAATCACAACTCATTGGCTGTCATTTATCGATAGAAATGAAGTTTTGCAGTCTGTGTGTATCGAAATAGATGTGTAATTAAAATAGATCATGCCAGAAAGAAACTAATGCTTTACCTGTGTATCCTCTTTTACTTGTTTCAGTCAGTAAACTGCGGCCATGCTACCGCACCGACTTGATTTACTTTGTCATGCACTCGAGTACTTATTTTTCAAATCTGGTGTTTACTTTATCGAACTCCTTTTGTCGAACTGCTCAGTTACAAGGACAAACATATTCACGCGCGCACACACGCACAAATACACACACACACACATATATACATATATATATATATATCAAAGTGTCCCCCCCCCAAAATGTATACATACTTCAACATCCTAATAAATATTGCCTGTACGGGTAATCACAGTGTGTATATACATATTTTTGGGACACCTAGTATATATATATATATATATATATATATATATATATATATTCTATAATTTCTGTGTTTAGGTACTAAATCTGTAAAAATACACGAGGAACTTTCTTTATGAATGATAGAATGATAGAAAAGTATTTTGATTTATTTTTGTTATTATTGTAACAGAAATCATTATTTACCTATAGTAGAAATCGTTATTATTGTAACTAAAGAATCACTTGTTGAGTAAAGTTTTAACTTTTATATTTGTCCACCAATCTTACAAAAAGAAAGTTAAAAAGAAGTGTTATTAGCATCATACATCAAGGGAGACAACTATATTTTGGAATCTACACAAACACACACGTTGTTATTATTAAAGTGTGGATTGGCAGTATCGGTAGAGGGTCGGACGCCATGCTTTCCAGCATAGTTACGTCCCTTTACGATCTGAGTTCAAATCCCGCCGAGGTTGACTTTGCCTTTCATCCTTACGGGGTCGATAAAATAAAGTACCAGTAATGCACTGGGTAATTGCTGGCCTTGTGACTAAAGTAGAAACAATTATTAAAGTTGTAGTTGTTATTGCTGTAGTTGTTGGTGTTGTTATTGTTGTTGCTGTAGATGTTGGTGCTGTTATTGTTGTAGTGTTATCTGCTATATAAAACAGATAATTACGTCAACAGTGGCAGGTCCGCGATAGAAGTCCTTGATGAACTAACGGAATAAAGTAGGGAGCGTAGATACTGTCATATCGAATGGATAGAAGTAAACATACACACATACGTACACCAGGTCTGAATACAGAGGAGCCGAATTCCCAGTCATCGCCTCTATTTCTCTCGCCCTCTCCATCTCTCACTATTATTAGCAAATGGGGTCCTACGTGCTGTCCGCCCCACAGACAGAATAGAATCACCTTACTTGGGCCCTGAATGAGTTAGGCCCGGTAATTATAATTTTTTTTTTTTTTTTTTTTTTTCGCAGGAAGATGTCCCATCCCTAGCCAACGGGGTTGGGGGCTGTGCTTAAGCATACCTAAGCACAATGGTAAATCCGGTACTGTGTGTGTGTGTGTTTCTATTTTAATAGATGATAACGATACATAATATATATAGTTACAAAAGTCGTAAGACTTGAAAAATTTGAGATTCGGTTCGATTCCTTAGTTAGGCTTTCTATATCTACTTCATATCCCAGCACAACATCCACACCTCTTTTGTTCATTCATATATATATACCTTTATGTCTATCCGTGTGTGTGTGTGTGTGTGTGTGTGTGTGTGTGTGTGTGTGTGTGTGTGTGTGTGGACGCAGCATGGTTAAATGGTGAGGAGGTTCCATCGCACTCCTGGTAATTTGGATAAGTATCTTTTGCCATGGCTTTGACCCGTGCTTTGTGGGTGGAATTGGGTAGACTTAAATTGTTTGGAAGAGCGTCAGATGGAGTGTACCTGTAAGGCGAAGTCAAGCCGTGTTACATATTGCGTCATGCTATTACGGTTTGGGAATTACGTTAAGGGGATACGTGTCTCTTGAATACTCATATTTACACATTCATTCATGAGTTGGATATCCAAATGCTTAAACAACTGCGAGCTCGTTGTTGAAATCGACGGAGAATCCATCACCACCGTCTGAGACACACACAGTTTCCTGCTAGCCAAGTCATTATCTGAAAACCGATCTACCGTGAGTGTCATTCTAAACACACGGTCATGACCCTGATGACAGACAGTGGCGCCAATACAGCTGATGAATTTAGTACACTTATTGAGAGCACAGGATATGCGGTGTGTCTGTCATCGCCTCTGTGGATGAGTGGTTCTCAGAGATCCAGGTCATATTCCTCCACTTGCCATCTCATGTCCTCTCAATTCCTCCTTATTTGGAAATGCCATCTAGGAATTCTTCATTCAAGCACCATAATAACATGAGTTAGCTGTTTCAAACCTCAATTATTTGAAGCAGCATTTTTTTTAAACTGTTAATTCGTTATCACTCTTCTTGTTCGGTACATTAGTATCTCTTTTGGTATATTACACAATGTGCACTATTGTTTCCCAGATTTGAAAGTTGTATTCATATCAGCTCGGTTGTTGCCATCTAAGATTGTACATAGTTTGTCCTGGAGTAACGTGGTCTCCCACATTATTAAGTTGGCAGTATCGGTAGAGGGTCGGACGCCATGCTTTGCAGCACAGTTACGACCCTTTACGGACTGAGTTCAAATCCCGCCGAGGTTAACTTTGCCTTTCATCCTTACGGGGTCGATAAAGTAAAGTACCAGTAATACACTGGAATAATTGTGGGCCTTGTGCCAAAAGTAGAAACAATTATTAAGGCTTATATAATTGAGGTAGCCGTAGTATTGTTTGTTGGTATGTATGCACACACACACACATACACATACATACACACACACACACACACACACGTTTTACTTTTTTTCCTGTTCCATGCTTATGTGTGTATGAATATATTCAACAACAAGTATTTTCTACATTTATAGCAGGCTGTCATTGTGTATTATTTTAACATCATCATCATGCCGACATTGGATGATAGCGTGCTAATGATGTTTGGAGACAGCTGCTGATCACATATATAGTATCTCCACTACAATGAGACAAAATCGACATTTCCGGTCGCATCTTGGGGGTGTCAAAGGGCTTCACTGACTCCTTTGTTCATTATGTATTTTGTAGTTATCTCCTACTCTCTGTTAATGTTAGTATTGTCCTGAAGTTCACGGAAACCATATATTTGCATACCATTACACACCCATGTAAGCAGAGTGTTTCATTTCCAAGTCTTTTATAAGGTACACTAATCCAGAATTCTAGGGTCACATTGAAGGTGATTTGGAAGTAGATATATTTTGTGGAAATCATTACCGACTCATAATATATTGTTCCCTATATTTTTAAACACTTGGTTGGTGTCCTTATTTGTTGCCATTGTTTAAATATGCTGTCTATATGATACTATACGATTCTCAAAGGCTGCTTGCATTGCAGGCCTGTCAACTCTCCCCGTCCGACGGGGAGATCTCCCACCCACTCTGGGGTGGGTGAGAGATGTCTTCTTTTGTGAAAATGGGTATAGCTTTCATTATGTAAAATCTTCCCATTTTGCCTCATTTGTCCCCATTTTGTGACACCTTTTTTCATGGTACTTCCCTTTATTATTTCTTTGGAAATAAAGCCTGTGAATATCATTGTTTTTTGTGGAAGCCTCTAGTTGATATCAAAATCTCGTTCGTTTTAATCTATGGAACCCTATATTGACCAGTCAAGTATTCCGAGTGTTAATATCACTACTGGTACTGCAAATGTATTGTGAAATATCACTTGGTTATAAAAGAAAACTTTCCACTGCAATATTTTTTAAAGTTTGCTATATTCTTTTGTCACACTTTCTATTTCTTTATTCACAGCACCATTATATGATACACTGTTGTCAATACATAACTATTTGTAGCACAATTTATGTGAAAAGGGGGAGATGTAAAGGTTTTCAACCTGGAAAACATTTTTTCATGTACAACAATCAAATGTAAATATTTCTTTTGGACTAATTCCTTTATATCAGCTGAAAACATTATTATAAACTCCAGCCGTTTCTCAGAATTGTAAACATTTCTAGTATAGATTTTTATATCCTCCACATAAAACATTAATGGTCACATGGGTGTCGCTAGGTGGATAAACAATCACGGGATATAATATTCAAATAAACAGAACTATATGAGGTCTTCTTGGATTATTTCCTTTTAAATATTCATAACTTTGTGAGCGTTTCAATAGTAGCAATTAGGACAGCGAGGATTTTTGCCAGGTGCAGAGTAACTATGTAGAGACGCGTGGCCTAATGGTAAGGGTGTTGAACTTACGATCATAATGTCGTGGGTTTGATTCCCAGGCTGGGTTGCATGTTGTTTTCTTGAGCAAAACATTTTGTTCCAGTATACTCAGCTGAAAATGAGTATCAGCAATAGATGGGGGGGGGGGAACCCTGCGATGGACTGGCGTCATGTCCAAGGGGATGTCTTGTAATCTCAGTTGCTTCACGCAATGAAACCGGGATAAGCACCGTCCTTCCGAGTCTTTAATAGCTTAAGACAGGCTTTAGACTAGAGTAAAGGTTCTCAACGGGGGGGGGGGGGGGGGGGGGGGGGGGGCGTTTGAAACTTTGAGGGCGCTAGAAGCCCTTTTAGTTTGGTAAGCTTTATAAGCCATATTTGTACGTCTCTTAGACAGTCAGTGATTTGAATAAAGAAAACAAAGAAAATAAATTAATTCCCTA
Source organism: Eledone cirrhosa (assembly GCA_964016885.1). Lineage (NCBI taxonomy): Eukaryota > Metazoa > Mollusca > Cephalopoda > Octopoda > Eledonidae > Eledone > Eledone cirrhosa. Next base: position 65,287,833 of record OZ024742.1, on the reverse strand, counting down.
GGGAGATAAAAGAAAATCAAAAGAAATCAAAGTGAGTGAAAGTAAGGACTACTTCAACAGAAATGACAAGAAGAAGCAATGGTGGTGGACATACACACACACATATATACGCATACATACACACACACACATATATATATATACACACACAGGCCGGCGTTAGTGTTTGATGAAGTTGAGAACCTGGTCAGTTTTCAACCCGAAGTGTGGTATTTAAACTCCCTAGGTAATAAAATCTGGCGACGAAAATGTTCTCCTTACCAAAAAAGAGACATAGATCGTATCAACATCCTTACACACTTAAATATAAATGTATGTATATATATACAAATGTATAAATGCATAGCTATATACATACGTAAATGTATGTATGTATGTAAATTTATATATATATATATAAATCTACATACATATATATATAAATATACATACATACATACATACATACATACATACATACATACATACATACATACATACATACATACATACATACATATAAATCTACATACATACATATATTTATATATATATATATATATGTGTATATATATACATATAAATCTACACATATATATATATATATATATATATATAAATATATGTATGAATGTAGATTTATATGTATATATATACACATATATATATATATATATATATATACATATAAATCTACATACATACATATATATATATAAATCTACATGGTGGCTGCTAACTCGTTTTCGAGTACGGCCACTACTTTAAATCCATGTAGGAGAACCCTTACCGATGCGCTGAACGAGTGACTTTTTAGTCCAGCCAGCGACGTGAAAACTCTGGTACAAACACTACACTTGTGACAATTATTGACACATAGTGCTGGGCCCATGGTACCATGTGACGACAACTGCAGAGAGATCTCCAGATATAAAGCAATGCCTGTGCCGTGAAGCTTTTATAGTGAGCAAAGGCACTGCACAAAGCCAGTCCCATTCTCTTAACCAAGATGATATTTACCAAAAAGAAGAACAAGTCAACATCATTGGATACACCATCAGGGCTGCAGGTGTTATATCAGAGTTTTCCTTCTCCTAGAATTCTGCCTTGACAAAGGCTAAGGGGTCATCTCTCCCGGTGATTTTGGATTGCCATTGACGCTTAAGAGCTCCTTTGCCCTTTGACAGGTTTTGTTTTTAGTCCTGCAGGATGTCCAAAGTCACCCTCCTCACCAAGAAACCTTGGTGGGGTTGCCAGTTTAGTCGCCAACGACCCGACCATGAGACAGGTTGTACTGGGATACATGTTACCAGTAGCACCAACATACATACATATATACATACATACATTTACGTATGTATATAGCTATGCATTTATACATTTGTATATATATACATGCATTTATATTTAAGTGTGTAAGGTTATATATATGTGTGTGTGTATAATATATATATTATACACACACACACACACACACACATATATATATATATAGTTTTAATATAGATGAGATTCTACAGGACTAGAACTGTTTCATTCTCTAGAAATCATCATATATATATATATATATATATATATATATATATATATATATATATATATATATATATATATGCAGTGTGACAAGAAGCTTGTTTCCCAACCACATATTTCCGGGTTCAGTCCCACTGCCCAAGCCGACCAAAGCCCTGTGAGTGGATTTGATAAATCGAAACTAAAAGAAGCCCGTCGTATATCTGTATATATGTCTGTGTGTGTCTTTGCGTTTGTGTTTGCCCTCCCACCAATGCTTGTTGGTTTGTTGATGTCTCCATAACTTACCAAGGTGATGCTCCAGCATGGTCGTAGTCCAGAGACAGAAAAAAGTAAAATATATATATGTGTGTGTGTGTGTGTGTGTGTGTGTGTGTGTGTGTAGAAGAGGGGTCTCAAACTCAAGGACACAAAAGGGCTATTACGTCCCGGAGGAGAGGCACAGTGAGCCAAACGTGGTGGTGGGTGAAAATTTTCACCAGTTATAATCATTTCTACTATAGGAACAAGGCATGAAATTTGGGGTTTAGAGTTCAGTCGATTGCATCGATCCTAGTACACAACTGGTACTTAATTCATCGACCCCAAAAGGATGTAAGGCAAAGTTGAGATCGGCGGAATTTGAACTCAGAACGTAAAAACGGAAGAAGTACCGTTAAGCATTTCGCCAGATGTGTTAACGATTCCACCAGCTCGCCGCCTTATTTTCACCAGTTATAATGCGATATGAAATATTGGTTCTACCACGGGCCACAGATAAGTAGTTCGCGGGCCGCATGTGTGAGCCCCCTGTTGGAGATAAATAGATAGATAGATAGATAGATAGACGTGTACCAAACACACACACATTTCTTACTCTCTCTGTCCCTCCCTCTTTCTCTCTTCATTTATATATATATGTGTGTGTGTGTGTGTGTGTGTGGAGCGTTGTTATTTGGCGTTGTTGAAAAGAGCTGTGGCCTTTGACCTGGCAATAAACAACTGTAGAAAAAATTCTTTCTGTACCAAGGCACACACACGCACAAGTTTGTGTGTGTGTATGTATATATATGTGTGTGTGTGTGTGTGTGTATCTATGTTTATATATAAGGGATAAAAATATTGCTTTCTCAGTCACCAAGCTTCTCAATTCATTCCTTACTACTTATTTTGCTACGAGGTATATTATTTTGCAAGGTAAAATTTTTCCCCTGAGTTTGTGATTTCAGAGAAAGGTAAGAAATTCTTCATATTTTGCATCTTTTGTATTTTGACTTTGCAGTTTCAATTGTCTATCCACTCAAAATATTACAACAGCTAACAGTGAAATATAGAATTTAAAAAAAAAAAAAGCTTTTTCGACTGAGATCAAATGTTTTTTTTTTATTTCAAAAATATATAATTTGAAATAGCTTTCTTTTGTTTTGGACTGAAACTTTTTTGTATTTAATTCGTACGAGTATTTTTTAAAGAATCTAAGATAACTTGATTTGGCCCAGTAATCTACTGATATCAAAATCAGTAGTATATTGAAAAATGGAAAAATAGGGTAGGGGGGCGTTTTGTGATTTCGAGGGGCAAAAGGGGGTGTTTAGCCAAAATGGATTGAGAACCTTTGGACTAGAGTAACTAGAGGAGACATCAGTAAGGAATAGAATCGAAGGCCTGAGTGTGATCATGCGGCTTCTGATGCATTTTCTTACATAAGCCAGCACAGCTATATTTATTAAAAATTATTCGGCAAATCTCCATACTCCTTTCTTTCCACCTACCTGCACACACAATAGTCTTGGATGAATTGGTTGAGACAGCTTGCATAAAGGTTATGCTCTCTTTATACATAGAAGATAACTGTAATAATTGTTTCTACTTTAGGCACAAGGCCAGCAATTATCCAGTGCATTACTGGTACTTTATTTTATCGACCCCGTAAGGATGAAAGGCAAAGTCAACCTCGGCGGGATTTGAACTCAGATCGTAAAGGGACGTAACTATGCTGGAAAGCATGGCGTCCGACCCTCTACCGATACTGCCAATCAACTGTAATAATGGTTGAGGAAACTGGGTAAATTACTCAAATTTCTCAAATATTTATAGTAATCAACAGTTATTAATAGTTATTTTCTGCTTTTGGGCCTATCACATTTTCAAATTTCAAACACTCCCAGTGGTTCGATAATTCATGAAGTTTATTTATACATAATGTTTAGGCAAGCAGTGGGCTGTAGTTTTTGGTTGGTTTGTTTGTTGTTGTTGTTGTTGTTTAGAGGGAGCGGGGACAAGTCAGTTATTTTCACTCTTAGCTACAAGATGTATCCGTCTTACGACAAACTTGCTCGTTTCAGTTAATATTTTAGTTTCCCGTGGAGTAGTTGGTGTAAAGAAAATGTTCAGCAGTTGTGAAACTAACACCAATAGACAAATTAGCTAACCCACTTGTGACTCCAACATATAAGTTATTCTCACTGGCAGGTCGGCGAGATTATACGGAGACAGGTATTAGAAACATTCAGAAAAATTCAGGTTATATATAATATATTCTCTGGCATTCTACTTCAAGATGACTAGTTGTTTCAAATACATTGAAATAAATACTTGAGTTAGCGTTCACATATTTTATGTCTGGTATATTAAACTAACTAGGAATAAATATGGAATGAGAGAAAACAGTATTAGGTAGGATTAATATTACTTTCATTTTTTTTTTTTTTTTTTTTTTTTCTGGCTAGCTCAGGGTGCATCTTTGGATGTGTTTCAGATTTATTATGAGATCATTAGGGAAGCACCACATAGAGAGGTCTCAGCTCCGGTACTACGAACATGTGGCTAGGATGTCAAAGGAAAGGACGCAGGACGGATTTTATGTGCAAAGCCAGCTGGCAAGAGATCCTGCGGTAGATGACGGATAAGATGGCTGAATAACATCCACAACCTCGGCTGATCTCACTTGGAGATACAGCCGGATCGTTTGGAAATGGTTGCTTCCGATAGGAGTCACTGGAAGGCGTGTCTGAGTACTCTGTCCTCACGACACTCTAATGCATATGTGGGAGAAGAAGAAGAAGAAGAAGAAGAAGAAGAACGACAACAACAACAATACTATTTTTATCTATACACAAGCAGTTGCACAATCATTCATGCATGCCCCCGACACAATCTATCGCTGTCCCTTTTGATTTAATTTCCATACATTAATATCAGGCACTTGCCCACCACAACTGCTAACATGGTCGTAGATGGTGCTGTCGTGCCACCAACAACCTAGTTGGAAGCATGGCAATGGTATCGGTGATGAGGGTTATAATTGTTGCCATTGTTATTGTCTCGTTTGTTGCTGTTTGTTGTTACTGTTGTTACTCTTGTTAATCTCTCCTCTCGTCACCGTCTCCATCGGCTCACTGCTCTGCTCATTATTCAGGTAATTAGCAATAAATAGCCATGCCCCAGCTATTGTCGTTGCTGTTGTAGTTGGTGCTGATGATGGTGGTGCTGATGTTGTGGGTGTTGGTGTTGTGGGTGTTGGTGTTGCTGCCGCTGTCTTCGGTAACACTGACCTGTGGTCGGAGTCCTAGTTAATGTTGATGGTGGTGGTGGTGGTGGTGGTGATGTTGTGGGTGTTGGTGTTGCTGCCGCTGTCTTCGGTAACACTGACCTGTGGTCGGAGTCCTAGTTAATGTTGATGGTGGTGGTGGTGGTGGTGGTGGTGGTGGTGATGTTGTGGGTGTTGGTGTTGCTGCCGCTGTCTTCGGTAACACTGACCTTTGCTCGGGGTCCTAGTTAATGTTGGTGGTGGTGGTGGTGACGTTGTGTGTGTGTTGGCATTGCTGCCGCTGTCTTCGATAACACTGACCTATGGTCAGAGCCCTGGTTTATGTTATTGTTACTACCCCACCACTGAAACTCAAAAAGGTTTGATAGACTTGACACTACACATTGATAACTGCCACAGATTGACCTGATAATAAGATACTTTCAACAACTCTGACGCCGCCATACGATTATGTCTGATTTCTATGGTCAATTTATCTACGAACCCGAGTAGTCCACCCGTCTCATTCACTTTCTTCAATAATTTTATTTACTTATCTACACCTAATTGTATTTATGTTAATGTTTTTCTTCTTCTTTGTGTGGTTGCAGCTGCGCCAGCAAAAAAGACCCCATCCACTCTAAGCTACATATACAAAAAGGTTGGCTTAGCCTTTTCATTCCCATTTGGGCGTAAGCATTTACACATTAAAACTCATATATCTGAGGAGCTATCGATTGCAAAGTCGGGTCCGATTGTGATCGATCGTACCTTGAGCTGATCGATAACGATGCATGTGTCATGTTTGAATAAAATATGTATGAGATACAATCTTGATTCTTTGTTTCAGCCTACTTATTTTTAAGACTCTGTATGTTACAGCTGCTAATAACCGTTGGTAATAAATGTGTAAAAAGCCACCACAAAAGTTAGACCTCAAACTAGTGCACCATCTGTAACTAATGTTACACACTTAACAACTATATATGTTTTCTTCTTATTCGCTCACTTATTGCTGAGAGGGTCGTGGGAGATGAGTCCTCAAACATTCCTTTCAGCGGGTCCTGTAGGAAGCAACCGTCACCAACTGATCCGGCTGGCTTCCCAAGAGAGACCAGCCAAGCTCATGGATAGTTATCTAACCATCTTGCTCGGAGTCTACCGTTGGGTCTCCTGTTGGTTGGTTTTGCCCGTAAAATCTGCCCAACGATTCTTTCCTGAGACATATTAACCACATGCCCATAGGGTCCGAATTGTGATCTCTCAATCCGGAGAAGTAGCGACTTTCTGATCTCCGAGTATCGTTACTCCAAAGACCCTTCGGTGGAACCCATTTCGGCCGCTTATATTCGCAATCGTATTCTTTCGTTCATTACCCCAAGATTCATGATTATAGGTAAGGGTTGGCACAAATACTGAATTAAAGACAGCGAATTGGCTTTTACACCCACCTCCCTTCTTCTGATTATCGAATGCTGAAGTTGGCGCATTACTGCACAAGCTCCTGCAATTCTTGCAGTTAATTCAGCTTCATACCTTCCATCACTCGTGAACACGGTCCCGTGATACTTGAACTTCTACACCTGCTTCTGTGGAATACCATTCACATGTAGAGTGCACTGCGCAGGCTTGTTTGAGAGGAAGAGTCACAGTGTTCGAAGCTCTGATTTTCATTCCAGCCATGCAGCACTCGGCATCAAACCTATCAAGTGCAAGTCGGATCACCTTCTGTCGAGTTAAGTAACACCATGTTGTTCGGATAATTGGTGCTAAATCGAAACCATTCAAAGTGGAAGTCAGACTCCGACAAGGGTGCGTCCTGACACCTCTCCTTTTCGTTATTTTCATGAACAGAATTGACATGCGCAGCCAAGTAGGAAGTATCACGACTGGCACGTATAAAATTAGTCGGCTAGAATTTGCAAATATATATGTAATTTGCAAATATATAGTCGCAGAGGCGCTGTAGTGACATACGACGTTTTGAGGGCATTTTAAACCTGGCAGAGCCTACCTCTCTTCAGGTCTAAACACAGTTGTTGTTTTTTTTATCTACCTCAAAAAGATGAAAGACAAAGATGATTTCAGCATGATTTAAACTCAGAGTGCACAGAGGCCTGGCACGAATGCTGCAATGCATTCTATTTGACGTTCTAACGACTCTGTCAATTCGCTGCCCAGAAATAATTATGCATATACAAAGGTATATATATTTGGACAATACAACAGGTAAAACCAACCAACAGGAGACACAGCGGTAGATCCCGAGCAAGATGGTTAATTAACATCTAAAGGGATCCAGCCGGATCAATTGGAGTAGGGGGAGGGTTAATTTACAAATCTGCAGACTCAATTTCCGGGCCCCCTTTAAAATATGTAGTGACCCATACAATTCACTGAAATCATACTAAAAAATTTTCCCGATCATACTAAAAAATGTTCTCCCTGTACATAACCCCTGAAGTTGAGGATGGTCGAAAAGAAGGAAAAGTCCGCTATTATTGCACCTATACTCGGTATTTTTTCGTCACAATTTTGAGAAGGTTGCTTCTGGGCGAAGAAGAAGAAGAAGAGCATAAAGGGAAGCAACCCAAAGATATATATTATTCACATGGAAGATAAATAATTGTTCCTACTTTTGGCACAAGGCCAGCAATTATTTCAGTACATTACTGGTACTTTATTTTATCGACCCCGTAAGGATGAAAGGCAAAGTTAACCTCGGCGGGATTTGAACTCAGATCATAAAGGGCCGTAACTCTTTGCTGCTAAGCATGGTGTCTGACTCTCTACCGATACTGCAATGCTGTGTTAACAACATACTTCTTCGGTATAGTGGACTGGTCGTACTATGGAATCGTCTATTGGTAGAAATCTCCAGTTTATAAAGCAGGGAGAGAGATGGAGGAAGAAGTTGGTTGTTAGAAGTACGATGGAAATGACAAGGGAAAGGGGCGAATGTTAATCAGGGTCGATATAAATAGATAGAGATACAAGTGATTATATAAAGAAGGGTACCTTGAGACATAGGAAAAATAAAGTGATAGAAGGAACAATATGGGGGGGGAGGAGGTAGAGAGGATGTGTTAAGAGGCGTTTTGTGATAGTGGTGGTGGGTTGGGTAGGTGAGTCGGTTATGAGTGAGTGAGTGGAAAAGAAGAGGTTATTAGAGAAAAGCGAGATAAAAGAAGTGGTGGTGAAGGATGGGACTTAGGTTAGAGCAAGCTGAAAGAGTAGTGGTGAAAGCATAGGCAGCAGCTGTCACGGGCGGGTGGTAAGAAAGAAACAAAGAGAAGAGCGGCTAAACGTACACAAATAATAGTGAAATGTGTTTGTTTAAAAATAGAAAATATCAGTAAATTTAAATGTTTGCTAGATATCTGGTTGGTTTAGATTAGCTGTAAATAAATACCTACCTAAGATTAAACTACCTGTTGGTCGGTGTAAAACTACTACCGTTATAAATATATATTTATATTGTATATGTGTAATTCATATATATATATATATATATATATATATATATATAAAACGTCCATAAGTATGTATATATATGTGAAAATGTATATAAATAAGTAAATATATATATATGTTTGATGTGTATAGTTAGATGTAAGTGTATTCATGTATTAAAGTGCTTATATATATATATATATATATATATATATATGTATATATGTGTATATGGATGTGTATGTATGTGTATGTGTGTACACATGGACTAGAGTATGTATGTATGTATATATGTGTGTGTCTATACGTGTGTATATAAAGATAAGTTGAGTATGAAAATGTATACACATGAGCGCGTATGTATGTACATGAATACATGTGTGTATATATATGTGTATGCATGTGTATATATATGTAAGTATGAATATGTGAATTGTGAATATATGTATTTTGTAGAGGTGTGCAAATATATTTGTTTGTGAATGCGTGGGTGAAAGGATACGTACACTTGAAAGAAAAATTTAAGTCTGAATGTTAATTAAGTGCAAACACAAAACCAACCACGCATATCTTTACTATCTCTAATCCTTCTATAGATTTAGAAAAATAACCAATAATATATTCTATAAAAAATGTCAAAACAACAGATGGGAATCTAATTACTCACTGCCACCAAGAATTCTCACTGCTATCGAAAAACCACTCCTTCAACTATTCTTCTAACAACTTCACCCCTCCCTCCTAATATTCTCTATAAAAACTAAATAGGTCCTCAGTAATATTATTCTGATGAAATGACAGTAAATAATAACATTGAAATATTGAATGTCTGCATAACTAAAAGTTTGTAGATAGCAGCTGTTTTAGGTTATGTAACTGTTATAGAAACACGTGTCAATAAATTCCTTTCAACTAAACTGTATCCATTCAAATCTTTCTATATATATATATATATATATATATATATATGTGTGTGTGTGTGTGTGTGTAATGTATGTATGCAAAAGGCAAAGAGAAATAACAAAGCAAACGACACAGTACAATGAAGAAATATATTAGTTTTACACTTGGGCGGTGCCGCGCCCAGGGCGAACACCACACTGTTCATCAGCTAGCTTGGGCTCGACAATCTCCCTATATCTTTTTGCCTGACACTTAGCATAATCTTTATCGAGGATGCTTAACAAGAAGATCCCTCTATAATTGGAGCAATTTCTCTTGTCTCCCTTTTTTAAATATGAGATTATCACTCCTGATTGCCATTGCTTAGGTGTCTTTCCAGAGATTCGGGCCACTCGGCACACATGGGTTAGCCAGAGAATGCCTTCTTTATTTAAGGCTTTTAACATCTCGAACTGAATTTCATCTTCCCCAGCGGCCTTGCCATTTTTGCTCTTGTGACCTCAGCCTCCAAGATATTAGTCATTGCTCCCAGATGCTGTTGTGGTTAGGTTTGGGAAATCAGAAAAGTACCTGTCTGAAAAGAGAACTCCAGGCGGGTTCCTGATAGTAGGTGTGCAGGAGGACTTCTTATTACAAAACGGCGGACAGTATATTTAATTAATACAACAATTAATAATATACAGTGAAAAGACCTTTACTGATTATTATATATTGATAAAGTATTGTCAATCTTAAAGTTCTTTTCGCGATGAGGTCACACAAAAACATATTGCTAGGGTGCAGGTAACAGTTGCCTTAGCTTAAAAATTTGACAGACCTCTTGTCCCTGCAGGGTCTCAAGTCAACCTTATGAATAATACAGCCCTGTCCACAACTTAACATGAAGATTCATCCAAAAATTATTGTATATTTTAGTGTTAACGCGCCAAATGTTCAAATTGTCGGCTGCTACTCATTCACCCTCCTCCCATCATTGCCACCATCTAACTGAAAACATTAATAATGTTGTTAGTCATTCTTTATTGGGTGACACTTTTATGAAACTCCTTTTTGTTGCTTCTTGTTCTATTTGATTGACATATCGATGTTTAGTCGAAATGACATTTATTGAGTGGTGGAACGTTGTTGAGGTGGTGGTGTTGGTGGTGGTGGTGGTGGTGATGGTGACATCTGTGCGTACATTTACAGACACGCGCATACATACATATACACACATTCATACTCAGAGACATAGACATACATACACACATACACACATACATACACACATACATATTATTTGAAATCATTTTTCTTTTCAGGTTTCATTTGATTTTCCTTCTCTACTTTTTTCAGTTTATCGACTTCGTATTGATTTTAATTGAAGAGTAGTTTTTGTTTCTGTTATTGTTGTTCCTGTTGCTGTGTAGCCCTAGATCAGTCTTGATCCAGCAGACCTATTACACCCGAGTAGTCTGTTCAACGTCTAGATGTGACCCACAGCAAAAAATAATAGATATACTTACTATATACTTCCTGTCTAGTTTATAACTACAGGAGGAATTCCGATACGCAATGGTTTACTGTATAATGTAATCTGTATATTATTTATGATGGTTTTTAACCCAAGATCAGCTCTCTGTGTGTGGTGGTGGTGGTCGTTGTGGTTCACCCCTAACGTCACTCTGATCAAGGGCATTCTAAGCATAGCCATTCTATCTTTTGTGGGGTGTCTAACCTTACATTATCCATTTTTCAAAACAGTAGATGTGACTTATGAATATTTGAGCGTCCACTCTGTTTTCCTTGTAAGCTCTTGTTGTTTACACTAAGGTTAGCCCCGATTGAGCATACCTGTAATTAATAGCATTGAAATTGTTACCAACACAGACCTATCAACTCTCACCCACTTTGAGGTAGGTGAGAGATGTCTTCTCTTGTGAAAATGGGTATAGCTTTCATTATGTAAAATCTCCCCATTTTTGACTCATTTCTCCCCGTTTTGGGACCCTTTTTATCATGGTACTCCCCGTTTGGGTTTTTAGAGGTTGGTAGGTCTGCCAGCACCTGCTTTTGTATATCAGTGATAGCCTTGTACAATGTATCCCTGCTTTTCCAAGATACTCGGGTATGATTTGAGAGATTTTGCGGTTATGTCTACGTTTCAGTTTGCACTTCGTCAGCGTGCCATATATCTGAACAAGGAATGAAAAGATCCTCTGCAAAGTATCTTGACTTACTGGAATGAATAGCCCAATTACTCTTAAACTACACTCTATATTTTTTTTTTTAATATGACAAAATATATTGAAAACCTCAGTATTCAATATATATTATCAAGAAAAAGATTGGATGGTCACAACTGGAACACTATTTGAACGATAGAGTCGGCAGGTAATGAAAATAGTAATGGCAATAGAGGTGGTAGTATTGGTGGTGGTGTTTGTGGTTGTTTTAGTAGTCGTAGTAGTTTTTGTTGTGTTTACACAATAAAATAAACATGCTCTATAAACACCACACTCTTTCTTCTTTATACACCGTAGCACACAACACCACCCACATTATTATCTCTTCTCCAATTTCACTCCATACACAACTCCACTTTCTATACACACCTTATTCAACTCAATACGCTACACCACATCACTCACTTTATATTCCACTACTCCGCCTCTACTACCTATAACGAGAGCCAACGAAGGAGCTGCTACGTGGCCATTCGTCCTGCTAGAAATAATAGCCAAATCTCCCTCACATCATACGTTGGATAATGTGGTGAAATCTCTGCACAGAAAAAAATACACGAAAATCAAGGCTGAAATGTCTTTAATCATACGTCTGCTCAATCAGAATTAACCTTGGGGCTAAGTAGCAACAACAACACAGCACCCCCACATACCATACCGTCCAACGCCATACCATACCGTCCAGCGCTATACCATACCGTCCAACCCCATATCATTCCGTATCTTATCATGCTATACTACACCACACCTGACCACCGACTAAAGGTGTAACAATCCTATTCTGAGCTCTTATATATCACTATTCAAATATGTCATACTGACACCACCCTAAAATGCAAGTACTGGGTGGTGGCAGTGGCGGTGGCTATGGCATAGTTATTATAATTATATTGTTGTCAATGTTGTGTTGTCAGTATTCTTGTTATTTCTATTGTAAACGAAGGGTTTATGTCGACCATACTAACTCACCATGCACCTGCTGACAGAAACATCAGGACGTCTGACACAATGCAACGCGGCATTTACTTACAGCTCTTTACCTTCTGGTTTAAAACCCCACCAATCCCGCTGATATCAATTTTGCCTTTCACAAAATAAAGTAGCAGTGATGCACTGGGGTAGATTTAAAGGACTTTCCCCTTACCAAAAATTATTGACCTGTGCCTATATTAGAAACCATTTATGAGTAAGGGCGGCAGATTGACAGTCTCGGTAGAGCATCGGACAACATGCTTGGTGGCGTATAGTTACAGCCATTTACGTTCTGAGTTTAGCTTTGCCTTTCATCCTCACGAGGTCGATAAATAAAATAAAGTACCAGTTACTCACTGGGGTCGATTTAATCGACTTTCCCCTTGCCCCAAATTGCGGGCCTTGTGCCTAAATCAGAAATCATTATTATTATTATTATTATTATTATTGAATGCCATGGTTGACGGAGGCTCGGCTCTGTAAGGTATAGTAATTTTTAACCGTTAAAACAATTGTAAATTGTTTAAAACTTGAACCAAATTGTTGATAAAGACACCCTCCTCCTCGTGAGAGGGGTCTTTCTGTCCGTTATTTGGCCCTTCGGGGTTAAATAACCAGTTATTGGGGTTTTGTACCCAAAATTTCATTTTAAACAAAAAACAACATGGCTACGAAAAAGAAATTTCATACGTCACTCCCACTCATTCCGTCTTCTTCTTCCTCAATCATCACTACAGCAGAGAGAAGATTGTCTCTCTCCCTCCCTTCTTTAAATGTGTCTCTCTCCCTCCCTTCTCTTTCGCAAGTGACGAAAGAAAAGAAAAGTCTCGTGCAAAGCGTGCAAGGTTTCTCCACGACGACGACGACAGCGACGAAACAGGTGTGCGGGAAATACGAAAACCCAGTTCATTCGTCTGACGTCAGGAATAATAGCAGTAGCAGCCGTAATAACAACAGCAACAGTGACAATGAAAACAACAGTAGCAGCCGCAACAGCATCACCAGCAGCATAAACAACAACAGCATTAGCAGCAGCAACACCAACAACAACCACAGCAACAGCGGCGGAGGCAGTAGTCGTAGTACCTGCAGCAACAACAAAAGTACCAGCAGCTCTGACGACAACAACAACAGCAGAGAAAAACCAATCTCATTTGCAGGTATTGCGAAAAACTTGGAAACAATCCTCATAACAAATGAGGAATTAGAGGAAGCGAAGAAGATGGTGACAAAGAACGGACACCGAGCAATCTGCAAGGCAGCGAAAAATTTTTTCGAAACCCAAGAGCACTGTACGGTCACGTACCGTACAGTAAGTACAAAATCCCGTAGGGTGGAAAGAGCCACAGAGGCCCAAATACAAAAAGCCTTGGGGTCTGTGTGGCAGAGGAAAACGCACATCACCCGAGGCAAAAAATACGCCACCGTAGACGTACTTTTTGCCACACCCCAGGAGGCAAAGGCCCAATCAGTAGTGACCCTAAGGAGCGAGGAAATGGTGTTGGTGCCCTCCTACTGCGGGCAAAAAATTGTGAGGGTCAAACTGACCCACGTCCCCCCCGGAATGACCCCTTCTTGGCTGGCCGCGTCTGTCCTCGTCGGAATCGAGGACAAAACAACTGTACTGCAAGTACAGAAAAAAGTAAGAGAAGATTGGGTCGGCTCCTCCATTGAGATGCTAATCCAAACCAACCAGGAGTGCATCGAAGCTATCCCGGATGTGATAGACTTCGATAACGGCACTCAACTGCCCATAAGTGTTGAGGGCAAACGCCCGAAATGCTTTCGCTGTGGATCGAAGACTCACCTCAGGGCCTTCTGCAACGAGAAGACCCTGAGAAAGGAGAAAACCCCCCTCCTTCCGAATCCGGCTCCACGGCTACCAGCAACAGGACAAGCGGCAACCAGGAACGATAGGCCCGTGGCACCCATACCCACTCCACGGAAATCAAAAACAGCAGCAGCAGTGGAAATACTAACAACAACAACAGCAATACCAAATGCAGCTGCAACAGAGACTCCAGTGCAAACATCACCAACAACAACAAGTGAAAGAGTGGAGTTGGTACCCCTCCCCGACCTCACAGAATCAGACATGGAGTGTGAGGTGGGAGAGAGATGGCAAAAGGTCGTAAGAAGGCACAAACGCAGAAGCAGCGCATCGTCGCCTTTGAAAAGGGAGGAAAGAAATGAGAAAAGGGTAAAGTCTACTGCAAAGAGACCCACAGCAGCAACAACACCAACACCATCACCACCCACACTAGCGCCACCATCACCACCGGCGACAACCCCACCGCCAACAACACCTTCAACACCACCACCACAAGCACCAACATCGCAAACACAACAACAAAACACACACACCCAGCAACAACGACAAGAAAATAGCAGAACCACACCCCACCCCCAGAAAAACAAATGCACGGCAATAAACACACACAACAAGAAACTAATGACTTACATAATTGAACACACAGACATTTCACAACAGGACTACATAATACCAGCACCAATCAAAACGCCAACTAACATAAGACTGCTAAAAATAGCACAGAAACAATACACAAACATTAAAACGAAATTCCCCAACGCAGTTGGTGATTTCAGGGACCTAGGAGGAACCATCAATCGAAGAGTATATTCAGACATTCTCTTAGAAGAGCCGACGACCAGCCGAAGGGACGATTCAACGGTCCCTTCACCAGACGATCAAGTGAAAAGGGATGTAAAAACCATCCCTCCTCTACCAAAAGTACGGTAAGTGGTCTTTCCCATCTTTTCCACTCTATTTTAAACATGACCTCACTCAGAATAGGCAGCATAAATGCGCGTGGCTTGGGGTCGTCATGGAAGCAGGGTCACCTGCTCAACAACCTCAGGTCACTAAACATAGATGTAGTGGCCATCAGTGAGACCAGAATCTCCGAAGCACGGGCCTTCGCACCGATCTTCGGCGGCTACGATGTGTACGCATCTCCCAGCCGTCCTGGATCGGGTGGAGGAGTTGCTGTGCTTTCTCGGAGAGGTTTGGATCTCGCCATACGGGCCATCTTCCTGGACCCAGAGGGTAAGCTGGTGGTGCTGGACGTGACCAGCGGAGACGGGCAAGCTTTCAGGCTAGTGGCCGTCTATGCCCCGACAGGAGCAGGGCGGCCTGATTTCTTCCGGCGTCTGGAGACCTTTCTTGGAACGTCCCGCTCTTTAGTGTTAGTGGGCGACTGGAACGGGATCTTAGATGCACGCTGGGACTGTGTGGGATTAGCGGATAGGGGTGGAGGGTGCAAGAGCCTCACCAACCTGCTCAGGCGTTTTGAACTGTCTGACAGGTACCGATTGGATTTCCCGAATGTGCCAATGTGGACTTGGACAAACCGCATAGGGTCATCCAGATCATATCTAGATAGAGTATTTTGTAGGGAAATAGATAGGTCTAGCATAGGCTGTCCACAATTCAAGATAGTCAGCTACACGGACCACAAATTCGTGACCTGTGTGCTTGACTTAGATAGGCTTCATAGACGAGGACCCGGCTACTGGAAGCTAAACGCGTCCTTACCAGCGCGCAAGGCCTACAGAGACCGGATTAGCGAACTAGTTAAGCGGGCGTTGACGGGGGCCATCGTCAACAACAAGTGGTGGTTTGCTCTGAAAAGAGCGATTAGAATAGAATCGATTAGGTTTAGTAAGGCTTTAGCAATAGAGAAAAATAGAGCAGAGGGAGAACTAGTTAGAAAATTAGACGAGGCGCTTAGCAAAGGCATTGCGACCGACGTGCTTGCGGCGAAATTGGCCCTTGACCAATTCTTCAATGCAAAGCACGAAGGCTGCGTTGTCAGAGCTAGGGTGCGTGCTCTCAGACACGAGGGGACGAAAGCCGTTCAATGGGCCCGAGTGGCGGAGGCGCGTCGTGGCAACAAAGCCACGATCCGGTCTTTGGTGGACCACGACGGGCGCATGCTACTCGATCCCGGGCAAATGTGTGAAGCTTTTCAGCGACACTTCGCTCAGCTGTTCGGGGGCAGCGGGGGGCCGGGTAGAGGGATGGACTTTAGTGTCTACCTCGACGGACTGCCGCGGCTCTCGGCCACTGAGGCGAGGTGTTGCGAAAAGCCGATAACAGCCGCTGAAGTACGGGAGGCAATGACTGGCTGCACAAGGGGTAAATCGCCTGGTTTGGATGGTCTGCCCTATGAACTTTACGTACAGATGCCAGACTTGTTCGGAGGCCTCTTGGCGGACGTCTACTGCAACTGGCAACAGAACGGGAGAATTCCCAGTTCTGTGAGCCGAGGAGCGGTGGCACTGCTGAGAAAGGATCCGAACAAGGGGGATAACATAGACAATTTCCGGCCCATAACTCTGCTAAACACAGAGTTTAAGATTTTGGCCAAGGTGCTAGCAAAGAGGTTGGCGCTTGTCGTTGGTGGTCTGGTGGGAGAGGCGCAGACATGCGCCATTCCCGACAGATCCATCCACGACAACCTCCACCTCATGCGATACATCGTAGAGAGGGTAGCTAGGGAACCTGGCACGGGTGGGTCCTTGATCAATTTAGATCAGTCGAAAGCTTTCGATAGGGTCGACCATCGTTACCTAGCGGCAGTCCTGAGGGCGGCTGGCTTTGGGCCCGTCTTCAGAGGCTGGATCGCTGCCATGCACAGCGACATCTGCTCTGTGGTGAGAGTGAACGGTCACCTGTCGGAACCGTTCAACATCATGCGCTCGGTCCGCCAAGGATGTCCCCTCTCGTCCCTCTTGTACGTATTGACGCTCGAGCCATTACTGCACAAACTGGAGACGTTGAGGGGAGTCCCGCGCGAACTAGGATGCGGAAGATCCGTGTCAGCATATGCGGACGATGTCACCGTAGTGGTGTCGAACGCCAAACACATCGAGGCGATCGGCACTACACTAAGAGAATACGAAGCGGTGACAGGAGCAATGATCAACCAGGAAAAGTCAGTGGGCCTGCAGCTCGGCACCTGGAGAGGCAGGTCCATGCCGTCCAACAGCGTCGTCGGGCGCTGGACGGACGGACCGGTTAAATTGCTAGGGGTCTGGTTCGGTCCGGACCTCCAGACGGACAAAAACTGGGACGAGGTGACGAGCAGGGTGGCTTCTCTCACCCAGAAATGGGCGGAGAGGAAGCTATCCCTGAAAGGTCGAGCGGAGGTGGCTAACGCGTACATCGCGTCTGTCATCTGCTACCGCCTAACCGTCGTACCTTGTCCTAAGCCTCGCCTGACTGCGCTGGAGCGTTTGCTCTTTCGCTTTTTGTGGAAGGGACGTGCTCCGATGGTCAGGCGGTCCATCTGTTGTCAACACCCGCTACGTGGAGGGCTGGGCATGCCGTGGCTGATGATGCGCAGGCACGCGCTCAGGCTACGACATCTCCACCTCTTCCTCGACGGTGATCAGGTGTGGTCCCCGTTTGCTAGACGCGTTTTTCCCCAGCTCGTTTCCTTGACGGAGCTGCAGTCCTGGGTCAAGCGAAGACCGAGAGGGAGCGCCTGGAGACTGGAATGTCTTCAGGCGCTCACAGCCCTCGACCAATCGGGCAATGTGATCGGTGGAAACTCCACCTCGGCGTTCTATAGAGGATTAGTGGAGGGGAAGAGCGACGACGTACTTGGGGAAACTCTAGGCGTCGACGAAAATCAACTAGCCAATCTCTTCGGAAGAACTTTCGGGCCAGGGCCTATGGACAACTTCCAGAAATCTCTGGCCTGGCAGTGCTACCGAGGAGCCTTGCCAGTTCGGGATAAACTCTACAGGCATGGAGGTGCCGTCAGCCGGGCATGTCCGAGATGCGCGCAGGGCGACGAAACCGTCCTGCACGCACTCGTCCAGTGTCCGAAAATTGCTGACTTGTGGGTTTATGTCGAACACATGCTGTCGCGTTTAGGACGGATCCAGCTATCATCTGAGTCTATCGTGAGGATTGCCCCGCCCTCCTCCTTTAGCCGGGAAGGGCAGGCAGTTTTTATCTGTCTGGTGGCCATGGCGAAAGAGATAGTATGGTGGACACGTTTGAAAGGGCTGAAGACGAGCACTTACCTCTTCGGTGATGCTCTGATTGACTTTTTCAAATTTCATTTGAAAAGGAAAATCAGAGTAGAGAGGGAAGTGCTCTCTTCCCAGCATTTTGTTGAAAGATGGGTGAGAGAAGCAAGAATGGCCCGAGTGAATGGGCCGACTCTGAGTATATATCTGTAAACTAAAGGTGGAAAACTGGGAGAGGGCACTTGCCTTGGTGGTCAGGGTCATTGTGGCTTTTTACTGGGCTTTCTCCACAAATGTCCCTCCGAAGTCTCCCCCCTATTGGGGAATTTTTCATTGTTATTTTCATTGTTATTTTTGTTACATCCTCTGTTTTTGTTTTTTTACACGCAGAAATGCCCATTTGTACCGTCCTGCATTGTCCTGCACTGTCCTTAATGTCTACTTTATGTAAACCCTTGTGGTTAATAAAGAAATCATTATTAGTGGTGGTGTTGGTGGTGGCGGCGTCAGCGACGACGACGACAACAAACCTAGCTTCGGTGAGAACAGTTTCGATCAATCGATAGTTTTCAATGGGATTGACCATCGCTATATAACAGCTGCTCCTGTTTTCATAGCTTGTCTGCATATAAAGACGACGTTACCATAATGGTTAAGGTAGTTGACACCATTCTAAAGCAAGGTTCCCATAATGTTTGATATCGACCCCAGTGGGGGATGAGACTACTCAGTGTGTCAATTGAACTTTTAGGTTAAAACCTGACATCTTTATAAGAAATGAAAATACGTTAAATATTGTTTTCTAATTTAGGCACAAAGCCAGCAAAATATATGAAATACAATAAAATATATAACTTGCTTATGAACCTGGCCATTATATAATATATAATAATTTCCTGCGGTCGATAAATAAATCACTAAACATCATTGCCATGTAGCAACGTTGTGGGATTATCCGCCTTGGATAATCCCACAACGTGGGTATCAAAACATATCAATTATGCTTGATATTTGTGCTTCTCAATAAAAAAAAAGTTCTATGGACGTTTGTCCAGAACAATAATAATTCAAATTAAAAGATATATGTAGATATACAGAGAGAGAACCATATATCTCATAAGAATACACACTATATTGTATATATACAAAGCACATATATCAAAGAAAAACATGTGCTATAGATGGAAATAATAAAATTCCTTATAGCGCTATTTCATGACCCGTAGTACCATAATTCAAAATTGATCTAAGAATCAAGCCTGAGTAGAGCATATTTCTTCCAGAGAAAAATAGAAAGTGAGAGAGAGAGGAAATAAGAAATAGATATAGAGGAAGAATCGACCCCAGTACTAGACTGGTACTTTTTTTATCGACCTCGAAAGGATGAAAGGCAAAAGTGAATTCGGAGAGCAGACAGTCGGAACGAATACCATAAAGCACAGGTTCTCAACCCATTTAGGCCAAACGCCCCCTTTTGTCCCTCGAAATCACCAAACGTGAAGGAAAGATAAGTGAAGGAAAGATAAGATTCAAACTGGCTGCGCTCAACGTGTCTTTGACCCAGTTGACTGGGTTTTTCCATTTTTAGGATCTCAATTACCGGTTAACGTGTCAATTACTGGACATGCCTGCACACCTGCTCACACACTATAGTTATGCTGTCTGCAAGCTCATTCAAATGCATTCACACTGGCTGTCTCAAAGACATACAAATATGGCTTATAAAACTTACCAAAATAAAGAGCCTTCCAGCCCCCCCCCCCCCTCCAAACGCACCCCTAACGCGACCTTGCTCCCAAACGCCCCCCTGGAGTTCCGAAACGTCCCCCGGGGGTGCATATGCTCCCCCGTTGAGAACCTTTGCCATAAAGCATTCTACCCGACGTTCTAACGACTCTGCCAATTCGCCGCCTATATACGTATATGGTATACCAATCCTGAATTTCAAAAATTAAATACATTCAACGCTATTACTGTCATTGTAGCAAAGAGTTACGGCCCTTTACGATCTGAGTTCAAATCCCGCCAAGGTTAACTTTGCCTTTCATCCTTACGGGATCGATAACATAAAGTACCAGTAATACACTGGGATAATTGCTGGCCTTGTGCCAAAAGTAGAAACAATCATTAACGGCATTAGTCCACTAGTGTATATATATAATCTATTGAAAGCCGAACTTTAACAGAGTGTTAATTCGAGTTTCTCGTTGCCGATTTTCGGTCGATTAATCGTCTCTGTGTGGTTGTCTGAAATATGACAGCCAGAAACTCGGAGTAATGATTTGTGACACTTCGGTTTCCAATGAATTGTACCACTCTACTTTCAATATTGAGTACACTTTTTTGTTCCTCTTGTTTACAATCACGTGTGTGTGTGTATTTATCAATATGGACACAGCATTTTCTCTCTTAGTTACTTGCCTTCTCCTCTTCTGACTTTGTTCTTCCTTCCTTACTTACTTTCGCACTCTGACAGTCAATGTTTAGAGAACGTGACTGTGCAGTGTACAATAGTATGCTTGCATAACACACACTAATACACATACTCTAATAAACATATACACAATAGTATGCTTGCATAACACACATTAATACACATACTCTAATAAACATAATGACAATAGTATGCTTGCATAACACACACTAATATACATACTCTAATAAACATATACACAAAAGCATGCTTGCATACACACATAGTCAAGCAACATATGCATTCACAATCTCAAACACATGTACATACATTCGTGGACGTATATACACATATTCTTCCAAACACATTCACACACACAAAGGTACACATTTATACATATACACATTTATACATATACACATGATCTCAGATCTTCCCACATATATATAAACACATTGACAGTAATTTGTTTAAATAACCAACCAAGAAGTGTCCATAATGAACAATATAATTGTTTATCATCAATTAATTATAAAGGGGAATGACTGTATACCTATGTAATAAAGTGGTGGTGGGAGTAATTAATTTCAGTGTTTTAAACATCAGACAAAAGAACAGTAGAGTCGTTGTTGGACCTCCGTCGGTACTAACGATGAATGTTCCAGCTGTTCGAACAACGAAACACCCTGCTCGTGAAATCAACGTGCAAGTGGTTAAGCATTCCACAGACATATGTGCTGATAACATAGTTCTCAGAGAGTTTCATCGTACCACTGTGTGACAAAGCTGTCCATTTGAATTACAGGTACAGTCCATCCGACGCGTATAGATATGGAGTGTATGCGGTGCGAAGAACACGATTCAGAGTAGTACTCAATGCATGATGAGATACAGACTGAGTATATCAATAAGGTATATGTTTGGCCTTTTTGCCAGCGGAATAGACTAGAAGCAATGTGAAATAAAGTGTCTTGCTCAAGGACACAGCACACCGCTCGGAATTGGTCTCACGTTGTAAGCCGAATACCCTTTACAACAGTAGCTATAGTGTAACTAGCAAACGCATACGTTGTTGTTTAGCCGCATGTCTGTCCTGATTAGACGTACCTATGACCAAAATCGCTCCTATTTTTATTTAGACATATGTCTATCACTAAATAATCTGTTTTTCATTGTTATTGTTATTATTGATGTTATTTACCCCTTTACAAAAATTAGATTAATGGAAGTGTTCTTGTTAATCGAACAACTGAATCCTCTTTGTCAAAACCAACAAAGATCCATTATTTACTTTACCAGTAATATACTAGGTAATTGCTAGCCTTGTGCCAAAAGTAGAAACAATTATTTACTTTACCAGTAATACACTGTGTAATTGTTGGCTTTGTGCCAAAAGTAGAAACAACTATTTACTTTATTATCTTTTTGGTGGATTGGCAGTATCGGTAGAGGGTCGGACGCCATGCTTTGACGCATAGAGTTACGGCCCTTCGTGGTCTGAGTTCAAATCCCGCAGAGGTTAACTTTGCCTTTTACCCTTACGGGGGTCGATAAAATAAAGTACCAGTAATACACTGGGGTAATTGCTGGCCTTGTGCCAAAAGTAGAAACGATTATTTACTTTATCCCCCATCTCTACCTAGTTATGATCACTCCGTCTTTTATTTAGCCACAATATATCTGATATGTATTTTCTTATTTTTAGCTGGTAAAGTGAAAAACACATCCAACAAGCGTGATGATTACGATAGGAATGCCTTTTATGATAAATCTCCTCTTTGTTTAGTGATGTAAATATCCTCTGTTGAAATACCAATAAGGGCCGAGAATCAATTAAGGATTTTTTTTTTTTTTTTTTTATCTATAAGGAAATATATAAATTTGTGAGGTTTACATATCCGTATGTTCAACGTATACATTTATATAGACATTCCCGTAGTCTCTGTTAATATCCTGTACTGAATATATGTAGCGAAATCTCTCCACAATACTGACCCCTAAAACAACAAGAGTTCAGTTGTTGTTGTTTTATTTCAAATTGAGGCCAGTCAGTCTGGCGAAATAGGCTAAATTGAGGTTATTTGAGATTCGACACTCGTTCCTCGGCAGAGACAGACATCACACGGATTTGCTCTAGCTGGTAGAGATATGTAGCACTTAGCCAAACACACCAGCCCTTTCGATAAACGTTCGGTAAGTTGAATTGCTGGAAGAAGTAAAGTATCTAACGTTTTGGACACTTGTCCTTCGCATGAAAAAGGTGTGTGTGTGTGTAAATCTGAGACGATGAGCATAGATCCAAAAGTTTGCAAAGGTAATTTGTTAAACCGGATGGCCGTTACATAGATAAGGAGTGAGGGCGGGGCATGAAGTCGATTGTCAGATCGGACGGACCAAGGAAACAAAGTTCTTTCCTTTGCTGATGCTAAAAGAAACAAAGTTTGAACTTAGATAGTGCAGAGTTAAATCAGATACTGCAAACATCCCATCCGATTCATTAATAATTCCGCCAATCCACCACTCCAGAACTAGTATACTATTTATTGATCCAAAGGATGGATGAAAGGCAATATTGACTTATAAATATCGAGGTATTTACATCCGACGCTCTTACGTCTGCTTAGATAATCTACCCTTAATATATAGATAAAATATAAACCCTACCTACATGGAGATTAATTGTTGTCGGTGGTTTCAGTGAAGGAGATAATAACTTCGGCTATTCAGCACATTTTTTTATCTATTAAATATTATATTGTCTTTAGTGAAAGGAAAATATCACATCCGTTTATACAAACAGCGACAACAGATGCTACAATTGTGTCGTCTGCTTTACTCTAACATTTTCACCTTGCCCACCTCCCTATCTCCCTCTTTCTCTC
>OZ024742.1:65256462-65258962 GCA_964016885.1 Eledone cirrhosa | reverse complement strand
GTACGTACCTGGTATGGCGTCGTTGTAGTAACTGGCCATAATAATTATATTCAGACTCGCCCTACAGACATGTTGCTCTATACCTTGGATATATTTACCTACCTATTACTACTATGTCTGTATGATGTTTTTTTTTTTTTCATTTAAATTATTCATTAGTCATTAAGGAGTATATTGATGCTTGCGCTCTCAAGTGTGACACTTTGTATTTTCTCAAATCATAAGTAATGAAATATTAATGTAGTACAGCAGTTTGCTTAACCTTCGACCATGTATATATCCTTTCCACGTTATATATATATATATATATATATATATATGAAAAAAGTTTGTCCTTCATCAGTGGTCTTCCAACCATCATAGGTATTTCATCGCTTTAAAGACCATATACCTCCGGTTGGTGCGAGCAACGGCTAAAAAAAGTCGTTGGGACACGTAAATAAAGGGGACGCGAGGGTAAACAAACAAAATGGTGAAGCAACAGAAAGTGATGAAGAAAGAGACAAATATATATATATATTAGCAGAGGTACCCGGCGTTGCTCGGGTATTAAATAGCAGTTGTGTATACCATTTATGTCAATACTTCAGTGCTACTTCGAAAACTATACTTTTACAAAATCATCGGCTTTTTCCAAAAGAGGGTTCCTGCCCCCAGGGGTCCCCTACTCAATATGTGCCAATGCTGAGAGTTCACATTCATCTGTAGGACACACGTAGCCCATGTGTCAAGTTTTGTGAAAATCGGTTGCGAACTCCAGAAGTTATGACGTTTTGTTGCATTGCACTGCAGTTCTTCAGTCGACTCCAAGGAAGTGGTTAAAGGGGGTTATCTGCCGGGAAGCCCTATAATCAATATCTGGAAAAATGAAAGTGCCCATGACCATCCGGAGTACATAAGTAACCTATGTCTTAAGTTTGGTGAAAATACTGTAGAAATGCATAAGGTTTATACACGCGCGCGCTCGTGTGTAGGGGGGGGGGGTATGTATTTGTGTGTGCGTATGTGTGTGTGTGTATGTCCGTCGGGGCAGCGTATGTACTGGCCTAAATCTTCACTATTTACTTTTACTATTTTAATAACCTGTCATTTTCGTTTTCAATTTTATTTACATCATTCTTAAACTCCGGGGGGGGGGGGGGGGGGGGGGGCTGGAAATCATTGTTATTTTAAATAGAATATTAGTCTAACGACTCCATATATACCATAAACTTGGTCTTGTCTTTGCATGAAATTGTTCTTCACGCTCCACATAACGACGTATTATCATCGCTTTTTTTCCGTTAATTGCCTGGGAACGTCTTCACGAACCAAAATATCGTCTTCCTGTTTTCGTTCGGTTGAAACGTTTCTCGAAATATTTACTTCTGCGTTCAGAGATTACTCTCAGTTCAATTTGAATAGGAAATTCCTGTTTCATCGATTTTCTCCGTAACCATGGAAGCTTGTACCCTAAAAGTCGACCCAACGCCTCTTCGGGTCATTCTGCATAACTGTGTAAATTTTCGCTGCATTCCACCAAGCCGTTTCGACGTTTATCCGACTACACTTACTTACTTATTTAAATATACAACGTCCGACCACTTCCAATTTATATAGTAGATATATGCGCAACATTTTTGTTACAGCTCTGAGTTCAAATCCCGCCGATATCAACTTTGCCTTTCATCCGTTCGAGGGTGATAAAATAAAGTCCCAGTTATGTACTGGCTCAATACTCTTCCCTAAATTGCTGAGCTTGTGCCTGTGTTAGAATAAAAAATATTAGTACCTTTACGTTTTATTTCCACTGGAGTCAATTAATCAGCCCCAATACTTTGTTTGGTCCTGTCTTGGTTGTGTCCCAAGATAGAACCAAATATGTATGAGGTTGGTTTGTTGCTCCGATTCCGTTATCGTAAGTATTTATATATCCAACATTAGGTATGGCAGCTCCTACTAACTGATACAC
The DNA here is from genome assembly GCA_964016885.1 of Eledone cirrhosa. Taxonomy (NCBI): domain Eukaryota; kingdom Metazoa; phylum Mollusca; class Cephalopoda; order Octopoda; family Eledonidae; genus Eledone; species Eledone cirrhosa. The sequence goes on along the minus strand of OZ024742.1, from coordinate 65,257,011 downwards.
GAAGCAACTGATTAGCGCGTGTCCTACTTCACTGCATATGTTCAGCATCTTGCCGATTTATCCTTTATGGACCAGCTGTTGAGTTTATTTGACGGTAGTCCCCACTCTTTCTCTCTCCCATGCCTTCTTCCAGGAACCTTTCATGGTAACATTTCCATACCCCGTTCTTTTTGGCATCAGTACTATCATTCTCATTGACGTTCTAATTCGCAACAATTCTCACCAGAGATCATTGGAAAACTGTTAATCGTCTGTCCCAAGTCAGGAGGCTCATCAGGTCGGAGTTTATCTCGGTTTCATTTGTTTAACGAATGAGAGCATAAGACTGGACGCCAGTCCATTGCAGGGTGGTACTCATTTTCAGCTGAGTTGATTAGAGCATCATGAAATAAAGTGTTTTGATCGAGAACACAACGCGCCACCTGATCCAGGAATCGAAGCCACCTCATTATGATCGTAAGTCGAACACCCTAACCACTACACTTAGAAGTCAAATGTAAAAGAAACTAGAAGTGACAAAAGTAAATTCCGTATAATTTCCAAGACAGA
>OZ024742.1:65231462-65251462 GCA_964016885.1 Eledone cirrhosa | reverse complement strand
GTACTGGTTTTAATCCAGCCAGCAAGGTGTGTAGCAATGGAATTAAGAGTCACCAAAGAGATTTTCCTACACTCAAAGGCAAGTTCTTTAACATCACATATTTTCATTCAATGTTACAAAATTTCAAGATGTTTGTCCTTATATTCTTCATCTTCTTCCTATTTTTTTTTTATTAATTTCTTTTTTCTGTCTTATTAAAACAAACATTTTTCTCACACATGCTCTGTAGTCAATTGAAAGAGATGGATGACAAGATGACATTATATTAACACACACACATATATTATGTGTTCCCCAAAATGTATACACACTTCAACAGCATTCTAATAGATATTGCCTGTACAGGTAATCAAAGTGTGTATACATGTTTTGGTGGGGACACCCTCTATATATATATGTATATATATATATATATATATATATATATTATATATATTTATATATATGCAACACACACACACCAATACATCTCCATATAGTCTCCTCCAGTCAAAAATAAACCACAACAGTCCAGTACTAACTTATTGATATATTGATGTTAGAGGTGAGTGTCATGGCGTACTTTTCTTTCTGCATCACAGGTTCTCTCTCTCTCTCACTCTCTCACACTCTCTCTCTCTCTCTCACTCTCTCACTCTCTCACACTCTCTCTCTCTCTCACACACTCTCTCTCTCTCTCACTCTCTCACTCTCTCACACTCTCTCTCTCTCACTCACTGAAAACACCACAAACACACACACACACGTGTACATATCTTAGCACATATGCTCTTTCTCTTACCTACCTACATACATACACACGCATATATACATACATCCACCAACATACTATCTGTCTTTTATACATGGAGGCACATGGCTTAGTGGTTAGAGCATTGGCCTTGCAATCGAAAGGTTGTGAGTTCAATTCTCAGACTGGGTGATGTGTTGTTTCCTTGAACAAGACACTTTATTTCACATTGCTCCAGTTTACTCAGCTGTAGAAATGAGATGATAGGGATTGGGGTCCCTATCATTCCACGGCAAAAAAGCACCCATCACTCACTGTAAATGAGGTTGGTGTTAGGAAGGGCATCCAGCTGTAGAAATCAAGCCAGAATCAGTTCCCGTCCCACCCTTGCAAGCAGGGAAAAAGTGGCCTTAAAATGAAATGATGATGATACATACACATACATGTACATATTTTAACACATATTCCTTATCCAATGGAACATAAAATAATGCACATATTAGTTGTCTTGTTGCTCTTCTTTGTTCATTTGGCAGTATCGGTAGAGGGTCGGGTCTTGTTGCTCTTCTTTGTTCATTTGGCAGTATCGGTAGAGGGTCGGGTCTTGTTGCTCTTCTTTGTTCATTTGGCAGTATCGGTAGAGGGTCGGGTCTTGTTGCTCTTCTTTGTTCATTTGGCAGTATCGGTAGAGGGTCGGGTCTTGTTGCTCTTCTTTGTTCATTTGGCAGTATCGGTAGAGGGTCGGGTCTTGTTGCTCTTCTTTGTTCATTTGGCAGTATCGGTAGAGGGTCGGGTCTTGTTGCTCTTCTTTGTTCATTTGGCAGTATCGGTAGAGGGTCGGGTCTTGTTGCTCTTCTTTGTTCATTTGGCAGTATCGGTAGAGGGTCGGGTCTTGTTGCTCTTCTTTGTTCATTTGGCAGTATCGGTAGAGGGTCGGGTCTTGTTGCTCTTCTTTGTTCATTTGGCAGTATCGGTAGAGGGTCGGGTCTTGTTGCTCTTCTTTGTTCATTTGGCAGTATCGGTAGAGGGTCGGGTCTTGTTGCTCTTCTTTGTTCATTTGGCAGTATCGGTAGAGGGTCGGGTCTTGTTGCTCTTCTTTGTTCATTTGGCAGTATCGGTAGAGGGTCGGGTCTTGTTGCTCTTCTTTGTTCATTTGGCAGTATCGGTAGAGGGTCGGGTCTTGTTGCTCTTCTTTGTTCATTTGGCAGTATCGGTAGAGGGTCGGGTCTTGTTGCTCTTCTTTGTTCATTTGGCAGTATCGGTAGAGGGTCGGGTCTTGTTGCTCTTCTTTGTTCATTTGGCAGTATCGGTAGAGGGTCGGGTCTTGTTGCTCTTCTTTGTTCATTTGGCAGTATCGGTAGAGGGTCGGGTCTTGTTGCTCTTCTTTGTTCATTTGGCAGTATCGGTAGAGGGTCGGGTCTTGTTGCTCTTCTTTGTTCATTTGGCAGTATCGGTAGAGGGTCGGGTCTTGTTGCTCTTCTTTGTTCATTTGGCAGTATCGGTAGAGGGTCGGGTCTTGTTGCTCTTCTTTGTTCATTTGGCAGTATCGGTAGAGGGTCGGGTCTTGTTGCTCTTCTTTGTTCATTTGGCAGTATCGGTAGAGGGTCGGGTCTTGTTGCTCTTCTTTGTTCATTTGGCAGTATCGGTAGAGGGTCGGGTCTTGTTGCTCTTCTTTGTTCATTTGGCAGTATCGGTAGAGGGTCGGGTCTTGTTGCTCTTCTTTGTTCATTTGGCAGTATCGGTAGAGGGTCGGGTCTTGTTGCTCTTCTTTGTTCATTTGGCAGTATCGGTAGAGGGTCGGGTCTTGTTGCTCTTCTTTGTTCATTTGGCAGTATCGGTAGAGGGTCGGGTCTTGTTGCTCTTCTTTGTTCATTTGGCAGTATCGGTAGAGGGTCGGGTCTTGTTGCTCTTCTTTGTTCATTTGGCAGTATCGGTAGAGGGTCGGGTCTTGTTGCTCTTCTTTGTTCATTTGGCAGTATCGGTAGAGGGTCGGGTCTTGTTGCTCTTCTTTGTTCATTTGGCAGTATCGGTAGAGGGTCGGGTCTTGTTGCTCTTCTTTGTTCATTTGGCAGTATCGGTAGAGGGTCGGGTCTTGTTGCTCTTCTTTGTTCATTTGGCAGTATCGGTAGAGGGTCGGGTCTTGTTGCTCTTCTTTGTTCATTTGGCAGTATCGGTAGAGGGTCGGGTCTTGTTGCTCTTCTTTGTTCATTTGGCAGTATCGGTAGAGGGTCGGGTCTTGTTGCTCTTCTTTGTTCATTTGGCAGTATCGGTAGAGGGTCGGATCTTGTTGCTCTTCTTTGTTCATTTGGCAGTATCGGTAGAGGGTCGGGTCTTGTTGCTCTTCTTTGTTCATTTGGCAGTATCGGTAGAGGGTCGGGTCTTGTTGCTCTTCTTTGTTCATTTGGCAGTATCGGTAGAGGGTCGGGTCTTGTTGCTCTTCTTTGTTCATTTGGCAGTATCGGTAGAGGGTCGGGTCTTGTTGCTCTTCTTTGTTCATTTGGCAGTATCGGTAGAGGGTCGGGTCTTGTTGCTCTTCTTTGTTCATTTGGCAGTATCGGTAGAGGGTCGGGTCTTGTTGCTCTTCTTTGTTCATTTGGCAGTATCGGTAGAGGGTCGGGTCTTGTTGCTCTTCTTTGTTCATTTGGCAGTATCGGTAGAGGGTCGGGTCTTGTTGCTCTTCTTTGTTCATTTGGCAGTATCGGTAGAGGGTCGGGTCTTGTTGCTCTTCTTTGTTCATTTGGCAGTGTCAGTAGAGGGTCGGGTCTTGTTGCTCTTCTTTGTTCATTTGGCAGTGTCAGTAGAGGGTCGGGTCTTGTTGCTCTTCTTTGTTCATTTGGCAGTATCGGTAGAGGGTCGGGTCTTGCTGCTCTTCTTTGTTCATTTGGCAGTATCGGTAGAGGGTCGGGTCTTGTTGCTCTTCTTTGTTCATTTGGCAGTGTCAGTAGAGGGTCGGGTCTTGTTGCTCTTCTTTGTTCATTTGGCAGTGTCAGTAGAGGGTCGGGTCTTGTTGCTCTTCTTTGTTCATTTGGCAGTATCGGTAGAGGGTCGGGTCTTGTTGCTCTTCTTTGTTCATTTGGCAGTATCGGTAGAGGGTCGGACAACATGCTTTGTAGTACAGAGTTACGCCCCTTTCTGATCTGAGTTCAAATCCTGCCGAGGTTAACTTTGCCTTTCATTCTTACAGTGTCGATAAAATAAAGTACCAGTAATGCACTGGATAATTGCTGGCCTTGTGCCAAAAGTAGAAACAATTATTATTACTATTATATTATATAGTAGAAAGCTGGCTTTGTCCTATGTTAGAAACCATTATTTTGGGTGAAAGATGGGTAGTGGATTGGTAGAATCAATAGGGCATCAGGCACCATGCTTCGCAAGATAACGTTACAGCTCTTTACGTTCTGATTTCAAACCCTGCCAAGGTTAGCTTTGCCTTTCATCCTTAAGGGGTTGATAAAATAAAGTTCCAGGAACACACTGGGGTCGATTTAATTGATCCCCTTCTCCAAAATTGTTAGCCTTGTGCCTAAATCAGGAACCATTATATTATATGGTAGAATGATGGCTTTAGAAACCATTATTATGAGTGAACAATGGACAGTGGATTGGCAGAATCGTTAGGCAATGATAGAATACTTGGCAGTTTTTGTTCTGGGATCAATTTTGCCCTTCATCCATAAAATAACTGGGGTCAGTTTACTTGACTTTTCCCTCCCTACAAAATCTGCTGGCCTTGTGCTTAAATTAGAAATCATTAATTTTATTTAGATAGGAGACTCATAGGCAGACAGAATGCTTTGCAATATTTGTTGTGGCTCTTTATGTTCTGAGTTCAAATCCTGCTCAGATCAAGTTTGCCTTTCATCCTTTTGAGGGTTGATAAAATAAAGTATCTGTCAGGTAAATTACTTTTCTCTTCCCACTTGAAATGGTAAATTACTTTTCTCTTCCCACCTGAAATGGCAGGCCTTATGCCTAAATGAGAAACCACTTATGGTAGTGGATTAGGACTGTTACATTCTGGGGTCAAATCCTGCTGAGGTCAACTTGCCCTTTCATCCTTCCAAGTTTGATCAAATAAAATACTAGTAAAACATTAGGGCCAATTTAATCGAATTTCCCTTCCCCTCAAATTGCTGGCCTTGTACCTGAATTAGAAATCATTATTATCACATAAGGGCAGTGGATTGGCAGTATCGGTGGAGCGTCAGACACCATGCTTTGCAGTATAGAGTTATGCTCCTTTACATTCTGAGTTTAAATCCTGTTGAGGTTAACTTTGTCTTTCATCCTTACTGGGTTAATAAAATAAAGTGCCAGTAATGTACTGGAGTAATTGCTGGCCTTGTACCAAAAGTAGAAACAATTATTATTATTATTACTACCAACCACCACCATCACCACAACCATTGCTACCACCATCATTATTTATTACTATCAACTAAAGGAGTGACAGATTCTATAATAATTGACAAAATGCCTTGCAGTATTTTGTTTTGGCCCCTTATATATGTAAGTACAAATCCTATCAGGTTTATAACTAATTATCTTTTCAATCCCTAGGGACTCGATAAAATAACAATTGTTAGGGTCAATTTATTAGATTATACTCCTACACTAAAATTTGTGACCTTGTCACCAGAAATCATTCCTATTGTTGTTGCATCTAATTACTAGTTTATAATTAACTAATTAAGTTATTCGAAACCACTAATCATGTGGTTTTAACCTATGTTCTTCCAAATTTGGTTTAGTCGTAAAATGGGCCAGTTTTGGTCATATTTTGGCTCCAGTGCAAGTCTGTGTAATAAGTTAATGATATATGGGTCAACGAAAGTCATTAGGCAGCGGCCATACTGGCATATCACCTTAAAAGGACTTAATCTTTCATATCAGTCCAAGCAATCATTTTTCAAGAATGGAACTTTTATTGATCTTTTCTTGAAATTGCAAGAATAGTCTCAGCTGATTGAATTTTTTTTTTTCCACTCCCCCATATTCAATGTGCAAGACCCTAATTGTATGTATGTATATGAACATGAAACCACATGGCTGCTAAGTGAACACTTTAACCTCACCAACATACCACACCTACATTTATGTACAAGTTTTCCAGTCAACTCTGATCCATCAAATCTATGATCAAAGAATTTCCAACACTGATCAGTTCATCTTTTCAGATATTATATATTTAGTACTAAATTAAAGTTAGTGTTAACATATTTAATGCAGTGTATTTTTGTTTGTGTGTTTGTCTGTGAGAGAAGGAGAGGGCTGGAGAATGTCCAACATTTTAATGCCTAACAATTGTGATAAATGATGGTGATAAATTATGGTGCAGCTTTTGTACATTGCAACAGAGGGTGGGCAATTAATCACCTGATGCATTTGAATCACCTCTAAAGGACTTGTCTGTCTATGCACCTGTGTGTGCACACTTGTACTTCACTGCAACTACTACCATCACCATAACTCTCACTATTGAGTGTATTCATGCTTAGGCGTTATCTGACCTAATGCAGCTGCAACACGACAATGTCTCGCATCTTTGCACCAAACACCGACCACCATTAATTACTATTATTTTATTTCATCTAATACAGCTCCCTTCTAGATTAACCTCGTCCTCTCCACTAGATTACTTTCACTACCTGTTATGTTCTATACCACCTCTAAATTCCCTCACACCACTAGAATATGCCAGGTATCATTGTCATCATCTTCATCAACATTTTACATTCATTTTTCTATAGTTGCATAGGTTGGATGTGTCTTTTCCACACAGCAAATAAATATATAATCAATACAACAAGAATGGTAGTATATATATATATATATATATATATATATATATATATATATATATACAGATGTGAGAAAAACCACAGACCCTCCATCTCAACTCACCTTTTGAAAAGCAGAAGAACTGCGAAACCGGTAAAGGAACCAAATAAATATATATATTTAAAAAAAAAATAAAACTTCAGTTGCATTTTCGATTTCATCCCTTTTTCTTTATACTTCCACTCATGTAGGACACCTCGGTTATTTTTCATTTTGTAAAAAAAAACCTCACTTTCTAATATATATATATATATATATATATATATATATATTTATTTACACTTATACATACACACTAACACCATTGTATTTCATTAGAAATACGATAATGAATGGTTTAATTGGAGCTAGAGCTACTGTCTTTCCAGAGATTGCGTGTCTCTTACATTTTTTCCAGTTTTGACATGCCTTTTCTTTTAACAACCTCTTAACAGAATATACTAGGTGCATCTTATTGTGGTGCGTGTGTATATATAAATGGTTTCTACAGGACTAGAACTGTTTCATTCGAAGGAAATCATCAGGAGTTTCCTGGTGATTTCCTTCGAATGAAAGTTCTAGTGCTGTAGAAGCCATTTCTATATTAAATATTGTATATATTCTACTATGTATTGAATACCTTACTTACTGTGGTTACCCCCGATCGAACCCAGGATACACATACACACACACACACATATGCATGGTCAGGTATTTTGACTTGGACCTCAACTACTACCACTATTGCTATATCAAACCCCCATCCAACACACTACCATCTATGACTATTGTTGCATGTAAGTGCATTGTCAATGTGCACTTACATCTCCCTCTTCTTCTCTTAGCTGTCACACTTCCAGTTTATCACCTGATACTGTTGCACAAACATGTCCCCATCTTTTTCTGAGTGACATCAAGACAGTTCCTTTGTAATTCATGTTTTGACTTGATTGTTGATAATGTTATTCAGTGTGAAGTTGGTGCATATGACTGTGTGTAAGGTGGAGGTGGGTTTAGGGTGTTTGGTTCACAATCATAAGCTTGTGAGTTTGATTCCTGGCTACATGTTGTGCCATTTAGCAAGGCACTTTATTTCATGTTGTTCCAAGTCATTCAGCTAACAAAATTTACTCATACTTTGTAAATTCAAAGGGCCAACTTTATCATACACTGTGTCACACTGAATCTTTTGGAGAACTAAATGTCTATGAAATTCTCAGTTATTTGCACATTAATTTCATGAGCAGACAGATCCATTGTTCAAACATCTGGACTACTCATTGGAACTACCAGATGTCCTGCAATCATCATCATGATTGTCCTATGTAAGACAATAAATATACTATCTGTAAGATAGTGAATTCATGCTAGTATATATTATATATATACATGCACAACTTTTACAGGCAGGGAAAGTGGACCTTAAATGATGATGATAATGTAATTTGGATAATCAACATCCCATGTCCTGCTGTCTGCATATCACATGCCTTATTAATTCCTATGCAATGATGATGTGTTTGACTTATGTAATTTTTTCTAATGTCTCTGAAATGTACATAAAGTTTTTTATTTAATAAATAAAAATATGGAAATGTAGAACGAAGTCTTAATATATACTAACACACACAACACATATACATATTAGTATGAACCAATGTGTGTTTGCAAATCTATAAATCATTTATTCTGCATTTCTGTGCCCAAGTAATGAAGTGTACCACTGCTAGCATATACACATAATCAAATATTAAAAAAAAGAATCCAAGATGGAAGCTGGTGGTGGTTTACATTGCCAAAATCTGCAATGTATTGGTATAAAAGTAAAATTGCTTAAGTAGATATGCCAGTGTGAAGGGAAGTTTCCTTACCTACTTTGTGTGTGTGTGTGTGTGAGAGAGAGAGAGAGAGAGCTGGTTGTGTGAGGAAGAAAGTTTGTGAAATTTTTATGTATGTCGGTCAGTAAAGTTTTCATCGACAGACAGCTCGTTTCCGTCATGGGAGATGTGTGATGTAAGGGAGTGAGAGTGTGATGTGTTTGTGGCCGGTGGAGTTTAGCAAGGAGTACAGCTAGCATATGATCTAGTAGTGGTGTAGAGTGGAAAGGTGTGGTGTGGATCTAGCACCTATGGTGTGGAGTAGTAAAGGTAGTGTCTGTGGTCTACTGGTGGTGATAGGGTGATGTTGAGTGAAGCTAACTGTGATGTGATTTGATGTGGTTTGGCAAAAGTTTTTCTAGTTTGATTAGTGTTCTGTAATGTAGAAATAGTAAAACACACAGGCTCATACTAATATATATATGTCATCATCATCATCATCATCATTTTACGTCCGTTTTTTATATATATATAAATACACACACGCACATATATATATATCTTCTATAATGTGATGTTATAAGCAGTTTTTGTGTTTTGGTTGTAGTGTGCTTATGGTCTAGTTTTGGTTGAATTTAATGTATGCTTGTGGTTAGGTTATAGTGTAATTGTGTCATGGGACTATAATATAGTGTAAGCTACGATGTTCTGTATTGTGGTGTAGTTAGTGTTCTATCAGAATGGTTTTTTAAAGATATTAAAAGCACAATTTTCTCCTAAGTGACATCCGTAGACCAGAGTTCATCGTGACCTTTGTCATATGTTTACGATGTTTATCTACCTCCACCCTCTTCACACATACACATGTGCTCTCTCCCATTCTCTTTCTCTCTTTCTCATATCCCATTCTCCCCCCCCCCCCTCTCTCTTTTCATCCCTTTATAACATTTACTCCTGCATGGTTCAGATTGCCAACATTTTAACTTTTACCAGTTTCAAACATTCAGCTGTGTCCATGCTGAGGTACACACATATAATGTGCCTGTGTGCATGTGACAAACTTTCGACATAGGTATGTAAAATGGGGAACAATAGAATAAAACTGAAAGAAAATATAAATGTACAATAAAATGAAAGTGAATCATAGATTGACTTCTAGCCTCTGATGTGGCACTCCTCCACTACTTCCTAGTTGTTTGCATATCTTCTTTCTCTGACTTCTTCAATATACTCTTCCCAAGGTACACTAAGTTTTCTCATAATCAGTTGTTTTGTCACATCATTGGTAATGATCATACCTTGCCAGAGCAAGGTTGTTATGATATGCTGTAAAAACTTAAGCTGTTTATTCAGATTAACAACTAACTGCTAGTCAGAGGCCATTGTAGTTTTTGCCTGTGCTTATGGCAGTGGTTTGGTTCGTAGTGTTTATGATCTGAGCAATAACCACCTTATGGTACCAATATAACAGGCTTCCCCAAAGGCCTTTGGATCAGTACTGAAATATTCTAAAGATTCTCTTTCAAAGCAGAGTGGATAGGAACATAAAAGCTGAAACTTCTCAAATCCATATACCAAATTTCTTATTTAAGATATTTGAACTGTATCAAGCTCACTTCCAATTCAAAGACATTATGTCATCAAAGTTCACTCAGTTCTGTTAACCAAAATGGTAACATGTAATTCTGTGAGGGAACCAGGAGATGAGTGTTAAACGTTATCACCCTTAGATCACGGTTTAATAATAAATAAAAATAAAAAAAAATAATAAATAATAATAATTGAAGGACATATTAGAGAATGTAATATTAGATACACTCTTTGAATAAAAGACTGGATTGTCTTAAAAAAAAAGACCCTGGATAGAACTCTAGTCTATCACAAGTAACTTCACTGGTTATTGTGTGTTCTTCCAGCTTCCTGAGGCCCAGCAAGCAGATGTACTGAGATATTTATAACTCATGCATTATCAATTATCAAGCAGTTTGTCTGGTGAATAAAGGAGTGTGTGTGTGTACATTGATTTGTTCCAGTTTAGCACCAGTCAGATCTGAATAAGAGTAAATGCTTTAGAAAAGGCATTCTAACCGTGGCTATCTTGTTTTCTCAGATATAGCTTTCCTCCAACTGTATTATCTAATATATCATTTTGTTTTTTACAAGAAAAAACAAACTATGATTTAAAAAGGTATTGGTTGCCGTTTCTATCAAACTAAATTGCTACATAGAGATTCCCTCATTGCTTCTTACAGTGACCAGAGTGGGGTGATGTGAGATAATATTGGCCTTGGTGTAATCTGTTGATGAATTCCTGCTTACATGTGGAACAAGATAACACATGTAATAATAATGATGAGAATGTGAAAAATACACACACATGTTCAGATCTGCTTCTTTATCTCTTTCTCCGTCCCTCTCTCTCTTATCTTCCCTTCCCTCTACCCCTCTCTCTCTGATAATTGGATGACAGATTAGCTGCTTCTTCTTCATTCACCTATTCCTGGGAGGGTTGTAGGGGCAGAATCCTCACACATGCCTTCCAGTTTCCAATTGATCCGGTTCGATCCCCAAGTGAGACCAGCCAAGCTCATGGATGTTATCCAACCATCTTACTAGGGGTCTACCCCTGGGTCTCCTGTTAGTTGGTTTTTGCCTGTAAAATCTGTCCAGCGATTCTTTCCTAAGACATTCAAATCAGAGCTGTCATCTCTCAATTCACTGAAGTCTCAATAATTGATTTTGACAGATTAGCTTTTATCTAAAACTTCCTTATGAGATGGGGGTGGGGTGGGGGATAGTTTTTTTAATGTTTTTTGTCCTCTTGTTATTTTATCTTCATCTTTTTGTCATTTTCTTCACTCATTCTTCTTCTTCAACTTATCTTAATTTCTTCTTTCACTTCGTTCCCTATATATATATCATCATCATCATCATTTTACATCCGCTTTTCCCTGCTTGCAAGGGTGGGACGGGAACTGATTCTGGGTTGATTTCTACAGCTGGATGTCCTTCCTAACACCAACCTCATTTACAGTGAGTGCTGGTTGCTTTTTGGCCGTGGCACCTCCACGACCACTTTACAGTGGAATGATATGGACCCCAGTCCCTATCATCGCATTTCTACAGCTGAGTAAACTGGAGCAATGTGAATTAAAGTGTCTTGCTCAAGGAAACAACACATCACCCGGTCTGAGAATGGAACTCACAACATATATATATGATATGATAAATCAGATTTTTGTTTCTCATTTTCTGTATGTTTCTGAGTGGTAAAGCAGAAAAGAAAAAAAGTAGTGGAGAAGAAGTACCAGTCCAGTACTGGGGTCGATTCTTCTTCTATAGAAAAAAATCGGTTGTGTTCGGACCTGGAGAGGGTCAGCTTCCGCTAGGTTTAAAAGTGCCCTAGATACACCGTTTGATGGTGCCTCTACGACTCCACAAGGAGTTATGGGATACATATATGTATGATATATGTATATATAGTCCTATATGAGTGAGACATGGTCACCCAATCAATCTTGCCTCAAGTGGGACAATTCTCAATAACCCATGCTAGCATGGAAGATAGATGTTAAATAATAATGAAGATGATGATATTATATATATCATCATTATCGTTTTAACATCTGCTTTCTCTTCTAGAAAGGGTTTGATGGGTCTACATAGACTAAATCAGGCAAGCCAGATTTCTGTGTCTCACTTTATGTACAGTCAACACTCCATTGAGTGCACAGGAGAGGTTGTCATGTCTTTGACACAACTGAGGATCCTCCCAACCCTTTTGTTTGACAAGATTTCTATGGTTGGATGGATGCTTTCCTATCACCTGATATATATATATACATACATACACAATTGTTACGAACAATTTTTCCAAACATAAAACATCTCAGTTCATGAATGGTGTCTCGAGTAATGAACAAGCAAGCTGGCAACAAATTTGGAGTATCGATGAGAAATCATCACTTGCTGTCTAGTTAGTTACTATTTGTCTTTGACACACAGTCTCTCTCTCTCAACATTTCATATGGAAAAATAGTTTCGGTTTATGAAGATTTCAGGTGACGAATGACTTTCAGGAATGAATTAAGTTTGGTGTCAGTACAGGACAAAAAGTCTAATGGAAAATAGATCTTTAACATTTATGATAATGATAATTTAGCAAGTGCAGTGTTGCCTGTTTTGTTGATTGAATTTAAATAAGACTGAAATATGTATGGAGTTGTCTCCCTTACTTAAAAGAAAAATGGGAAAGAAAAAAGTATTAGTCATTGACTAATATAATTATATATATTTTTTTTTTGGTCATTTTTCCATATCATATATAGATTCCTTGTTAACTTGTTAAATATGTAACAAATATGCAGCTAAGAATGATTTCTTACATAGGAACAAAAAACGAAGTTGAAGAGTGGGGTGCTGAGAAACGTCGATGACATTCACCTCAGGCCTCAACTAATAATTCATTTTATTAAATTTGACTCTGATGGGATTGGAACATCGAATATAAAAAATAACAACAAATACTCCACTCCAAAACCTCTAATAATCTACCAGCCCAAATATTTATTTGTATTTACAGCTGGAGGGATCTTCAGCGAGTGTGTCACTGCCAGATCAATTCTCTTCAAAATGCCCCTCCATTAGTTTATTCATAGTGCAATTGTGCCAGTGCCCCTTTCAGGATGGCATAAACAGTAAGGTGGAAAATAGTCATTAGAAAAATCAAGCTGGATTTAGAATGAATGTCTGGGTGTCTTGTTTATATATGGTGACCACCTATCATTGGAATCACAACTAGTTGATTGGACGTCTGTGATTGCTGTACAAGGTCAGCTGCTATTCATAAAGCTTTGATTTCACTGGTTGGAGCCAGCTCCACCATTATTAATATCGGGGGGGGGGGGGGGGGGGGAATACCTGCAAACAGACGCAAGCAGGAATAATAATGTGGTAGTGGTACAAGCAGTAGCAGAAGCAAAGTCTCTGTACCACTGCCTATTTCTTCTACACCCTATTACAAAACAAAGACCAAAGTCATGTACATCTGTATAACAAAAGAAAAGAGTCTCATTCTGGCAAGTACCACCACCAACAACACCACTACTACCATTAGTACTACTACAACTACTAATACTGCTACATTTATTACTCTGCTACCACCACACCACACCACCACTAACATGCACCCTACCTCCACAACAAGAACAATATCTCTACTATTATAACACCACAACAAACATCTAAAAAGACATTCCTGTCAAACAACCTATTGTATATATTAACACAAATGTATAAATTTGTTCATACAATCACTTGTATATATGTATATACAAACACACACACACAAATATATGTATGTTGGAGAATATGTGTGTGTGTATACATGTACACACACACACACACATCCATATATATGGACACATATAACCCCCACCATATATATATGGTGGGGGTTATATATGTCCATTTAAACATTTTTTAGATAGGATAAAGTGGCTGCACCTCATGACTTTCAACCCCCATTCCTTCCAAGTTAGATGCAGGAATAAAAATAGGTGGGGGAGAGTATTTCAGAGTATAGCTGATTGAGGAATTTGCTTTGCAACCGCATAGTTTGAGGTTTAATCTCACTCTGCAGCACTTTGGAAACTGTTCTTTATGTCAGGCATGTCAAACATGTGGCCCACGGGCCGGATGCAGCCCGCACAAAGGTTTTTACAGTACGAGCATGTTTTATCTTCGTAATATAAAATTTAAAAAATTGGTTGCAATGTGCACAATTAGTTGTCATGTGTGACCCTCAAACAACACATATGCGGCCCATGTGTACCTTGGGGGACTCAGTTTGACACACCTGCTTTATGTGATGCCCAGTCTTCAACTTTTGTCTATGAATTATGGTGTGTATGTGTGTGTGTGAAAAACTTAAGTTAACTGTGACTATATTTGGAATTAGAAGACAAAACTCATGGTAAGATTGTTAAAAATCAGAAAACTGAATGCAAGAGAGATAACTCTAACAATATCAGCTCGTTCAAATTTTTTGACAATAAGGACAACTCAATTAGGAATGGATGTTGTCATTAAAGTCAACTGGTGAAAACCTCAGACATGTTTCGATCTCGTTAGATCTCATCAACAAAGCATATTTACATAAGTTGGCTAAGCTTTAAAATGATCGGATTTGTATTGAAGTAGATATGTTGATTATGTATATCAACAATAAGGCAGTGGGAATATGTATATTTAGGTAGATAGGCAGGAAAGTAAATATTGAGAGAGAGATAGATAGACAGACACGCAGACAGACACACACTCACACGTATTCGATAAGCGAGGGGAAAGAAAGACATAGTTTGACATTTCTTTCACTGTACTACAGAAACGTTAATAACTACCCCCGTTGCTGTCAACCTACTGCCAATCAAACTTCCACCGAGTTTCTCGATATTCTCACTTTTGTCAGTC
This sequence comes from Eledone cirrhosa, assembly GCA_964016885.1. Classification (NCBI taxonomy): domain Eukaryota; kingdom Metazoa; phylum Mollusca; class Cephalopoda; order Octopoda; family Eledonidae; genus Eledone; species Eledone cirrhosa. The sequence goes on along the minus strand of OZ024742.1, from coordinate 65,236,621 downwards.
GGCCCTTCCTAGAAGACGACAACTGGCGAACCAACTCTCTGACTAATTTCGATTGTTAATTGTTAATCGGGTAGCATTCCGAGGACATAACGAAGGAAGAATAGTTTATTTTAAAAAAACCTTATCCATCTGGCCTCCTTCGAGGAAAAGAAGAAAACAACAATAAAAGTAGCAAATAGTCTTAATTTATAAAAGTGCGGACAGAAGAATATAAGTACCCAACACTATCACGGTCTATTACCCACCGCACACCTACTATATAATACGAATTTGAATAAGTATTTTTTTATGATATACAAACATTTCCAATATGTGTGGAAAACGTAGGCCTAAGGTAGGTGTTTAAACCCTTTTTTTTTTTTTTTTTTTCAGTATTTACGATTTTATTAGTGGGAGCTACTCAATCTAATAAAATAGTTTAAAAATACAAATATACGACCAGCTTTGTATGTTCTGTTTGGTGAAAAGAAAAAGAAAACTAGATTCAAATGTATATTTTTATAGATTACCTGTAGGTCGTTTTATAGAAATCATTATTGTGCTGACGAACGTGTGTATAATACGTGATATAAAGTGTTTTTTTTTTAAGAAAGTATCTATAAGAGTGTGTTTTCTAATACTTTATAGTACCTGGGGGGGGGGGGGGTCTTTCTTTTCTTTTCGTAAGCAAAATTTCTGAATTTCCAAGTTGTTAATCCACTTTAAACACATTTTGAAACAAGCAACAGGCTATTTATAGTTTTACCTTATTTATATTAAACATCCTTACATACACACAATTCCGGAATTCCCAATTATTTATTTCGGTGCAGATTCATTTACCTCATAACTCATTATGCGTAAAAATGTTTGTAAATTCACACTGTACTTTTTATTAAAAGATTTTTCAGGCAAAACTAGGTTCATCTAAATTGTTAATGTGGTTATGAAGAAGAAATCATTCGCTTTTTAATGTGTATTTTTGTATCTTTTTAAACATTTAATATGCAAAATTTATCGATTTAAAAAAAAATTCTTGTTCGTTTTTATGAAGTATTTTTGTACTGATTTTTTTAAAAACATTTAATAGGCAAAATTTATCGATTTTCCCGAATTGTTAATTATTAAGTTTGATTTTTTTTTCAACAGATTTTCGAAATTATTCGATTCCAAAGTTTCACTCTACCTTATTTATCTTAAAAGTCCTAAGCTTGGTGTTTGCATAAATTATTCATTATTACTCTAAGATGAATGAAAATATTAAATTTACAAATAAGAAGGAAAAGTATTCTACAGAAGTAGAGCGTAGATATCCACCATAGTGCTGGCATTATTCTTAGAAATCTTGCCATTCTGAGTTCAAATCCCGCCGAGGTTAACTTTGCCTTTCATCCTTACCAGGTCGATAAAATAAAGTACCAGTAATACACTGGGTAATTGCTGTAAGAACAAAAGTAGAAACAAATATTCTTAGTAATCTTAGCATTAATATATATATATATATATATAGTGTGTGTGTGTATAATTTCTAGATTTGGGTTACAAAATCTTTGGGATCCATTTAGCGCAAAACAAATATTTTTTAATATTCCAATATTTTCATTACCTTTATTATAAATGTTGTATGTGAAGGAGGAGCGTAATATTTACCTATAAATGTCATTCGTTTTAATGTTTGTTTTTCATTAAATTATATTTAAATCGGGTTTTAAAAATAATCAATCGAACTAATTTAAGGTTTTGTAAACTAAACTTTATTTTCTGTGTGTCAAAAGAATAAGAGTGGAATGCAAGGTCTCCAAAACAATTTTTTTGTTAGAGATAGGGGTTGGAAGCTTTTATTTTATCGATCGCGGAAAGGTGAAAAACAAAGTATTTTGTCCGATGCTCTAACGATTCTGCCACTCTCAGATAAAAAATAATGATGATAATAATTATCATGATGATGATTTCTAAGGTAGGCTCAATCCGATATTTTTACGTATGATGTACATACGTAAACTTATGTAGATTTGCACAGGCACATATAGGTATACAATCTACCTCTCAATGTATGTGTTTGTTTGTATGTATGTATGTATGTATGTATATACGGAAATACTTTATATATATATATATAAAGTATTTCCGTAGGAAAGGTAAAGGAGAGTGCTCTATGTAGGCTACAGAGCTATTTAGTTATGTAATAAACAACATAAGACAATTATTTACCAAAGGTTTCACGAAGACAGACGAGCTTGACACAGACGCCTGAAATCGTTCGTCAGAACCTTCGTATTGCATTTGCCCTAGACGTCTGTGTCAAGCTCGTCTGACTTCGTGAAACCTTTGGTAAATGAAATAATATATATATATTCACATGGAATGTAAAGAATGTATTAATATATATAAATACATTCTTTACATTCCATGTGAATGTATAACTTAGTAATTAACTGTTTCAGCATCAGTTTCTGGTGTGTAAAAAATAAATGCATTCTACCATTTACAGTTTATACCTACCTATCTAAAAGAATTTATCCAAATTCATGCCATTGGCCTATTTGATTTATCTCCCTTGACTTATTTGTTGCTTTTTATTAATTTCTATGCACGGGCATATTGTCCATTCCACCTATATTTTCTACATTTCATAAGGGCTATTCTGGACCCACCTATATTTTCTACATTTCATAAGGGCTATTCTGGACGATAATGTATTAACTTCTCGGTTCCATTGAGTGTTTTGTGATTACCTTAAACAACTTGAATAGTACCTGCTACATGACAGCTACATTCCAATATATATATACACACTATATATATATATATATATATATATATATATAGCTTTGATAGTTTTCGCCCAAGCTATGACTAATTTAATAGCACCATCTAGCGAAGTCTTTCAAATTATAATTTGGACACCATGACCCACTCAAGTAGAGAGTTATTGTTTTCGGAGATATATCCAAGTGTAGGTTTATTCGGATTTTCTTGGGGGAATTTATCCAAAGACTTTTTGAATTTTATGGGATCTGTTTTTATGTGGTTTTGGTGTAATGTTAAAGAGAGCTGGACCAGTTGAGGTGAAATAATTGTGCCGTAATGTTATGAGATGCGAGTTTGATCTTTGTTGTGGGCAGCTATCATGGACCCCAAGCCTTGGGTGTACTTTAAAGATGATGCCAACTAAATTTGAGCAATGCTGGCGGAATATTTTCTACATCGTGCAAATAATGTAGTACTCACTGCGGTTTTGGAGAGATATAATAATAATAATAGGTGGATTCCAAATGTGTACCAGGAGGTGACCACAATTAAAAAAAGCTACTCAATGCGTTCGGAGAATATAGGCATCGTTATTTTATTATAGAAATGATGATTTTTTACGAATGAAATAGTTCTAGTCCTGTAGAAGTCATTTCTATAATAAAATAAAGATGTGTGTATGTATACAAGCATGTACATTTGTGAAAATTCACTAGCAATGAGTCAAATACAAAAACCCAAAAGTTAGTACAGATTTCTATTAATTACTGGTCAATTGGTCATGTCACTGTAATTAAGCAATAGTTGACCACTACTGACCACCCTTCTGTTGTCTCTGCAAGTTTATTGTTTAAGGTTTACAATAAATTATATATCTTACACTTGAACTGGTCTTCTACTTACCAACTAACCACTGTAATTTACAATTCACTCACCACTGGTCATCGATGGATACGGCCAGCTATATCATCATTGGACCATCACTACCAATGTGCTAGTATCCCAATTTTCTTTCTCTCATTCCTGTTTCTTTGATAAAATGTCTCCCTCACTCTCTCATAAATATTTTTTTTTTACTCTCACATTCTTCTTATCCCCCTCCCTCCCTTCAACTCTCTCGTTCTCTCTCCCTCTCCTGCGTCTTAACTAATTTCAACATGCCTCATTTTTTGTTGACTCAACCAGTATGGTTGTGTCTGCGTAGCATCTTCATCATGATTTAAAATCCGTTTTCCTTGCTAGCAAGGTTTGACTGGGTCATCACAGCCTGGGTCAGGGTGGAGCTACTGACTTCTCAGATAAGCTGGGGGGGGGGGGGGGGCTGCATCTCCCTTACATACGTTCCAGCACTCTACCGAGTGCATTTTATCGTAGCACCAACATGAAAGTTTTCATGTTATTATCGCAGCTGAAGCGTCTTCCATATATGCTATATATATCCCTACACACACACAGGCAGACATACAGGTGGCTTTCTCTCTACATGGTTACTAATTCTGCAAGAAATAGCACCGAAGTTTTCTTCATATCACACTCTTCTATCTTACAAAATGGACATATTTGTTAATGTAATTCTCAAAACACTGTCGCGTTTGACTTAATCGTGTGACCGTAAACAGGGCCTCTAAAAGTGGTGGAAGAACCACAAATCCTAGATGAGCAAAGACGGGCTTGGAAGATTTGCAATACAGTTGATCTAAAGGAGCCCAAAGGCCAGGTGTTAGAATTAAACATTAAGTTTCACACCCAAGGTATGGTAACAGCTGGAATATCTTTGATTAGAGGATTTGTGGATCTACGGTGACCTAGGTTTAAACAACATTTTAACGCTTTCACTACCATATTTCTTATGAAACATACTGCCTATGATTTTTAAATCATTTTGAATTTGAAGAGATTTAATCATATAACTAACTTTCTCGTTACTAAGCTAGTGTTTTCAAAAAGGTTCTTACATAAAATTATGATAGGTTTTTAGATGAATATAAATAACCTAGCAACAATTTTGTATCTTAAAACCAGGAGTGGTTTAGTATCAAAGGATTGATTTGCAGCAGTGATGTACTTGAACATTTGTCTATATAGGGAGAGAACCGGTGTGTTGTGTTGTGATTATGGTGTAGTATCGTGTAGTCACCCCCATTTCTCAGTTAATTGTGTGTATATTGTTACGTAGTATAATGGTTCGGTGATTGTATGTTCTGTAATGTCTCGTTTTGTTTTGTTTTTTCTTGTGACAAAACGTTCCGGAATGTTGTGTCCACTCAGTTTTGTCTGCTGGGTACGTATGTGTATAGTGTGTTTATAACCGTTTAGACATAGACTGATATACATATGATTATACATACTTAGGAAATTTAAACTTCAAGTACAATCATTTTATCTATAAGTATATAGGGAAACATATATTTATGTAATTTGTGTGCATA
>OZ024742.1:65133137-65223762 GCA_964016885.1 Eledone cirrhosa | reverse complement strand
ATATATATATATATATCTCAAGATAAGCAGAACAAGTAAAATTCAACCAATTTTTCAAAATAAATCAAAATTAATATACAATTAACATTAATCAAAATTAAAATATAATATAAATATTTACCTATTCTAATGGCCCTAACTGTACAGTTTCACGGTGCAAAACATTAGATATCACGTGGATATTAATGGAAAAGCAACGATCATCAGAGAAGCATTTTCCTGTCCTAGGGTTAAAAACCCCAGGAACGACAAAATATATGACCTCACTCCAACTAATACAGGTCTGAAAGGTCGTGAAAGTGACCCGTAAATACATTGGTGTATAGTGAAGGCGGGAAATCGTAGACTAGCCGTCTATGATCGCTACTAAAAAAGATTTTTAGCAACTATTGTATATATATATATACACATATATATATATATATATATATACACATATATATATATATATATATATATACATATATATATACATATATATATATATATATATATATATATATATATATATAGATACAGACATATATATTCATTTGTGTATAATGTGAAAAAATTATAAAGCTGAATTAAAGATCAAAGTTGTGAGGTCACATACTAAAGCTAAATATTTACAAAATGTTATTTGCTCCCCGTCAACAATCTTTCGTAACAGATTGTTACTGCTTGAATTCTCTTGTGGTGAAATTATAATTTCAAACATTTATATATTAATTAATATTAATCAATTCCTTTTTAATACATAATTAAAAACATACATGGCTGTAAGGATAAAAAATTCACTTTGCAATCATGTTTTTGCTAGCTTAAACTTACAGCATGACACATTGAGCAAGTGTTTTCTATCAAAGTCTTGGGTTGACCAGTGCCTTTTCAGTGAAAGTTGGTTGATGGAAACTGGGCTGATATCTGATATCTGTTCTCTGTGTGAATGTGTGTGTGTGTGTGTGAAATTACAGTAGACACCTTCAATTGAGTATGATTTGGTAGTATGTACTGTGTTTTCACAGACATCCTCTCAATCTTTCTTTCCTTGATCCAGCAGAACTTCCATGATGAGGTGGCTGGAAAGAGAGAGAGAGAAAGAGAAGTGCTAGAACTAAGGTGAGACTTTCTTTAGTGACCCTGAAAGATGAAGTGGACCTTGGTAGGATTTAAACTCAAGAGTACAGAGACCTGGATCAAAAGACCAATTTTCTGACTGCTAAATCGTCCAATATATATTTTTGAAAGTGATAGCCAAATAAGTTCAGTACATTGAACATAATTACCTTGTATTTAGTTTTGAGTTACATCTCTTTAGGTCAGAATATACTTCACCATTCATCCATTAGAAAGTCAATAAAATAGGTACAAAACAAGGTACTGGGATCAATATAATTGACTAAAAATCCTTTGATGGTGTCATTGGCTATTCATTTGTTTGTGTATGGCATTGGAGGTGGGTGTTTTTATATGTTCTATATATTTGTGGCAGATTGGCAGTCATTAAAATGTCAGATAAATTACATTGTGGTATTCATTCTAGATGTCTGCTCTCTCTTAATTCAAATTCCACCAAGAACTGTGCCTTTCATCCTCAAGGTTGATAAAAAAAAATCCACCAGTTCAGTTGATTCTTCCATTACATTTCTCTCTTTCTCTCAAAGAAATTGGCTGTGTTTCAACCTTGAGTAGGGTTGGGCTCCTCAAGGTTTAAAGTACCCAAGACATGCTGTATATCACTATGACACCCATACAACTCCATCATGTGCTACAGATCACAGACTTATTTGTGGGAAGGTTATTTCATGTACTCAATATAACCCAGTGTGAAGCAAGTTAATACTTAGTTCCAAGTCAGCTCTGATCTAGCAGATTTATCATCAAAGGTGTTCCTGATGTGACCAATATGCCCTTCTTTTTTTTAAAACATCCGGGTGTGGCATTAGAGGAATTTGGTTTTTAATTCTAGTGGGTACAGTGGTCATGTTGAGGCTCTCTTAGTTAGAGCATGTTTAAAATGAGGTTGAATAGAGTATAATTTTTTTTTTAAATGAAAGGACAACTTCGAGGTGTGACATTATATTACCAAAGGCCTTTTACCAAGTATGGGTCATATATACATGAGAGTAACATTTTAAATTGAAGGTTGTATTGTCCATACTAAAATATGGTACCTATTTACAACTAGGTAGACTGTATATGGACTGTACCCCTACTTACAACCTATCAGTGTACTTTACCTCCATATGATGTCTATTTACTGCAAAGTGAACCATATCTCTTTATCTAAATACAGCTGGTTGGGATGTATCTCCATATTGTAATTATTTAGAGTATACGGATGATGTAGAACTGGATTGTTGTAACTGGAATGGTCTTGATCAAAGATCTGCTCGATGAAGGATAACACTGGGTGAAACAACAATCAACACTAAAGTCTCAGCCACTACCCTCCGACCTTAAACTCTCGATCAATACCCACATGTTCTAAAAGCTCGCCAGAACCTGACAAACCTGCTACCAGTCATCATACATCAACCACTACTCATAAATCAACCGACCTCAATCACTAATCACCTACCAATAATCACACCCTAGCCATTACCCACCAACCATACCTCAGATATAAACCACTCAAGTCATGAAACCCAGGTTTAATGTGGAGCATATTTCATGGTAATTAGGATGGTTAAGTATAATGTAATTTCAAGTCATGTACTTGTAAGGCACATTTATCCAATTAACTAATTAAAACAACTTACATCTAGCTAGATACAGGAACTGTTATATAAATATGAGTTCACAGATTTATTTGAGAGTCTATTTTTCTGTGAGGAGTGGATCTTGTTTTGGTATTGTTTTGTTTTTTTAGATAGGTTTGTGTCTACATTCCTAACAACCATCATAATATATGATAATTATCCTTGACATCTTGTTGGACACTAGCTAACATTAGTTAGGTTGAACATCTTTGTTTTATTATTCTGAAGGGTAGTGGATTGGCAAAATCATTAGTGTGATGGACAAATACTTTGTGGTATTCCTTCCAGCTCTTTATGTCATGAATTGAAATCCTTGTCCATGTTTTCTTGATAGGGTTATGTAATATTTGTTGTTGTTTTGCTGCAGGTCAGTCCTGATCCAGCAGATCTAGGATACAACATTGACCATCCCAGCTTTTATTCAAATATACTCAACCTTTTTTTAAAGCTGGTGTTGTGCGATCTGGCTGTTATTTAATATTTCTAGTGGGTCAAATAACCTGCAAGGCGGTTCCGTTGTTTGAATATTCTGATTTATATTTTAACCTCTTTGATACCAACCTGCCTGAAACTGCACCTATTTAATATTTATCTAAAACCATCCATCATAATTTTATATAAGAACCTTTCTTACTTTATAACCCAAACACCAACTAAATAATGAGAACGTTATTCATATTATTAAATCCCTCCAAATTCTTGGTTGTTTTCATGTGGTGACACAAGGGCTAATGATATTTTTGTTGTAATTTTTCTAACCTTTCATGGGTTTTTGATTCGTAGGAGTATTTCACTCAGTAGTGCAAGCCAAGAAAACGCTCAAGAATCTACAGAGTTTGCTCTATTATATACTCCCCTGCACACACAGACACACAAACCTCTTTCCTTATACAAAATACCCTTTCCAATTTCCACCATCTTGATTTATCTAAATTCATGCTATTTGGATGACTTGAGTTATTTCCCTTGAATTTCATTTTTTTGTTAACCCTAATGACCCCCATGTTATATTCATTTGCTACCCATTTGACAACCACTAATCCAGCTTGACTCCCATTAACTTCTGACATCATATTTTTATTATCCCTTTAATGCTATCTTCCTTATGCTTTTTGTTGTTTTTAAACCTTTCTTTCTCCCCTGCTTTCATATAGGAATCTTACAATATATCTCTACATAAGACTTGTTGTTGTAGCTATAGTTGTTATTGTTACTTTCTCTAATGTAGTAAATAAGTCTCAAGGAAGTTATCCTACATAAAACTTCTAAAATGTTATTCCTAATAAATGTTTTATATTGTGTTCAATATTTTAATTATTATCATACATAGGTCTATCTGAACCACACACACATGTATATATAAACTCATCTCTATATCTATATGGGTCTGTCTCTCAGTTGTCTGATTCCAATCTCTAGCATATTCTCTCTCTCTCTCTCTCTCTCTATAATGAAAAGATATTGTGTATATATGTGTGTGCGCGTTTCTTGAACTGGAGAGTTCCAAACCCTTACCTTAGTTTTTTAAGAGTTATACTTTTTAATTAATTAATGCTGTTGTAGTTTATCAATAGATCTGTTATTTATTGTTGTTGTTATTGTTCTACTTCCCCCCCTACACACACACACACCTCAAAGTATACCCCTTCTGCCGCTCCCCACGCACCTCTGCTACCTGTTGACTTACTAATAGAATGACACAGACTTGCTGACACCTGGTGGGATAAATCTGGCGTCAGCTGTTTTACTGCTTTAGGACATCATCTAGTTCTATGTGTGTGTGTGTGTGTAGCAGAAATACAATAACGGTGATGGGGCTGGGGGAATTAACTGTCAATTTCTTGTGTAACTATGAAAGCAGATTTTGATTCTTAAATATATTTTCCCTCTTATTAATTTTGTGTTTTTGAGAAGTTATGTATGTGTGTGTGTATATATCATCATAATCATCATCATCGTTTAACGTCCATCTTCCACGCTTGCATGGGTTTGGACGGGAATTTTCCCACTTGAGGCAAGATTGGTTGTCTTGCTCGTATAGGACTGTCTGGCAGGTTTTCTACGGCTGGATGCCCTTCCTAACACCAACCACGTTTACAGTGTGGACTGGGAGGTGTTTTGCCGTGTTACCTACCTACACGGCCACATTACAGCGTGGACTGTGTTACACGGCCACACACACACATATATATATATATATATATATATATATATATATATGTATGTATGTATGTATGTATGTATGTATGTATACGTACATACATATATGTATACAGACGTACTAAGAGTGAGAAATGAAATTTCGTTTCATTCTATTCCATTTATTGTTTTCGGTGTGCCCGGCCGACTGAACTCAATCGATATGCAAATTAAGCTGCTCAGCCGTTAATATGCATAAGGAAAGTATATACTTTCAGACGTTCAACGATCTGGCAGGAAGGTTACGATGCTGAAACTAGTACATCGTTCCTGTGTCAGGTCAGTGTTGAACAAAAAGGTGACGTGGTTGCCTAAACACTGTACGGCGTAATTCGGGCTATTTGTTTGTTTACAAACAAACGTGCATATATATATATATATGTGTGTGTGCATGTATGTATGTATATATATACATACTACTGTACGTCTGTATACATATATGTATGTACGTATACATACATATTTACATTTAAGTAAGTGCCGTACTAAGAATGAGAAATGAAATTTCGTTTCATTCTATTCCATTTATATATATATATATGTATATAAACAAATAGTAAAAAGGAAAAGAAAAATTTTCAGTAGAAAATGCTGGAGAGATTTTTTCAGTATAATATCAAAACATTTATTTATTTATAAAGTGGATATTTCCGCATTTAATAGTGGTACCGGTTTCAGCATTATATGCTTTTTCAACTGTTGATGTGCATAATGCAGTTAGCTTGCATATTTATACGAATAATAAAAAGAGGAAGACAAATTATTAGTTTTTACATACATATTTAGAGAGGAGAGTTCATATCTCCGTCTGTGGTTGTCCTTCGTTCTCTGTTAGTTGCCTAACAGTAGTATATATATATATATATGAGAGAGAGAGAGAGCGAGAGACCAAGGAGACCAATAATCATGAGAGTACTCAATGCATGAGGAGATGCAGAGTGGGTACAGAGATACATAAAATCCTGACAGCGGTGCCAAGCGGTTTCAGCGTGTGTTCAGCAAGCCTTGTTGAACCTACAAACCAAAACCGCTTGTTGTCACAGTTGGGATTTTACATATCTCTCTCTCTCTCTCTCTCTCTCTCTCTCTCTCTCTCTCTCTCTAGGTTCATGTATTGTGGCACAGCAGCTGTGCTACTATCTACACACACAGATCCACTCTGCAATTCTTAACCTCCACTTAACATAGGTGTGAGGTTATCATTTACTAACAAATCTTTTGTTAAATGTATGTATGATATATATATAGCATTAAAGTCAAGAAGTTAGTTCACAACTAGAGAAAGGAGTCGATAAAATAAGGTTCCAGTTACATATTGGAATCATCTGATCATCATCATCACTATTTTTACATTGACTTTTCCATGCTGGCATGTGTTGGACAAGACTTTTTGAAGCAATGTTTACACCTGGATACCTTTCCTGACACCACCTTTTTTAGTCACTTCTTCGACACAAGGATACAATGTATCTATTCTAAACCAGATACTCATACCTATTATAAATGCACATTCTGTTTAGAATAGTTACATCATTTCCCTGCATGTTGTAAGAGACTATAAAAAGGGCATCCTGCCATAAAATATTACTTTAAAAAGGAGTATGAAGTAATATTACCATATAATGAGTATGAAGCATATCATGATGCTCACACAGCTAATCACTGCTCTTGCAAGAAAAATAACCATAAAACGTTTGTTATTGTATATTCCCATTAAAACCCTGACCTTGTACCAATGTTAGAAATTGTTATTGTTATTAACATTATTATTGTTGTACGATCTGAGTTCAAATCCCGCCGAGGTTGACTTTGCCTTTCATCCTTACGGGGTCGATAAAATAAAGTACTAGTAATGCACTGGGTAATTGCTGGCCTTGTGCCTAAAGTAGAAACAATTATTATTGTTGAGGGCAGTGGATTGGCAGTATCGGTAGAGGGTCGGATGCCATGCTTTGATGCATAGAGTTACAGCCCTTGCCATTCTGAGTTCAAATCCTGCTGAGGCTAACTTTGCCTTTCATCCTTACGGAGTCGATAAAATAAGGAACCAGTAATGCACTGGGTAATTGCTGGCCTTGTGCCAAAAGTAGAACCAATTATTATTGTTGAGAGGAGGATGGTTTATAGTTTGCAGCATTTGTTCTGGTTTTTTACATTCAGTGTTCAAATCACATTGAGGTCAACTTTGCCTTTCATCCTTCCAGTGTTGATTAAGTATAGTGCCTGACAATTGCTGGCCTTGTGTCTAAATTAGAAATGATTGCTACTGTTGGGAGGGCAAAAACAATAGAGTATTGCTATGTGACTAAAAAGTTCCCTTTACAATCATGATAGTTCTGAGTTCAATTTCATTGCAACACATATCAGGCCAATGTCTCCATATATGGCCTTGTAAACAAAACTGGTTCTACAGAAACTATTAGGATGGACCTAATTATTTCCTGATTTAACACAACAACCTGTTCATAAGATGTCTATCAAAATTCCCTTTTTTTATTAGTTTGGCCTGGAGCAGGAGAAAGTACCCGTGGCTTCTGCGGGCCCCTCTGAAACCAGTGAAGATTGATGTAGTTGACATTCCACAACAGCTGCAGAAAAGACATGTATCTGGAGGGAATTCCAGAGAATCAATGATCCAAGGACAACCGAGTGTAGGGGCTAGTGCAGGACATATGGAGTTGGACATACATAATAAAGGTGATAAAAGGAGAGGTGAGTGAGTCATGAGTACTGACTCTGAGGAACAGAAGCCATTGTAGTAACAATAGAAATGTTGATAAAGACAGTATGTCTGTGAGTAAGGAGTTGTCAAGTGACTCTATATGAATCAGTAGAATGGCCTTTCTCTGAACGTGGATGTGTGTGTGTGGCAGCAGCACCACTGCCCTATGTGTATAAGCTGTACTTCATTGTTGTATTCGTTCAGACTAGAATCATTATTTCTGCCTTTCTAGAATCATGATTTTCTTCAAGTCACCGAGTCCTGATATTTAACCCATCACTCAGTTTAACACAAGCATTTAGGCCAGGTATGATTTAAGGATACCTTCTCCAATCCCTCTCAGTTTCTGAGGCCTCAGAAGATAGTCATTGGCACATTGATATATACATTTAAAAAAACACCAATAAAGCCCTTTAAGTTATTTGGTTATGTCCCTTTCAGTAAACACTGAGAAAGAATGTGCTGACACTGTATATATATATATATATATTTTTTTTTTTAACGATCGACTTTCGTCAAATCGGACCGAGGGAACACTGTTTCCGTTGGTCTTTCCAATTGCTAATACTATCTATCGGTCGCAACTCCAGGTAGAAGGAGCAACGTGAAATAAAGTGTCTTGCTCAAGGACATAACGCATCGCCTGGTCCAGGAATCGAACTCACAACCTTACGATTGCGAATCCAATTCTCTAACCACTCAGCCACACGCCTTCACACACACACACACACACACACACACACACACACACACACACACACACACACACACACACACACACACATAATCTGCCAAAATGATGTCATCCTGACATCACTTTAAGAATATTTAGCAAAGAACAACATGGGAATCTGAGAATAGAAAATGTAACCCAATTATTATGAGAGGGAGAGCACCATATGCTTATAACGTAAAACGATAGTCTCTACACACACCCATTCACAGAAATAGCAGCCAAGTTTCCCTCAAATCATACCCTAACATTTTTGAAAAGAAAAGAACCCATTGGATAATGTAGACCCGGATACATGTTCAGGTCTACATTCGCAATGCCCGAATTAGAAGAAGACAAGGATGGGGTAGTCTTTGATCATAGGGTCATAGGTTAATGAGGTTAACAACAAGTTGCGCTGTCATCACAATAAAATATTTGGAAATAGATATATTATGAGACTCTGAGAACACAAATGTAACTCAATTACTTCTGAAAGTATTGAGGGAGAGAGAGAGGGAGGATCATATGTTATGTAACAAAACCACACCTCCCAAGCATTGTATATTACATCCTGTTTCCTCGACTCTTACGTCACTGTACCAATGATCATCAAGGTTGAGCTAGAATCTTCTGTTACGCAACAAAAAACAAACCAGAGGGGGAGCCTGTACGTGGTTACTTGATTTGCTAGAAATAGCAGCTAAATCTTTAAACCACACGCTATTTAATCTCTTTGCTAAATATTCTAAGAGGTTACAGTGTTAAAATGTATAAATTCTCACGTTCAAGCTGATAAAAATAAACTTTCAAAATCTTTTCGAAATCTATAGGGTTCGTGTAATACTTTTAGACAGCTGTTTGGGACCTGATTTACACTTAATAGTCTACCAAAGCAATATCAACCATTTCATTAAACAAACAAGTTTTTTTTAAATACTGCTGTTTATTTGACTGAATATTTTGTTACATATAGTTTTCAATTAAGAGACGAAACAGAAAAAAAAAAAATAAATATTTGTTGCTTGTGAGTGAAACAGGCTTAAGTAGAAAGATCTTTCAGAAGCCATGGGTCTTTTGAAAAATTCATTTAAATAAAAGGTATCCTTAGTAATGAAAAGGTTGGGGACGACTAATTTAGCTCATCTCTTTTCTGCGGACTATCTTTTATATATATCTCAGCTGCTGACCACACTTGCTGCAACTTCTACTGATGATGTCGACGATTTCTAATCCTGGCTGAAAGCCACACATTTCGGTGATGGTTCATGTTCGTTACTGTTTTTCTCCTTATAAAGAAAAAAAATGTCTATTGATCAAAACCGACTTGAGATGACATTGCACTGCTGACGAAGTCTAATAAGACTAAAATATGTCTGTATCTCTCACTTCCCCTGGACGCAGCATGGCTGAATAAATGGTTAATGAGTTCACTCCGTAATCATTAAGTCCCAGGTTCGATCCCATATATAGTTACTTTTTGTGTTATATACAGAGTGGGGTAATCTTAGGCAAGTGTCATTTACCATAGCCTCTGGTCAACCCCTGTTGTTTTGTAAGTGAAATTGAGTAGGCGGAAAATGTTTGGAATCCCGTTGGACGGATATACCTGTAATTCAAAGCCTTGTCACACTGAATCTCCCTGGGAATAATTACGTTATGGATACAAGTGTCTGGAAAGCTCAGTCACTTAGACGTTAATTTCATGAGCAGGCTGTTCCTTTGATCGAACAACTACATTCATCGTCTAATCCAACGGTTGTCCATTCCTTCTCCACATGTTAACAAAAGCCAGATTTATTCCCCAAGCTTGAAAATAATTATTTTCTGTGAGATTAATACATATTTGAAATTATTTCCCCTTCTCACCGAGAACCGCAAGCAATTGCTGCTAGGTTTTTGTTAATTTAATTGAAATTTTAAGATATATTAGTGGGTGATGAGATGACGTGCTGTGAGTGCTGCATACAGATGGTTGGATATGATACACAGCTTTCTGTCCGCCATCGCCGTCATGGTTGCACCACCCGTCTTATGATCAAAGATATTTTTATCATGACCACAGTTTTTGTTCAGACATAATCTGAATTAGCTCATGTTTTTGAATATAAAAGTAAGAGCAGACTGATTTGAATTCTTTTTCAAGCAGTATGAATCACTGTGTACAGATGAATCCAAGAGAAAGTCATATTATACTTAAACACCATAGGAACAGGGTAATTTATTTAAAATAATAGAAAGATATATGTATAAAAATATATAGGTTGAACAATAAAACCAAAACACAAACGATGTTCAGAGCTTAATTAATCCATTGTTTTGCAGTTGTTTCAAAGGGTGAAACATTGTCTGATCAATAATAGTTGTGTAACTCCATAGACTTAGCCTCGGCAAAACACGTCCATCTCGCTATTTACACCCAGCAAATAGAAGGAAGCATGGGTGGCGTGTTGGTGTAATGGTAGCACATTGGCACATTGGTCCGGCAAACCAAAGATGTGGGTTCGTATCCCATGTACGTCAATACTCATCCTTTTTTTTTTCCATTCAGAGGGGTTTTTTTAAATCCCAACTAACAGACTAATTCTGTGTAGTCAAATACAGCATAAGCACATGTTACTACCTAATTTTCAAATTCGCTAGCCATTTGTAAACAAAGCCTGCTTTGTCTCCCTATTTATATACATATATATTTATATATTTAGGGAAAATTCACTGGTTTAAACCTTTTTCCTAGCCAAAAGTATGACTTTTTAACGTTCACCAGAGACTTCTTAATCGCCTTCTACAATAGAATCAGCTTTCAGCAAAGAGGGATTACGTCCGCGTGTGTAGCAGTATTTGTATCACCATATAAGTGTAAATAGTAAGGATCAAAAGGTCAATAAAAACAGACATCAATTCTTAATGTCAGTCGGAACTTGAGGTTTTTGGTAATCTCATCAAGACTGGTGTTGTCACTTTCATTTGTTAATGTTTTGGTATATATTTGACAATTGTAAAGAGCAAACTGGGTTTGTTTGAGTTGGCTGGTGTGTAGCATATTGGATGGGAATATCGTAGCCATTCCTCATATGGTAAAGAGAGAGGAATTATTTAAAATACAGGCGCGTGCACGCACGCACGCACGCACACACACACACACACACACACACTCACACTCACTCACTCACTCACTCACTCACTCACTCACTCACTCACTCACTCACTCACTCACTCACTCACTCACTCACTCACTCTCATTTATATATATATGTGTGTGAGAGAGAGAGATACCTTATGAATTATCGACGTGCTGAGGGTGCTTGAAATTTAAAAATGCGCGTGTCCCAAACAGAAAATATACTGTAATAACAGTCGATCACAATAGATAGTAGTTGAGAAATTTGGGTAAATTACTCTTAGAGACAGAAAATAAGTGGCAAGCATGACTGCGATTGATGAATTCGCTTCGCAGTCATGTGGTTTCGAGTTTAGTCCCACTGCGTGACACTGAACTTATAGTGTCAGGTAGATCAATACTTTGTCAATGAAATTTGGTAGCTAGAAACTGCAGAAGCCCGCTGTATATATATATATGTGTGTGTGTGTGTGTATATATATATATAAATACATAATCGGAGAAAGCTAAAAACGACACTTCGGCCAAATTTTAACTCACTCAACAAACATTAGGAAATACCTGAGTATATTCCCAATTAAACGTTTGGGGTGCTAACTATATCGTATTGTGTGGATAATTGGCTGTATTATTTTGTATGAGATATATCAAATATATCATTTCCCAAACGACTCCTTTCATTATAAGATTTTTACAAGTTGGGTGAAATTATACCAAGTTATGTAGAAACTTGTATAAGATCAACAGATACTTATTCAAGTGAGCTCTTATAAATCTTTAGTGGGTGCCCAATAACATTAATATTTGTTTCTACTTTAGGCACAAGGCCAGCAATTACCCAGTGCATTACAACCAAATCAACATCAATATTTAGCGATAATCACTCGATAAGCCGAGGTTGACTTTGCCTTTCATCCTTACGGGGTCGATAAAATAAAGTACCAGTAATGAACTGTGTAATTGTTGGCCGTGTGCCTAAAGTAGACACAAATATTTAGCGATAATCACCATCAGTGCTCGAGGGGACTGTTAGGTTGTTAGTCCAACAGTTCTAAAGAAACTCTCACACTGTCCCGAAAATGGTAGGAAGGAGGCTACAGCCAAAATCATCAACTAGAAATTGATTGACATATATATATAAGATACCTTATCTATATTTGAAGTTCTAGTTAAACTTTAATTAGTTACCTACCTAGTTGTGTGTGCTTACACACTTTACAAATTATTCCCTGTGATTGTTTCATGTTTATTATATATATATATATATATATATATATATTATATATAGAGTTATAAACTCAAATAGTCTTTTACAATAGTATTTTTCAATCTAGCTAACTTGGTCATTTGCAATGCAAACACATATATACTTGTATCAGTGTTTATCCCTAACATATATTCATGTGTATATATATTTATATATATATATATATATATATATTAGTTTTGCGAGGTTTTTTATATGAAATCGTGTGTCGAAACAGATATTGTTATATTTGGGGAGGGTCATATTTGCGTAATATTGCCAGAATTAATAACAGAACACACTCACTGTTTGGTTGGTTTTCGCTTCTCGCTGTCTTTTATATATATATATCTGCGATCTAACTTACTCGGTCCTCAATGTTGCCATTGACTGACCGGCGGTCAAAAATAATACAGATACAATATAGACAAACACATATATATATAGTTTACATAAATCTTTCGTTGCACATCTGCAACATCGTCAGTGGTGTTATATTCATTGTTCCTCCTGTTGTGTTGTATGTCTACGCCATTTTTTTTGTTCAGTCTGTCTATATATTTATTTATTTATTTGCTTGTTTGTTTATCTTATTTTATTTTGTCTTCTTTGCGCATGCGTTTGCGTGTGTGTATAGTGTTATGTGTGATGTGTGACTAGTGTGTATAGTGTTGTGTCTGCTGGGTGACTAGTGTGTGTTTATGTGCTTGTGTATGTATTTATTTATCTTATTTTATTTAATTTAATTTACTTATTTATTTATACTTCTCTTAGGTCAGTGTTGTTTGTTTGGGTGTTGTTGTTGTTCCACTCATTCTTTCTGTTTAGCTTTGGTCTTCTAATTTCTATTTCACTGGCCTCTCTGATTTGCCTATCTGCTGGGTCATTCCTATGTTTAGATATTATTCTAATTTCTATGTTGTCTATGTTACCGTCATGATGTTGTCTAGCATGTTCGTATAGTACTGACCCGTTTTTTCGTCCTTTTAGTTCCCCCCAGTGTTGGTCTATCCTTTTACCTATGCTACGAGCTGTCTCACCTATGTATGTTGTTGTCGTGTTTCTGCAAGTACCCTCTGTACATCTTATGCTATAGACTACGTTTCTAGTTTTACAGTTTATCCGGGGGTTCACCTTACATATGATACATTTCCTATTGGTACAGTAGGTTTTCTTAAAAGGGTAGGTTTTGCTGATCAGGGATTTTATGGTGGTTCCTGGCTTTTCTACCACCTTTATTTTTAAGTGGGTCTTTCTCAGGGCCTTTCTACACTGGTTAGCTAATTTCCCTCCAGGGGTGGCGTCCACAAACATGACACTCTGATATCTCTGGTTGTCGTACCATGATGTGGCCTTCCCTATCTTATGTCTAGCCCTATCTAAGCTATTCCATGATTTGCTCCTGTATAGTGGGCAAATTCCTTTCATGTCCAGTTCTATGAGGGTCTTATACTTTTCCATGGCTCCTTCGTATACTCTGACTCTGTCTCTTTGGTTGTAGCCAGAGAACTGCATGCGGTTGATGAAGTGTTGGATGTGTCCTTCCATTTCTGTTGGGTCGCACATGCTGGACACATTCTTCATCACTCGTACCAAATCTGCGATCAGAATATTAAACTTAGCACTACTGGACATTGCTGAGTTTTTGAGTATCAGGTATTTGGAGGCCATGGGTTTAGCATAGTGTGAGTGGAGAATTTGGGCTCTCTCGTCTATAGTGTTAATCCAGAGTTCTGTGTCTAATACAGGTAGTCTATTGTTAGGGTGTTTGGAAGGGAAGTCTATAGTTACAGTTATACTCTGGTGTATGGAATTAGCTATCTGCTGGATGCTTTCCATCGTGCTACGTTCTAAATCAAACTTGTTAGTGCTCTCTAGTGGGGGTGTTCTTATAACTATATTGATATCGTCTACATAACGAGAGTACATGATGAGGTCTATGGAGCTTTCATTAAGGAGATCTTTAAGTCTCCTTTCCCACCATACCATGAAAAGGTTGGCAACATCGCCAGCTATGCTGACGCCGATGGCTGCTCCCTCATTTTGGGTGTAGATTTTCTCATTGAACTTAAATATGAGAGAGATGACTTCATGAGCGTCATCCGACGCGAAACGAAATATGCTCAAAACGAATGCTGTAGGCATTTCAAGAAGAAATTAGAATGGATGAATAAGAAAAAACTACAAGAAAGGAAAATCGAATATTCTCAAAAATACCCAGATAACATCGACAACATCCGTATGAGTGATGTAAAACTACCGGAAGAATTTACCAATGACCACACAGTAAATATCTATGGGAACACTTTAATCAGTGAACAAGAACAACAAATCCTAAAGTTACCACCAAAATTTGCCATCTACAAAAAGATTAATCCTATGGAATGCAAAACGGAGCTGGAAAAGTGTTTCACAAAAATACGTTGGAATGCAAAGGTAAACAACAACAACAATAATAACGGTAGTAGTAATATAAACAATAACTCTGGGTATAGAAATAACAGCCATAACCATAACAATGGCAGGAAAGTGAGAAATAGTGATAATGGTAATAATACTAGCGATAGACAGAACAACAACAACCACAATAATAATAATAATAGAAACGTTAACCACAGACACAGCAACAGTGACCACAGTAGTAATAACGGTAACAATACGAACAACAACAACAACAATAACCACAGTGGTAATAATGGAAATAGTACATGTAGCAACATCAACAAAAACAAGAAACATAATAATAGTAACAACCACAATGGTAGAAATAGCAGTAACAACAACAACAATAACGGTGAAGTAAACAACAATACATCTAGCAATCATAACAATAATAATATTAATGCTAAGGATAGAAACAACAACAACCACCATGATAACAATAATAGCAACACACACAACTATGACGATAGAAATAACGACAACCCCTTAGAGAAACTATTTTTCAACCCAGCTGACAAAACATATAAGATGGGTAATATCTATCCTACGAGGTTACCCTTTAATAAAAGAGTTTGCATACCACAACAAATAGATGACGAGACGGAGGCACAGTTCACCATAGCTAGAAATAAGATTAGACAAATAGTAGACAGGTACACTATGAGACAGAGCAGACCAGAGGCCCAACAACTTGGGATAAAACCTGTAGAAGGCTTGGTTAGCCTCAAGCAGCGCACAAGGGATGGTGAGGTAGTGTGTCTACCCACAGATAAGTCTGGTAGGATGTCAATAGATAGCATGCCGAACTACATCGAGGCAATGCAACCCCACATCACCAACACGAGCGAAGTTGCACAACTAACACACGATGGGAGAGAAAAAATCCTCAACGCTCACATGATGATGTGGACTGACATCCTAAAGCCAAGCAGACGCACTGCCAACAACTTTTGTAGATGGCAAATTTTGGTGGTAACTTTAGGATTTGTTGTTCTTGTTCACTGATTAAAGTGTTCCCATAGATATTTACTGTGTGGTCATTGGTAAATTCTTCCGGTAGTTTTACATCACTCATACGGATGTTGTCGATGTTATCTGGGTATTTTTGAGAATATTCGATTTTCCTTTCTTGTAGTTTTTTCTTATTCATCCATTCTAATTTCTTCTTGAAATGCCTACAGCATTCGTTTTGAGCATATTTCGTTTCGCGTCGGATGACGCTCATGAAGTCATCTCTCTCATATTTAAGTTCAATGAGAAAATCTACACCCAAAATGAGGGAGCAGCCATCGGCGTCAGCATAGCTGGCGATGTTGCCAACCTTTTCATGGTATGGTGGGAAAGGAGACTTAAAGATCTCCTTAATGAAAGCTCCATAGACCTCATCATGTACTCTCGTTATGTAGACGATATCAATATAGTTATAAGAACACCCCCACTAGAGAGCACTAACAAGTTTGATTTAGAACGTAGCACGATGGAAAGCATCCAGCAGATAGCTAATTCCATACACCAGAGTATAACTGTAACTATAGACTTCCCTTCCAAACACCCTAACAATAGACTACCTGTATTAGACACAGAACTCTGGATTAACACTATAGACGAGAGAGCCCAAATTCTCCACTCACACTATGCTAAACCCATGGCCTCCAAATACCTGATACTCAAAAACTCAGCAATGTCCAGTAGTGCTAAGTTTAATATTCTGATCGCAGATTTGGTACGAGTGATGAAGAATGTGTCCAGCATGTGCGACCCAACAGAAATGGAAGGACACATCCAACACTTCATCAACCGCATGCAGTTCTCTGGCTACAACCAAAGAGACAGAGTCAGAGTATACGAAGGAGCCATGGAAAAGTATAAGACCCTCATAGAACTGGACATGAAAGGAATTTGCCCACTATACAGGAGCAAATCATGGAATAGCTTAGATAGGGCTAGACATAAGATAGGGAAGGCCACATCATGGTACGACAACCAGAGATATCAGAGTGTCATGTTTGTGGACGCCACCCCTGGAGGGAAATTAGCTAACCAGTGTAGAAAGGCCCTGAGAAAGACCCACTTAAAAATAAAGGTGGTAGAAAAGCCAGGAACCACCATAAAATCCCTGATCAGCAAAACCTACCCTTTTAAGAAAACCCACTGTACCAATAGGAAATGTATCATATGTAAGGTGAACCCCCGGATAAACTGTAAAACTAGAAACGTAGTCTATAGCATAAGATGTACAGAGGGTACTTGCAGAAACACGACAACAACATACATAGGTGAGACAGCTCGTAGCATAGGTGAAAGGATAGACCAACACTGGGGGGAACTAAAAGGACGAAAAAACGGGTCAGTACTATACGAACATGCTAGACAACATCATGACGGTAACATAGACAACATAGAAATTAGAATAATATCTAAACATAGGAATGACCCAGCAGATAGGCAAATCAGAGAGGCCAGTGAAATAGAAATTAGAAGACCAAAGCTAAACAGAAAGAATGAGTGGAACAACAACAACACCCAAACAAACAACACTGACCTAAGAGAAGTATAAATAAATAAGTAAATTAAATTAAATAAAATAAGATAAATAAATACATACACAAGCACATAAACACACACTAGTCACCCAGCAGACACAACACTATACACACTAGTCACACATCACACATAACACTATACACACACGCAAACGCATGCGCAAAGAAGACAAAATAAAATAAGATAAACAAACAAGCAAATAAATAAATAAATATATAGACAGACTGAACAAAAAAAATGGCGTAGACATACAACACAACAGGAGGAACAATGAATATAACACCACTGACGATGTTGCAGATGTGCAACGAAAGATTTATGTAAACTATATATATATGTGTTTGTCTATATTGTATCTGTATTATTTTTGACCGCCGGTCAGTCAATGGCAACATTGAGGACCGAGTAAGTTAGATCGCAGATATATATATATAAAAGACAGCGAGAAGCGAAAACCAACCAAACAGTGAGTGTGTTCTGTTATTAATTCTGGCAATATTACGCAAATATGACCCTCCCCAAATATAACAATATATATATATATATATATATATATATATATATATATCAATATCTAGTTGATCTGATCTCAGATATATTGATTGGAATCTTTGAGCGTATTCTACAGTGGATATGGCGCATGTCTCTCAGATATGACACCCTTAATTTAGTTTTGGATATATATATGTATATGTGTGTGTTCATGTCCCGTTACATAGCGCTTCGACAAAAATGATCGATAATATATGTAGTTGTATCGATATGGTCGACTAAATTTCTTTACAGTCAAATGACTGAAACCAATAAAAAGAATATTTGTGTGTGTGTGTGTTTTTCGTTTGGCTTTCACATTTTCTCCGAGACTGATAGGATTCGCGCGGTTAATATTTCGTTTGTACAAAAACAAGTCGACGCCTGCTTGGGGGAAAATGGAAAGGAAGGTATTCCAGAGAACCGACGATCTGGAGGAATGGGTGGTGGAAGTGATATTTCTGTGACCCGGTCACTGACACAATTTCGAATTATTGTGTCAGTGACCGGGTCAAATGTTGACGACGAAACTTTTTAACATTTCTTCACGTAGACTATGAAATACATGACAAGTGAATGTTAAGGTTTTTGTGTGTTCTTAAATGGCTAGAATGACTTTTCCTTGTTGCTTTAGTTTCATACTCAGTCGCAGATCAACTCGCATACTAAACAAGTACAACTCCGTAATATATATATATATCTTTCTCCATAACCCAACGGCTTATTTAAATCTACTCTGATTTTAAAATATCTGAAACTAATTTACATAATAGTATAAATAAATTTATAACCCCACTATCCGGGAGCTTCCAACAGAAATGGTCGCATTCTTTAAGAGTATGTCAATATTTATTTATAAAACTGCTCTATATTATATTTTATCTGATGAAAGCACACCATAATTTAACTTGGTGTCCTTGAAATATGTATAATGAAATAAATATGGTTTTATAAATATAGTTTCCATTTTTTAATATATCATATATATATATATATATATAATATATATATATATAATTTCCGTATGTAGTTGATGAACGAGAGAAAAGAGTACTCGATACCGAAGTACAGTTTAAATGTTCATTTATTATGGCTAAGTAGTAAGTCTTGTTAATCTGGAGCTTCGCCTATCTGATGATCATGCGAACGCGCAGGTGAAACTCCAGAGTAACAAGACTCTCTATTTGGCCATTATATATATATATAATCGTACACTTCGGCTGCTAGCACATTACTTAATATATATCTTAATTACCAACCCGAGCGCTAATTTTCAGAAAAATACTAGGAGTGAATGGGTATATACCCATCAAATACATGTTTCCTTGTGGTTGATTGGATGATAAACACACTTTATAATGAGGATCCAATTAGATCTGAAAATTAAAGGTGTTTATCATTATTTTAATTTACAGGGTAATTCGTATTTTCTGGTTTGCTGACATGTCTACATATTTAAAATGTGTATATTTAGGACGAACAACTTGTGTATGTATGCTGTAAAAGAACTCATTTCTCCGGCATGGTAGATAGATGAAGAAAAAAAAAGGAAAATATATCTGATGTATACGTGTTTATTCATACCACCCTCTCCAAAAAGAAAAAAAAAATCGTCAGCGATTAGAAGAAACAAGGCCAACCAAGTAAAGAGATGAAATCTGAGAAGGGACCATTCTCTTTTCTAACTGTTAGTTCCTAGAAATCTGAATTTATACACTTCGTCTTCTCCGTCGTACCACCACCACCACCTCATTATATTGCTTTGAATATATTTTATACCACTTCTCCCTGCTGTTCTGTCGATAAAACAAGGACTGATCAAGTGCCTGGAGTAGATTAACCCATTATACACCCTCTTCTCAAATGTCTCTCCATCTGTTACTATTTAGTTGACTTTGCCTTTCATCCTTACGGGGTCGATAAAATAAAGTACCAGTAATGCACTGGGTAATTGCTGGCCTTGTGCCTAAAGTAGAAACAATTATTTCAAATCCTGAGGGCGATGGATTGGCAGTATCGGTGGAGGGTCGGTCGCCATGCTTTGCAGCTCAGTTTAAGGACTGAGTTCAAATCCCGCCAAGGTTAACTTTGCCTTTCATCCTTACGAGGTCAATAAAATAAAGTACCAGTAATACAATGGAATAATTGCTGGCCTTGTGCCAAAAGTAGAAACAATTATTTCAAATCCTGTTGGTTGGCTGGTTGACTGGCTATAAAATAATGAAGTTCGATTATTGCTTTTCATTCTTTCAAGGTTGGTAAAATAAATACTAGAATAAAATAGTATTTAGTTTAAATCCACAATAACACTCCTCCCTGAATTTCTGGTCTTCAACAAATATTTTAAAAAGTTAATAAAGCAATTATTTCAAACGGAAATAAACTTTTCCTCGATGAAATAAAATACCAGTCAAGTACTTTATTTTCATTTTTCCAAAGCAATATATTAAACATCAATTAATTTAATAGAATATATTTCACAAAATATCAGGTTTTGTATTTATTTTGCAGCCGGCTTACCATCACATCTGGTGTCAGCAGGACTCGACCGTGGAGACGGCAAGCACCCTGACGAAATTACCTTCTTCCCATTCGAAGGAGGTAAATCCCTCATCTGGGACGCGACATGCTGTGACACGTTCTCCATCTCAAACTTATTCGCTTCTATCATAGACCCCGGTACCGCAACCCACAATGCAGAGAACAGGAAGACAAAACAAATACCGGGGCTTGTCTGGTCGCTTCCTCTTTGCATCGGTTGTCGTCGAGACCTCTGGCGTTCTTAGAAAATTCGGAATGACAATAGCCCGTTTGAGGAAGGAGCCTCGCAAGATGGGGTGGCTGTTGCAATGATTGTCCGCGGGAAGCGACTGAAACACCTCTCTTACCTATGTGAAGAGTCTGTCATCCTCTCCCCAGCCTCCTTTCTTTCTTCCGTTGTTGTCTATTAGTCCTTGCTTTTTCCTTTTCCTCTCATAGCATTTATAGTCCTTTCCAATATTGCTTTCTTTGTCTGTACATTTTATTGAACATACCTATCAAATAAATGCCTCTATTTGTGTAAATAAATATACATTTGTGTAAATAAAAATACATATACCCTTTTAGAAATTGTATTTAGTTCTATCTTTTTAAATTCAGCGTTTGAATCCAACTGAGGTCGACTTTTGCATATATCTTCCCGATCTTTCTAAAATAATCATTAGCCAAGAACAGATCGATGCAATTGACTATTCCCTTGCCCAGTATTAACTTATTCACCCCTTGCATTTTTAATTATCATTTCACTACTTATGCTCCTGTTAATTCACTTTCGTTCCTACGGCTTGCAATGTTATATATATATATATATTAGCTGGACCAACTTAGTTATGTCAGAGTTTAAAGTACATTATTATCTGAGTTCAAATTCATTATTATCTGAGGGCGGTGGGTTGGCAGTATCGGTAGAGGGTTGGATGCCATGCTTTGACGCATAGAGTTACGGCCCTTGCCATTCTAAGTTCAAATCCCGCCGAGGTTAACTTTGCCTTTCATCCTTACGGGGTCGATAAAATAAAGTACCAGTAATGCACTGGTATAATTGCTGGCCTTGTGCCTAAAGTAGAAACAATTATTATCTCTGTGAATATGAAGTGAGCCATCGGTCTCTGATGAAGCAGTAATAAATACTGAAACTAGTCCAACCGTCGCCTTTTCAGTTTGCAGGGAAAAACCTGTGATATATCTGTAGGGTTTACTTTGCACAGCGAAATTAAAATGTCTCCAATAAAACCACACGCTGTATGTTCACTTTTTTTTAATTGACATTGCCGTGTGATGCTCCTATTGATTAACTAGCTAATAAGTATATATATTTATATTATTTATGTTCATACACGGGACAATGGCGCTACCCAAAGTTTCAAGGCCCAGTTTTGACCATACCTCCAGAAAACAAGAGGCATCAAAATAGTGACCTTTCTTCATGTAGGCGCCGTTGTTCCATGTATGAACATAAATAAATAATATATTTCTGCTGTCTTCTGGATTGAGCACTGTTTTCCTTTTTCCTTTTCCCATCTACATAGTGTGTGAGAGAGGAAAGAGACAGTCAAGTCCGAGGAAACTAACTATTGCCTGCGTCAGCCAACATTGCACAGAAGTTCGTGA
This sequence comes from Eledone cirrhosa, assembly GCA_964016885.1. Lineage (NCBI taxonomy): Eukaryota > Metazoa > Mollusca > Cephalopoda > Octopoda > Eledonidae > Eledone > Eledone cirrhosa. Next base: position 65,201,349 of record OZ024742.1, on the reverse strand, counting down.
ATCTGGGAAACCTACGTTTCGGGACTCCCCCCTCGTCTCGCATTTCAAATGGTTACAGCCCTTCCACCTTCTAAATTATATATATTTTTAGTACTATTTTAATATTTCTCTCCCAGACGAAAGAACAGATAGGAAACGTTGTAGTCCTTGTCTTTCCTCGATATACGAATTTATCTGCACGCCTGCATACACACTTTCCAGTTATGAGCCGCTCCCTGTTTTGCATACACATTCATACATCTATTAATGGAAAGAAGTATTAACACATTTAATGTAGTAGCTTTAATTAATCGAAACTATGAGAGGTAAGCATTGTTGAATAGCCCTTTAAAAAACAAAATCGAGGGTGACAACTCAAAACAGATGAAGGGATCTACCCGAAAAGTCAACTTTTCTTCTTTGTCAATTGTATGTATCTACTGTTTATCGTTGTTTTACTTTCATAGTCTCCCCTTTTCTTCAAGTTGTTCACACGTATACACATACATAAATCACTTCTTTCACACACACACATACAACACTGGTACCACATACTCATTTTCTTATATAAACAGATTTTATCATACACTTACCTGTCTAACACACACATTTAACCCTTCCCATACCATCGACGTGTTGTTGATTTAACCTCTCTACGCTCCTCTAGAAGGAAATAATTTACCCCACCTCTCTTTTACTATATACTATTTTTATTTGCTTTTCTCTCTAACACACAGCCATACTTACAAAAAACCCTTGACACGACTGAAATCTTCCTTATCCTCCATATCTACTTATTTCACTTTATTTATCTCTGTACATCTCCCCTCTCTGATAATTTCCCTATACTGTAACAATTCAATTCCCTATAACCGCTTTTTTTAAATTTGCGCCATAAAGACACAAACTGACCATCACAAGTTTCCTCGAATTTTACTTGGATAAACTAATAGACTCTTCGAATATATATCTCGTTGGATAAACTAATTTAATAGTTAGATAAATAGATTGATAGCCAGAAAGATAGATAAATAACTACACTGGTGAATAGATAAGTTTGTTCACCAGAGACAAAGGAGTAATGAATCTCCTTAGACTTGTTTGATATCATTTCACGGGAGTGAGTGTAGAAAGGAAATGAAGGATTAAGTTCTCTCAAGAATATTTTTGCTTTATTATCTGTAGATACGAGAATGAATGAGGAAGTAAACAACCACAAGATGCTCAGTCTGGACTAAAAACGTAGCCTTTCCCTTTCCCTACTACCGTCTATATAAGAAAGGGAGAACTACTTTATTTATCTTTGTCTATTGTATTCTGCTTTGTCTATTGTATTCGCTGATAGTGCTCTACTTACCTATCTGTGACTCGGGAAGAGAGGGACGAAAATTTATTGGGGTGGCAGTAGAGGCTTCTTCTCTCATATTAAAGATCTAGTATTTTCTTTGTATATTCAACGAGAAAGATGAGAAGTCGCTTCCTTCGTTTCGTGATTTATATTTTCAGTAAGGAAAGAGTGAGAGGGCAAGAAGTTCTCACTCAAGAGCTAGTGTCTTTCTTCTATTCACACGTTTAAGAGTATAAGAGAGAGAGGTTGTTAAGCTGGAAGTTGTGTATGTTGGGGCGGGGGGGGGGGGAGTTCTCAGCATCAAGTGTCTTTCTATTTACTAGACTCTAAAGAGTGAAATAGGGACGACATAAGAGAAAAGGCGAAACTTGATGTATGTGTAGTAGGGAAAGGAGCTGCTTGGTCTCTTTTCGAGAGAGAGAAGGAAGTAGATTAAAACGTAAGGGAACGACTAGTGAGAGAGAGAGGATAAGTGATGTATGAGAGGGATGATAAAGTAGTGAGAGTATGAGAATAACGTGACGTGGGAGATGGGCCCCTTCACTAAAGGATAACGAGGGTGAGGGGGTGCCAGAACTTTAGTCGTACCGCACCTCAATGCTAGGTGTCGCTCTACATCACGAAACTTAAAGTTTCGCTGTTGTAGCGAGAGATGAGGGTCGGAGCTAAAGAATCACCTTCTAAACTCAGGAACTACCCATTATCGAGCTGTAGTGGAGGGAGTAATAGTAGTGGTACTACAACTACTACTGCTAATTTAGCCATGCCAATCAGAATCTATGATGATGATGATGACGATAATGATATAATGGTAAGACGCCTTGATACAAGAATCTCAGAACATTTTATTTATTTTTTTTTTTTTCATTTATAAACTGTTGCTCTGTTCATGTGGTGTAGTGATGCTGGGGTAGTATTTGTTCTGATGGCGGTTGTATTGTAGAATTATAATGGTGGTTGTGATAGTAGTTGGTAGAATTATTATCTAGTAGCGTTTTTATGAAATAATTTACTTTCGCTACAGTTGTGGTACTGTGACGTAGTGAAAATGGTATACTTTGTAGTGTTAATGGTGGTGTTCATTTTAGAGCTTTTATAAACTTGCTGATTACTTTATATTACGCTTGGTGTTGATTTTTGTTGTAGTTTTTATAAGTTCTTGCTTTATTATGAGATCAAAAGTGTTAGTATAAACAACGTGGTGGTGTGAGCGTTTCGCTGGTGATGTTCTTTGTGGTGGTGTTACTGTTAGTAATGTTAGTTATGTTGTTACTTCAGAAATGGCCGAAGACTTAACAATTTGGCAATCATGAAATCTCGTGTGTTGACTTGATCAAGCCTTGTGAATTAAATTATGTAAATAAACGGAAACTTTTTCGAAGTTCATCTGATGGGCTAGACAGTCCCTGTAAAATTCAGGGGTACATTAGTCGTCATATATAGTTACGACGATTGTGATTGAGAATAACGTTAAGTGTATATGTTTGTGGAACGCGCAGCCACATTTAACAGTTCAATCAATCGAACAACTGGAATTCTTGATCGTTGAAACCGACTGTGATCCATTGTGTTAGTGGGTATATGTTTTTTGTTTGTTTAATCCAATGTTGGCCGCAATAATAAGACTTATGATCGAGGGGTTGTAGGTGTAACAATTTTTTTTTTTTTAATATTTATACAATGTCTTAATTTTTTGCAAGGGAATTTGACTGTTATTTCTAGCTGGAGCCCCCAAAGTGATCGATGGGACTGTCTAGAGGATTGATTGAAATTTTGAGCCAAAGCTTGACTTCTGTATAAGAGACGAAAATAGATAAAATAGTACAATAAAATATTTGCTGATATGTTTCAGATTTATATATAATTAGTTTTTATTGTCTATTTAAAAAAAAAAATTCTGTTTACTGGTTTATTTATTATTGCATATGCCTGAGGTCAATGAAGGGGCAAAAGTTTTGAGGAGCTTTCGTTGGCTCATTGTTTCAGCTGCTTGTTTTTGTTATTGTTATTACTATAGTTGCTGCTGCTGTTGTTGTGTACTGTAAACTTCCTATATATCTCCATCTGTCAACAGCCTGGTCATGTTTCTACATTCATACATATACTTTTTCTTCACTCCATAAATAAATAAAATAATCTACATCTTCGTATTTTTACTGAGACTAAGCGCGCCGATTTCGAATCCTGATAGCACTAGCCAATAATCAATAAGTTTGTTCATGTGTCTAAATTTAAAATAATAAACAAAATAAACAGACAATAATAGAGAGACGAACGCCACAACATCAGTTTTCCATCACCCCCCTTACTGACGTCACTCGAGTTCCTCAAATGTCTATTTATAGAAGCTAATTAGAAAGCAGTGCTGACGCCACTCACGTATTGCCGCTACCATCGCCACCTCTAAGCGATGGTAGTCGTATTATTAATAATAGTATTTTTTCTAATATTGACATAAGGCCAGCAACTTGAGGGAAATGGAAGGTTGATTATAATGACTCCAGTACTTAACTGGTACTTTATCCATGTTGGCAGGATGAAAGTTAAAATTGACCCCGGCTGTATTTGAACTTTGGACGTAAAGAGAAAAGAAGTTTGTCAGACACTTTAACGATTCTGCTAATGCACAAGGCCAAGCATTTGAGGAAGATGAGTTAGTCGATTAAATCTATCGTAGTATTTCATTTACACTTTTATCGAATGGAGACTTATTTCTAGGATTTGAACTCAAAATGTGGAAAAAATACCACAAGTCAAGTCTTCGATTTACCGTAATTTTTAATACAATCTTTTCCTGTTGCTCTACCGTTTCTTTCAATGTCACTACAAACCTCTACCGTTATTTGAATTGTGCGCGTGGTCTTAGTGCTTGTAAACTGCCACTGTCGTTGAACTTCAGTTCAGCAGAGGGATTGGTTGGCTTCTATTTCTAGCAGGTTAAGCAACCACGTAGCTGTTCCCTTGTTAGCCCGCTGTCGTTTTAGTAGATTCTAATTTCGGTGGAGTATTCTTTGTAGAGATTGAACTATGCTAGTAAATTGTTGTTCTAAGTCAAGTCTGATCAAGTAGGATAATTCAGTTAAGAGGTGATGCACTAATTGATGTAAACAAAATAGTTTCAATTAATTTAATTTTCCTCCCTTAGGAAAAATAAAACAATTGTTTACGATTCTCAAAGAAAAGAGGAGATAATTTGAAGAAATTAAGAATTAATCTCTCAAAGGTAACTTAATTTGTAGAAAATTATCTCCTCTTACTTTTGAGAGTTGTTAACAACTACCGCTAGGTTATTGTTTACTTTTTCCAACAGAGGGAAATTTCAATTACGAATTTTTATTTTGCTCGCAGTATTTAATATCCCTCATTTTATGATGTTAGCTTTTTCAAATTTTAGTCAATGTATCTAGGACCACATATAACGTGTCCCCTCTTTTTTTAAAGTGGTAGAGTGTGATTTGAAAGAAGTGTGGCTGCTATTTCTAACATGTCGAACGACCCTACAAAAGCCTCTTTATTTTTTTTTATCATTGCATTTTGACATGAAATTCAGAAGATAGAAAATACATACACTTTTCAGCAGAGCTGTTCTGCTAGAGAACGAGTGGAGGATAGCCATATGGCCACCAGATGTGATTGGTTGCGATATAAGCGGGTACCTACCGATAGGACCGGATTTAATGGGTTTCAAATGTCCCGGGGACACTAACGACGACTGTAGGAATTTATTTGTGTTCTCAGCTAAGCTTTTGAGTTTTAGTATGGTTAGAATTTTTGAATTTAATACCAGTATGTATAACTTTCAATTCCAATTACTTGCGCCAAGCTAACTTTACTTTGATATGTAAAATGGGGGGGGGGGGGCTGCGTATTCTAATTTTTTGTGTATAAAAACCTTGAAGTACTCCGGGTCCAACCCTGTCTACCAGTCGAATAAGCAACCCCCAGATCAGCGGTAAACTATGAGGGGAGGTGGAGCAATGGATGACACCTTTAGCTTCCAAAAAAAAAAAACCCTCACAACCTTGTCAAGTAGCTATGCAAATAAAAGCCTAGTCTTCGCGGGTCTGAGAAAGTGACTGGCGCAAATATAACCACCAAAACTGCAATCTGGTAAGAAGTAACAAAAAGAATCATATCGCATCGTCCTTCACGCAGGTGAACAAGGGACGTGTTTAGGTCATAGGCAGAAGGCCGCTTCGAAAAATATATTGTCGTACCATTTCATGTTGTAAAATCCTGGCGATAGACCTGGGAGGTATTTGATGGACGCACAAAGATGGTTCAGAAGGGAGCAAACCTTGACAAGAAGAAAAATACTACTGTTATTTCTTTCTCTTTCATTTCAAAGAGTACTACATGGTAGTAAGGCCATTGTCAGTTATGATCAATGCTAAAATTAGAACCTTATTGGTTCGGAATATCTTCAAAGAGTGTGGTGTTTCGTATTATTGTTTAGCCCCCAGGTCAGCTCTGATCGAGCACACGTGATCAATGCTGTTCTATCAGACCTAGTGTATCTAGGATCTCATTATTAAATATCCTTTTTTTTTAAGACAGTAGGAAAGTATTTCAAGGATATTTTGACATTTTCTAGCACATCAAATAGCCACATATACGCTTCCCTGTTAATTGAGCGGAGATTCAAAATAAGTACGGCACTTAAGCGGCCACAGCTGTTTCTTATTTTTCGAATTTCTACTATGAAATTATTAATTTGCAAAATATATATATGCCACACTCCCTCTTTTTTTTTCCTCTCTTTTTGAACTTATATTTTTCTATCGCATTACTCCAGTTCAATGACTGAAACCACATGCAGTGGAAAATGTATTCTGGTGATAAATGTGACAAGCAAAGATGCAAGACGACGGGGTATATGCAGTGTGATTGTTGAATGCACGGCCTCTATATCCTTTATAAACAATTTTTTGTGCAAGTTGTACCTCTTCCCTCTATATCACAAGCAAGGTAGAATTGGTCGAGTCGAACAAATTGTTTCGTGGTATTTTGTTAAGGTCCTTTACGTTCTGAGTTCAAATCCTGTCACGGTCTACTTTGCCTTTCATCCTTCCGGATTTGATAAAATAGCGTACGAGTCAAGTACTGGGATCAGTATTGTGGGCTTGTACCTAAATTAGAAACTTTTATTGAATACATATTACTTTTATTTCACTCGATATTTAAAAAAAGACATCTGGAAAAATACTGGTGGGATGAGATTTTGAGAATTTGGTTTGCAAAATCGTAATCTGCAATGGTTAAAATAAATAATTTTGACATTTACTTGCCGTTTCCTTTTTGTACCGGTTGTCATCGATACCCAATGTCCTTGTTCCGCGAACCGCTGCTTTTCTCTTTTCCAATTAAGATGGCATCGACCATGAAGAAAGAGCCCTGTAAGGTGGAATAGCAGCTAGCGATACACATCGCTAGCTGACCCACCTCTTTGGTAATGCTTTCGCCATCCTGTCCGGCAGTTGCAACCACGTCTAACCCCCCCTCCTCCCACACACTTTTTTTTGTAAATACTTTTGAAAACAATAAAATATAGAAAAGTTAAGTGCTCTTTTTATTCGAACTTCCCTCATTGGCTGGAAAGTCAGTCGGTGGTCTTTAGGTTTATTTCACTAAGAAAACTTCACTAAATTTTATTTCTTTTCTTTTATCTCGCCAATGTAATAAGCGAGATTAAATATGCACTACTGGCGTTTGATTGCTCGCCTCGCTTAGTCTCTGTTATAGAATTAACAATTTATCATAATTTTTCTTGGTTAAGTGTACTCCATTTTATAGTATTTTAACAATCCACAACCCGAGGAAATAATTTTTTCTGCAATATTTGTGTTTGCATTTCATTTCATTTCATTTCTATTAGGAGCTATAAATTTGTTCCTTTTCCATTAATACTCTTAATAGTCTCAATTAAACAAAGATAATGGTGAGATTATGATTTTCTGGAATTTTCAAACGTCTTTATAAAGATGGTTTTTAGCCCTAGGCTATCATTGATCAAAAGCATTCCAGTATGATCATCTCCGTCTTTTGTATGTCTTTTTAATTTAGTAAGGTGTAATTTATGAGAGATTTGCCCGCTATTTCAAGCTCGTTGGCCAACCCCGTAGAGCAGTGGTTCTCAACCGGGGTCCATGAAAAACTTTTTTGTTTTTAAATATCTTAGAGAAATAATACAAAAACAATTTACTACATCTTACTAAATGTTATTTATATGTTTATACAACTGGCAATAAAATTATAACGCCTATATATTGGTGTTGATGGCTAAGTAGTGATCAGTCAAGCTTACACGAAGCAATGCTAGCCAATGTCCTCCGGGAAAATTGGTGACACAATTCTGGTACGACTAATATACAAACTTGAAGATGGTAAAAAGTAATTTTTTCACCATCTTAAAGTTTGTATATTATTTGCTTTATATATGCTTCTTTCTCTCCATATATCTTTTAGATTTAAATAATTGATGTTTTTTGTATTGAGAAACAATCATTTTACAGTTTAACACACACACACCCTTTGAGTTAAGTTCAAACTGAATTAAAAAAAAATACAATAGGATTTTTTTTAAACATTAGATTACTATAGGGGTCTAGGACCACTGGCATAGAGGCTTCCTTGTCACTGTATGCGTACGTGTGTGGAAAATGTTAAGTTCTCAGCTGCATTTTAGAAAACAATCAGGAAAATAACTGAGCAAAATAATGAAATGTATATCTATTCCATAATAAAATGATGTTTCAATCTTTGGAGGATGAAAATATAATTACAAACGCAAAGTAAATATATTTATGTCACCGTCTCATTTGAAAACATTAAAAAAAAAACGATATCGTGAAATAACGTTTCTGTAAAATTTTAAATGCGGTTTTATTGCATTTGTGTACCAGGTCAATTTGAATATTGTGCAAGAGTATATTAACATTGACACTACTCGCGTTATTTTCATTATAGAAAGTGAACGTGCACATTTCTTTCATTATTTTGCTCGGTGCTAAATTATTCTACCTGAAGAACTTGATAAAAATTGACATTTTTTAAAAAAGATATTTGGTTAAAATTACTTTATAAGTATATCAGATGTTTACTAGCATTGTCATTTATTAGTAATACAAGTCAGCGAGGCTGATGTTACGTAATCGTTTGATCTGCTAGAAACTACCAACACATTTTTAATAATAGACACATTGGATAATTTAGTCGCATATGATTTTTTTGGACATACACACACGAGTCGACGAGGGAACCACATCGTGTAATAAATCCGACGAGCTATTTTTATTTGCTTATTTGCAGCTCTAATGCCTGAATGCTTGAAAAACATGAATAACTTTGAATTAATACAAAACAAACCATTCAGATAGACAGACCACATACTTACAAACGAGCACATCACATCAGTGGTATAGTGGAGGCTGAATGATTCGTATAGTTGGAAATGAGGAGAGACATCTTAAAGACTTTATGACTATAGACAAAATCTTGGAGTGCACAGTGGCTTCAGGACGCATAGTATAGCAGTTATATCAGAACTGGTATCTTTAGGAACACTAGTACCAAAGTACTTTATCGTAACTAAACGCTGACTAAAGGCAACTTCTAACCATGCAACCAAACTGATTAAAGCAATACAGAAACTATAACCTGAATACGATCCTTCTCGCATAGACCTCGGGAGTAGTGGACAGATGGTGCACACAAGAAGGTAGTAACATATTCTTATAAAATGCATCGAAGATGTTATCTTTTTTTGAAGGTGATAGTGTGGTTTCAGGGATATTTTTGCTACTATTTTTTGCATGTCGAGCAACTGCAGCGACCGTCCAACAATCATTACCACATTTGTTTCAGATGTAGTGTATCTATGAATACATTGTCCCATTTGTGTTTGCCTTTTGAAGAAGTTATGCTCTGGTGGTTGCCAGGAGGATGTGCAGGCGATTGTTATTACTAACAACACTAGCGACCATACAGTCTTCCTCAATCGTCTAACGGTTTTTTTCTTTACGTCACCAAGTATTTTTCAGATCTTTTGTTTTTTTCCCAGGCTTCTTTATTTCAATATATCCTTTTTTAGTTCAATTTCGTGGAATTTGATTGTTATACCTTACGCATATGTTTCGTTGGGAATGTATGTAGTCAAACTAATAGAATGTATTCTATCTACATTCTGTAGTGATGTAAAGTGGCCTTTATCACCTTTAAACTGCCAAAACCTTGCTTAGGTTTAAATCTAGTGTTTAACATCAGATTTATTGAGCTAGTTTCTGAATACGAGCCAATGAGAGAGCCTCTAAACTGACTAGAAATAACAGGTAAAATGTACTTCAAACCATACATCATTGAATAATTTAGTCCTGGGTGCATTGTCTACGGAGAAACGAAATGGCCACAACTGAAAATCCGTTGGTCATAGATCTTTTAGTTTAGGCACTGACCTGTCTCTTGCTTTATATATATTTCTTTTACTGGCTTTGGGTTTCAACTACGATGGGGTACCACCTAGAAGGGTTTTAGCTAATGTTCCAATTCCAGTACTTTTGTCTGTTGCTTATTTTATCGATCTCTATTTGTTAAACTAGTGGGCCAGCGACGGCTATGGAATCCAAAATTGGTATGCCATTAAATGCCAGGATTACTGGATGTGTGAACAATCATACAAGCTGGGAAATTTGCTTTTTGATAAATTTAAGAGAAACCCTATAGTTTGTGTAGATTACTGATATATTTAAAGATAAAAATATATCAGTAACCCAGGACTTTGTAATTGAAAAATGAACTTAATGTAGCAACATAACTAATCATAGAAAATGCATTCTGTGTGTAAATTTTAAAGTGTTACAGACGAAAATATATATATATATATATATATAAATATAAAGGTTTACATATACATAAAGTCATAGATATATATGTTGCAACCGGTCACGTAGTGGCTCAATGAAGAATTAATAAATTAAATAATCACAGCAATATATCATAAATCATGTCCTTAGAATTATTAGATAAAATATATACCATTTCCTCTCCCAAATAGCATAATTAACCATATAAAAAATCAATTAGACTAAGCTATAAGAATAAAGGCTCCTATGAAGAAATTTCCGACAAATAACCGAAAGTGGCCTCTTCGCGGTGGCCCCAATATAGTATATTTATCCAACATTTCAACAGCATGTAGAAACTGTCTAAATATACCATCAACCATACACAATTAGGTGTAAATTCAAACCTAGAAGAAATGCGTACATACCGTAATTATATATCTACCATGGTTTCATCTGTATTTTTAGACATCTAATTAACAGGATATGTCCGGAGTATCGGATTCATCAGGAGACAAACTCAAAATTAGACATTTAGTTTTCCAAATTGATCGCGCCAAAAATAGTCAAAAATGGCTAAGAATCGTGACGTGGCAGTGGTCAAGTTAGAAAGAAAGTGATTAGTTGCTTACGGCGGGTAGGCTTGTTGCTAGAAAGCGCAGCCAAATATCGCCCAATTGTATCTCAACCTAACGGGAGATTATTAAATATAAAGGTTTACATATACATAAAGTCATAGATATATATGTTGCAACCGGTCACGTAGTGGCTCAATGAAGAATTAATAAATTAAATAATCAGAGCAATATATCATAAATCATGTCCTTAGAATTATTAGATAAAATATATACTATTCCTGTTAATTGGATGTCTAAAAATACGGATGAAACCATGGTAGAGATATAATTACGGTATGTACGCATTTCTTCTAGGTTTGAATTTACACCTAATTGTGTATGGTTGATGGTATATTTAGACAGTTTCTACATGCTGTTGAAATGTTGGATAAATACTCTATTGGGGCCACCGCGAAGAGGCCACTTTCGGTTATTTGTCGGAAATTTCTTCATAGGAGCCTTTATTCTTATAGCTTGGTCTAATTGATTTTTTATATGGTTAATTATGCTAATTGGGAGAGGAAATGGTATATATTTTATCTAAGGACATGATTTATGATATATATATACACATGGCATATTATTATAGTTGATGCTGAAGTTCATCTATGTATTAAATTCTACTGCTCAGCACACCAAACTATACTGCTACATACTCCAAGAAGTTTCACCCGCAAGGCAATTGGTGAAACTGAGGCTATGGTAGAAAAGACTTGCCTAAGATACCATGCAGTGGGATAAAACTTGGAACCTCTCTAATCAGGGTTAAAATTCTTTGCAGTATTTGTTTCGGATGTGTGCATTCTGTGTTCAAATTCTGTCATGCTGTCATGGTCAACACTGCTTTTTACCCTTTTTATGTCAATGAGATTGTAACTTGCTTTTCCTCAAAGTTTACAAAAGTGGTTCAATTCCAACTTGATGGCAGCACATGTAGTTGGAAATAAGCAAGCCCAATACTGGAATTGATTCTCTCTCTCTCTCAAAAATCGGCTGTGTTCATACTTCTGTGAAGTTTTAAATACCCAAGACACACAACAACACCTATATGACTTGATGAGGATTGATGGATGTGTTATTTATAAACATATGATGGCTGCTGCCAGGGGCTTGGTTATTTCCAGCTACATGTGCAGCCATCAAGTTGGAATTGAACCACTTTTGCAAACTTTGAGGAAAAGCAAGTTACAATCTCATAATTGTTTGAAACTCCCACCTGTAAATGGTCCTCAACTATTTACCTTACTTCTGCTCTCCTCACCCCCTCTCTTTATCTCTATCTAAGAGAACCTGCTGTTGCCAGTTTGTTTCTATGGAGATAACACTAATCTTGCCATGTGTTAGTTTTCGTCTTAACCCCCTCCCATTTCTTAGTTCTTTATTTCATCATCATCCAGTTGAGGTTATTTTACATTTTACAGTACATGGTAGTGGTGGCAATGGTGGTCATGGTATGTTATAGTTGTCAGTGATGGTGATGTTGTTGTTTAGCTGCAGGACAGCCATTATCATGCAGACCCACAATCAAGTGTATACCAGCTTTAATCATCCCCATCTTTTTCCTTTGTATCAGTAACTCAGGACCACATTATTCAATGTCCTTTTCTAAAATGGTTGCATATAGTTTGAAGGGAACTTGATTGCTATTTCCAGCAAGTCAAATCGTCATGTGGTGGCTCTCATGGATTAATAGATTTTTTTTTTTTTTGTCTGGAAGTGGTGGCATTAGTGTTGTTATTATTTAGCTATATTTTAATTCTGATTATGTATAACTATGATATGGTTGTTCAATCTAGGATTACATTATCTAACATGCCCTTTTAAAACCAGTATGATTTAATTAGAGAGGAAGTTGACTGTTATTTCTATTAGGTTGAATAACACTACATTGTGTTGGTAGTTTTCTAACTAGGCTGTTTGTGTTAAGCTCCAGTTCAGTTGTGATACGACAAACCTATAATCAAAAACTCTTGGTATGAGCTGACCAACTTTTAATTATACATAGTATATCTAAGACTACAATATTCAATGTGTGTCTCCATTAAGACCTTATGCAGTTTGAAGATTTGGTTGATATTTCTAACAAGTAGAGTAACTACATGATCGGTCCTTCATTAGCCCATGGTATTGGTGTTGATAATGTTATATATATATATCATCATCATCATCATTTTCCCTGCTTATATATATATATAAGGAAGTGCTCCCTCCAAGTCACAAGGCAGTCTTCTCCTTGGATATATCCCACATTCTTCCTCTTCTTACCAGAAAGTTCTTTAATCAGTCTCCAAGCTTCTCTGGGTGTGCTGTTACTATTCTCAAAATCAGCCAGGGTTTGGTTAATTCTTTCATCCTCCAGATGGTTGAAAGTATAGCACTGAATTATCTGGTGATGCTGCACATCTGAAACTAGATTTGAGGGTGTCACTTCTGGCTAACCATTGTTACACTTTCCACTGTAGGTGTGACTCGATGAGGGCATCTTGGTATGGTTTCCTTACCCACTTCATTACAAATGGATACAAAAGAAGTATAATTTTTCTTTACAGCTGGCAAGGATTCAAACTTATCAGCAATTGAATCATTAATTATTCTTGCAAGTTTGGCATCTTCCCTTAGCTCCTTCTAGTAAAGCTGTTTCTTACTGGATTTCGGAAAGATGCTCAAAATCCTTGCTTATGGGATATCCAATCAGATCTTGAATGCAATTAAAGTCATATATGAGAATACTTCAGCACTTGTGATGACAACTGAGGGAAACTCAGACCTATTCCCCATTGTTACCAGTGTCCTCCTGGGAGATCCTCCGGCTCCTTTTCTTTTTTTGGATATGCCTTGATTATGTACTGCGTAATGTCATTGCACCATCAGACAGAATAATGCTGAAAAGTTGACAAAGCACCCAACATTTGGAGGAAGTTCTACCTGAAATGGCTTACATGGATGACATAGCTCTCTTGGAAAACACCTGCAAAAAAGCTGAAGTGCATCACAGAGTGGAGGCTGCAGCGCAGGCCATTGGACTATTCTTGAATGCTAGCAAAACAAAATTCATACACCTCAATATAACGTCAAATAAACAAATGCATACGCTCGACGGTTCAGAGATTGAGGAGCTCAATGACTTTTTGTATCTTGGTAGTTTTATGAACACTGAGCACGATGTGGACACCAGGATAGGTAAGACGTGGAGGGTGGTCTTAACTCCCTATCATAGGTATGGCTGTCTCCGATCATGAAAACCACAAAAATGTGGCTATTCAAAGCAACAGTTGAGTCCATTCTCCTTTACAGATGTGAGTTATGGATACTAACAAAAAACACTCACATAGAGGATTAATGCATATTCATCCGGATGCTCAGAAAGATCTAGAACATACACTAGAGAACACACATACCAAAGAAGTCACTTTATGGCTCATACCTTCACCTTTCTGACATCATAAGGCATAGGAGGCTTGCATTAGCCGGACATGAGTAATGTCACAATGTACTTACTTGATGGCAGTCCTTTTTTGGAAACTTGATGCGTTGGGAGACCAACTTCAGAGGGCAATGCTAGACAGGGTGAGCTGGAAGAGAAACTTCATCATAGCACTTGTAACGGATGCATAGAAGAATCATCACCATCATCACCGTTTTACGTCTGTTCTTCCATGCTAGCATGGGTTAGACGGGTTGTCCTGTTGTGGGCAGTGTCCGGTCGGCTGGCCTTGTATTGCTCATATGGGAACTGATTCTGGCTTGATTTCTACAGCTAGATGCCCTTCCTAACACCAACCTCATTTACAGTGAGTGCTGCGTGCTTTTTTCCGTGGCGCCTACACATCCACTTTACAGTGGGCTGGGTGCTTTTTGCCGTGGCACCTCCACGACCACTTTGCAGTGGGATGATTGGCACCCTTAGTCTTAACATCTCATTTCTACAGCTGAGTAAACTGGAGCAATGTGAAATAAAGTGTCTTGCTCAAGGAAACAACACATCACCCGGTCCGAGAATTGAACTCACAGCCTTTCGATTGCAAGGCCAATGCTCTAACCACTAAGCCATGCGCCTTCAATACACACACACACGCACACGCACACGCACACACACACACACACTATCATTATAGTTCAGCTAGTCAAAACTAATGAATGCTTCTTTATTTATAAACAAAACCCCCACACATACCTATATATATATATATATATATAGTAGAATAATCGAGTATCGAAAAATCGGCGCACGAGTTCACGATAAACAAAATTCGAAATGAGCGGCAGAGGGTTCAATAATTCAGATAAATCAGAGCTATAACTATCGTTAAAATACCGACACACATAGAACATGTCTAAAATCAACCATACCACCGAAAAATTACGATCTGGAAGATTCGGGACACTCAGATAAAATATCAATAAATCAAATGAATGTAAAAAGCATACCCGGACCCGCTAGAAAGATGGTAAATCTAGCTTCTTGGGTTTCTGTAAATCCTTAAACCGCCCTCTATCAGCCCACATAAAAATATATAAGACTTCTAGAAAGCAGCGGACCGGAATTTACTTCCTCAACGAGCTTTTGTCCGAACGAATAAAAAGGCATAACCCAAGTAGAAAAAACGCACATGGAATTCAGCAAGGGAGATAACCTTTATATCCGCAAAAAATATTCGGGAAAATGTGGAAATACACATATCGAATAAGAGTGCTCAATAGACATGTTAAAATAAACAGGAGCTATTCATCATTTAATAGAATCGACAAAAAATGAACAATAAAATTAACTGGTCTAGAGCCTAAATATAGTAGAATAATCGAGTATCGAAAAATCGGCGCACGAGTTCACGATAAACAAAATTCGAAATGACCGGCAGATATATATATATTTCCATTTCCATTTCCATGCATATGTGCATGGTTTTCTTTGAATGAATATATATATATTTATATGTGTGTATATTTATATGTGTGTGTATTTATATATGTTATGTGTGTATTCATATATATATGTTATGTGTGTATTCATATATATATGTTATGTGTGTATTCATATATATATGTTATGTGTGCGTTTATATATATATATATATATATAAATTTATGTGTGTGTGTGTTCATATATATATATTAAA
This sequence comes from Eledone cirrhosa, assembly GCA_964016885.1. NCBI lineage: Eukaryota > Metazoa > Mollusca > Cephalopoda > Octopoda > Eledonidae > Eledone > Eledone cirrhosa. Next base: position 65,185,451 of record OZ024742.1, on the reverse strand, counting down.
CGATGATGATGATACAGAGAGTGAGAAAGAGCAGTATCTCTGAATGAGAACTGACTGAGGTGAACCATAATGGCCTGTTCAACTTATGCCACCATGGAAAAGGATGATGGTGATATGAATGGTGTGTATGTATAAATGCGTATGTGTATATATATATATATATATATATATATATATATGTATATATATATGTATCTATATATGTGTATATGTATGTATAAATACGTTTATATATGTAAATCAGAATGGATGCAGTAAAAACCTGTTAGACCATTACACACCAGAGTACTCGATCTAGCTTTTGAATGGTGATTTACACGATCTAGCTAGTGATGGTGATTTACACGATAAACACACACAGTATATGCTGTAAAGTGGTTGGTGATGGGAAGGACATCCAGCCATAGAAATCTTGCCAAAGGGTTGAGAGGACTCTTAGTTGTGTCAAAGGCATGACAACCTTTCCTGAGCATATGGTGGAACACAGATCTCTGGCCTGCTTGGGAGATCAGTGGCTCCGCTTCAGCACTGACTTTGTTTGTATGAACCTGTCCAACTTTAGCTAGTCGGGAATGAGGACGTTAAAACTATGATGAAATATATAAGCACATGAATGCAAGTGTGTATGTATATATTATGTTTACATTTGAGCAATCCTTGAACTAGTTTACACAATAGTTATTTCCTTTCAAAAACATGTATATACTTGAACCTCTTAATTTTTCAAGATTTTCTCTCTTTCACTCTCTCCAGTTATACACGCTACTTGTATATCTTTTTCAGCTAAACTAAATATGTTTCTGGGTGAAGAAGTAAACCTTTCTTTCTACTTACTTCCTGTTTCTCATACTATCTTTAGCTTCTTTTTCTTTCGTTTCACTATATCTTTTCCACTGTTCCTCTGAGGATCTTATTATTACTGTTGTCAGAATTAACATATTTTTCACTTCGCATGTGTGTTGTTTATTCATGTAAGTTTGCCCTTTGATATTGTTTTTTTTTTTTTGTTCTTATTACATATTATTTCTCCTTTATTTATGTTCCTTTTCTGATGTTATTAAGCCCTTGCCATTCTGAGTTCAAATCCCGCCGAGGTAAACTTTGCCTTTCATCCTTACGGGGTCGATAAAATAAAGTACCAGTAATGTACTGGTAATTGCTGGCCTTGTGCCAAAAAAGTAGAAACAATTATTTATTCAAAGTAATCCAACTTATTTTACTAACGAGATAAAAAAATATATATTCAGGACACAGTCCCACACTCCTCCCTTTATTATATTATGATTAAGCGTGAAGAGGGCAGTGAATACCAAAATCAGTAGAGGGTGGCCAACTCGTTTTCTTTATGAGTATCTCTAAAACTACATTGTCCACTGTATTATTTCCTTATTCAAGATAGTAGGATATGATTTCAGGGAAATTTGGCTGCTATTTCCGGCAGCTAAGTTGTGTGTTGTTCAGCCTAAGGTCTCTGATTAAAGGCCCAACTGACATTTCATCTGTGACTTCATCTTTTATCCAATGTGTCCATTCTTTGGGTTTTTTTAATGATGGTAAAATGTTATTCAAGAGAGATTTGGGTGTTATATCTATCAGATCAAGTAACCATAGACACTCACGCATATATATATCGTTGTTTTACATATGCTTTCCACACTGGCATAGGTTGGACAGGTATGTGATGTTGAACCACTTGAAGTCTGACTATAGACCAGTTAAATGCCAGAAACCATTAAAAGATCTGAATCACTTGTTACTGTTCCTTTGCTTTGTTTATAAATGGAAGGAAAATCAACAATAAATTGAGTGATTTAAAAAAAATGTATATATTGATATGTATATCAATTACTGTGTGTGTGTGTGCGCGTATACGTGCGCATGTTTGTTCTCCATTAATAGGTTAAATTGATGTTTCTTTTTATTGCGTAATAAATAAGCAGGTGAATACATACATAGGTATACAAATAGATAGGTATAAATAAAGAGATGGATATCTGAAAAGGAAGTTTTTTTTAAAATATATTTTGCTTAGTCACATTTGTAACAGGCTTTGATTCTTTTCGGTTATCATTATGCATGCATCACCAGTAACCAAGAAATACTTACATTATTTTAAATCTATATTGTGTATGCGTGTGTGTGTGTGTATATATATATCATCATGATCATCATTTTACCCTGCTTGCAAGGGTGGGACGGGAACTGATTCTGGCTTGATTTCTACAGCTGGATGCCCTTCCTAACACCAACCTCATTTACAGTGAGTGCTGGGTGCTTTTTTTCCGTGGCGCCTACACATCCACTTTACAGTATGGTGGGTGCTTTTTTGTCGTGGCACCTCCACGACCACTTTGCAGTGGAATGATAGGGACTCCAGTCCCTATCATCTCATTTCTACAGCTGAGTAAACTGGAGCAATGTGAAATAAAGTGTCTTCCTCAAGGAAACAACACATCACCTGGTCTGAGAATTGAACTCACATATATAAGGGTATTGTAGTTTGTTTGAAACATTGTGGAGTATGGAAATGAAAAGCGAGTATGTTTAGGAAGCTGTACAATGCATGTGGATATGAGATACCAAGTAATTTATTAGTCCCAATATTTCGGATTTACCATCCATTATCTAGGGGGAAAAGAAATTGGAGATTCCTTCTTGGTCCTTGATAATGGATGGTAAATCCGAAATATTGGGACTAATAAATTATAAGATAATCAGTCATTCTAGGTCTTTTATTTTCCTCCACCAATGATTTTTTTGCTTCAAACCTCTCTTCTCTCAATTTCCTTCCAACTTGTTGCCATGGTATTTCAAACCCACTTGCATTGTACAGCTTCCTAAACTTAACCACTTTTCATTTTCACACACACACACACACGCATATATATAAAAGATCGGCGGCGATATTCAGTTAGTTCGGGTGTATTTAAAACTCCATTATACATATTTCGCTGAAGACTATCAGTTTAGATAGCCTGAGCGCTTCAGACAGCAAAACTAAAATAAACAGTGAAAGCTCCTAATAAACCTTTAAATTCGGAAAAATTCAATAATTTCCCCAAATATGATTTTCTTTTCATGATACAGGCGCCTGGCCGAATGCGTGGTGTTGTTTCTTTGATGATGGCTGGCCCCTGTTAATTAGGAACTTTCAATGTTTATTTTAGGTTTTGCCGTCTGAAGAGCTCAGGCTATCTAAACTGATAGTCCTCAATAAAATATGTCTAACAGAGTTTTAAATAAACCTGAACTAACTGAATATGGCCTCCAATCTTTCATTAATATATAATGCTCTGTACCATATATACAGATCATTGAGCGCTTCTTTTTATCTGCTTCACAACCAACAGACCATAATGTGATCATCACATCCCTGTTCTGTTAACCCCTTACTCTCTCTCTCTCTTTATATATATATATATATATGGAGGCACATGGCTTAGTGGTTAGAGCATTGGCCTTGCAATCGAAAGGTTGTGAGTTCAATTCTCAGACCGGGTTATGTGTTGTTTCCTTGAGCAAGACACTTTATTTCACATTGCTCCAGTTTACTCAGCTCTAGAAATGAGATGATAGGGACTGGGGTCCATATCATTCCACTGTAAAGTGGTCGTGGAGGTGCCACGGCCAAAAAGCAACCAGCACTCATTGTAAATGAGGTTGGTGTTAGGAAGGGCATCCAGCTGTAGAAATCAAGCCAGAATCAGTTCCTGTCCCACCCTTGCAAGCAGGGAAAAGCGGACGTAAAATGAAATGATGATGATGATGATGATATAATGTACACACACACAGACATGCTTGATGCATGTGGTTTCTAGTGCCACTGAGTAATGATGCTGCTGTTGTTGAATTTAGATTTCAAATCCTGCCGAGGTTAGCTTTTCCTTTCATCCTTATGGGGTTGATAAAAGAAAACACCAGTAACACACTGGCCTTGTGCCTAAATCAGAAACCATTATTATTGAATTTAGAGGAGTTCAGTAAAATAACTAACTTGTTTTTATTTGGAATATAATGGAAGGTTCTTGCTTAAAATGATTACAGAAGACTTTGTTTCATAGAAACTAAGGTGATCTTATGTTCATTGATATTAAATGGGTTAAGTATGTACACAAAAACATTTTTGTTTTTAATAAACATCTAATTTACATGCAGAAACATAAACAAGAATTCAGCTGTTTCTTTTAAATATTTCACACATGTACCAAATTCTCTCTGATATGTAATCAAGATTATTGACTGTGTGTGTGTTTAATTACAGATAAAGTCAATCATGTTACTTCGAAGCCTTTAAATTCCATGTATGTATAGTGGTGGTGGCAGTGTTTTCAAATAAAGCAGGCCTTGAATAGTTGAGACTCAGTTAAATGACGCTTAGCTAGATTTTATGTCTTTCTCAAAGATTGGCAGAATCATTACAGTGGTATTTGTTTTGGCTCTTTACATTCTATGTTCAAGTCATGTCTTTCATCCTTTCAGGGTAGGTGAATTAAAGTACCAGTCAAATACTGGCATCAATTAAATCATCTTTCCCTTCCACTAAAATTGTTGGGCTTAGAAAACATTATTGTTGTTTTAGCCATTTCTGATATAGGCACAAGCACAGCCATATTTGGTGGAATTGGCGCAGCTAATTATATCGACACTTGTATGAGACTGGTACTTTATATGATAGTGTAATGCGAGGGGAAGGAGAAGGGTTAGTTGATTATATTGGTCACAATATGTGACAGGTACTTAATGTGATAAATGTAAAGTTAGTAGATTTTAAAAGAATAGGTGCTTGTTACTTGAAATAAAGAAGTAGGTTGTTGACACGAGTGTGAGATAATTCTATGCAATAGAATGAGGCACCTATTGTGTGTTATGCGATAAGTGATGTGCATCTGTCTTGAAGTCAGGGTCAGGCAGAGCACATTCACAAGTGAATGTCTGGGTTTGGGATTGGTCTGGATTTAAGTAAAAATTTACAGTAAATCTTACCCTTAAATAATGTAGTTGTATATATATATATAAGTAAAAATTTACAGTAAATCTTACCCTTAAATCTTACCCTTAAATAATTGTTTCTACTTTTGGCACAAGGCCATCAATTACCCAGTACATTACTGGTACTTTATTACCCTTAAATAATGTAGTTGTATATATATATATAAGTTGACGGGACTAGCATGAGTTTCACTGCTAGTACCGGTTACATCTCAGCATACTCAATAGATAATGTTATGTAAAATCTCAGAGTAGACAGTTATTTGCTTCAATATAACACTCGTAAATGGGTACCTACAATCTATACCTGTACTTAAGTTTCGGTCACATTTAATGCAGCAATAGTGCACAGCATCCACTGTCTGAATTTATTATGCAACGATGCACAATCAGCGCATGTGGCTTTCACCTAATCAATAACCAATCGATCAACAGAATTCGATTCCAGTTCATGTCGGTTATGACAGTGAATGTGACGGTCAACACATTAGCAACTGAAATTCCTACACGTCATCAGAAGGCTGTCGACCGATTGGCTACTGGTTCAGAAATTTACATGACGGTAGACGGAATTCAAATAGTTCCGCTCCCGTCATAAGCACTCAGCCAATGTATCTCAAACACAAATTAACAAGCGAGTGAAAAAATCGGTTATTAAAGAAAATCAGTCTCTAATCGCTGTACAATCGCTCCAATCGCTGTACAATTATATTTGACCCTTCAGTATTAGTGTTTATGTTTAAGCTCCTAATGATGTGGTCATCAAGGAAATACTTGACATAAGATGTAATTCTAAAAATATGAAGACATCCTGTTAAATTAGTATCAACACAATTTCCTGTTTAGTAAAAAAAAATGTTTATGTATAGTTGTATAGTTGTATACATTTATGTATACATTTATGGTATCCTTCCAACTGCCATCCTTACTTCTCCTTTCAGGACAACTCTTCAAATATTTTGTACCAATCTTGCCTAATTTCTTTATGACCAGCTGTCAATCATTGTGTCTGTGTGGGTACATACATTATTCTTTACATTCTCAGTTTGAGTCCTGTCGAAGTAAACTTGACTTTTCATCCTTTCAATATCGATAAAATAAAGTACCAGTCAAGTACAATCAAATTACCCCTTCACCCAAAATTGTTGACCTCGGGCTCAAATTAAAAGCCATTGTATCAGTAGAGGGTTGGACGCAATGCTTTGCAGCACAGAGTTACGTCCCTTTACGGACTGAGTTCGAGGTTAGCTTTGCCTTTCATCCTTACGATAAAATAAAGTACCAGTAATGTACTGGGTAATTGCTGGCCTTGTGCCAAAAGTAGAAACAATTATTATTATTATTATTGTTCTTTGAGTCTCAGTCATTGATGTTATTTAACTGGAAAGTTTGTTGAAATGAATATCAAGCCACTACCTGCAGCCTCAGATATTCAGGATGTATCGGAGGGTTCTTGCTGTTCCCAGCAAGCATGCCTTTTGAAGCGTTCCAAAAAGCGAGGCGGGGCCAATTTCTTTAACCATCCCTGGAAACTTTTTGAGATAGTACCTAGTGCGCCTATGACAATCGGGACCACTTTGACTTCATGGCAGTTCCAAATCCTTTTTACCTCCCACTTTAAGTCCTGGTATCGATTAATTTTCTCCCTCTCCTTCTCTTGCACTCTCGTGTCGAATGGGCAGGCTACATCTACAATCAGGCACAATCTTTTTTCCTTGTCCACAACCACCAGGTCAGGCCTATTGTGTTCCAGTTTCTTGTCCGTCTGTGTCCTAAAATCCCACAGCACCTTCACCTGATCGTTTTCTATCACCGACTCTGGCTTATGCTCATACCACTTCTCAGAATGTGGTTATTATTATTATTATTGTTGCTGTTGTTGTTGTTGTTTTTTGCCTTTCATCCTTCTGGGTCAATAAAAGAAAGTACTTGTCCAGTACTGGGGTCAATTTAATCCCCCCCCCCCCCAAAAAAAAAATTGATGTTCCTAAAGTAGAAACCATGATTATTATTATTGTGGTTAGCTTTGCCTTCATCTTTCTGGGGTCTATAAAACAAAGTACCAATCAAGTACTGGGGTTGATATAATCAAATTACCCCCCCCCCCCCCCAATTGTTGTCCTTGTAAGTAGCTGAACATACAATTTAAGAAACCATTGTTATTATTATTGACAGAGCTGGGAAAGTGGTTGACAAAATACCTGTCTGTATTTAATTAAGTAACCCTGCATTCTGAGTTCAATTTCCAACATTGTCAACTTGGTCTTGATAAAATAAAGTACCAGTTATGTACTGAAGGTTGACTTAATTGGCTATGGCGCAGAACCTATACCTGGATTTTTCAAACGATTTCTCTCCAACACCTTTAATAAGACATTAAATGAAATAAAATATTGTTTTTAGAGTGAGTGGTGGTGGTGGTGGTTATGATGGTGGCAGAGGCATCAGAGGTGTGCTATGTGATAAAAAGTACCAGTTATATATTTATTGTATGTATTAAATCATCTACACCCCTCTCCTACAAATCCTTAACCATTCGACAATGTTAGAAATTATTGACATACAAGCACACACACACACACACAGAGGAATGCACGCTCATGAGCAAATGAATAGACATTGGCACCCAGGGCAAACAAGTACCCAATCCTAAATACAAATATATATAACCCAAAACAGGATATTGGTATAAGTGTATTGCATGTTTGATTTATATATATATATATATATATATATATATATATATATATATATATGTGTGTGTTGTATATTTCCACTTTTTTTTCTTCAGCCACACTCTTTCTATATGTATTCCAGTGGGTGGATTTATTGACTTTGCTTTGTAAGTGACACACCACACACACTCACACATTGATACATAAGCACACATGCATTTATGAACACATTTATGTACACACTTGCACATAACTTGAATATATGTTCAGCTACTCACGCAATTGGAAACAACACAGGTGGTGGTGGTGGTGGTGGTTCCTGTTGTTGGGTCATCTTAGTGAGGTTAAGTAAGATAATCTTTTTAAGTTAAAACCTATTGATTAAAGAGGGTATAGTTTAAACTGTGTGGTGGTGGTGGTCATATTGTAGAGGTTGTGATGGTGATGGTGTAGGTGGTAGTGTTGGTGGCATTGTAATGTTGTAGGTGAGGAGATATTTGTTGATAATTAGTCTGCTGTAGTAGTTGTGGTGGTGATGGTAGTGATTATATTGGTTGAAGTGGGGGGAGAGGGGCAGCTGGTTGGTCTGGCTCTGTCTACCAGTTAGGTGTTGGTAGTGTGATGGTGTGGATCAGGAATAATTAGAGTAAAGAACTACTTGTCCAGAGCAGTGTGTATGTATATGAACATGTCAGTCAAGTTGGAGAGTCAGTTTTCAATAACAGCACAAAAACAATGTTAATTGGTTTTTTCAACTGTTTTTTTCTATTTCTTCAATTTGTTTTTTTTTGTTTTTTTACTGGTTTTTCTTGTCATATTTCTTATGAATATTTTATGGTTGCTGCTTCCTTCTTATTATTACTATTTGAGATGGTTGGCACTATTCTGGAGGAGTACCAGGAGGTAACAGGCAGTATACATTAATCAGGACAAGTTGGTTGACTTGCAACTAGGCATCTGGAGAAGCCAATCTATAGGGGAACAGTAGTTTATGTTGCTGGACTGAGAATCTAGTTAAGGTGTTTAGGGTTGTTCAGTTGAAACTCCAACTAGGAAGAAGTTGCAAGCAGAGTGACTAGTCCTGCTCACAAATGGGCTAAGAGGAAACTGTGCTAAAATGGTCGAATAGATGTGGCTAACATCACGTCATACCTTGTCCCAGGAAACATCTGACTGAATTGAAACATATGTACTTTTACTTCTTTTATAAAAGTTGAGTTCCTGTGGTCAGGAAGTCCATCTGCTGCCAATGCCCAATCCAAAGGTGTTTGGGTGGGGTTACCATGGCTGATGGTTGACATATCTGCAAATATTTCAAGACAATGAATGTGTGTGGTTACTGTGTATGCAACACATATTTCTGCAGTTTCTCTCTTTAACCAAGCTGCAGGCCAAGGTTAGGCATTTAGTATTGGTGATAGGAAGAAGGGCATCCAGCCATAGAAAACCTGCTAAACAAAGAGTCAGCAAAACTCTGTGTCAAAGACAAGACAATATCCCCAGTGCTGATGCTACGATATAATTCAATTAATGCACTTATTAGAGTGTGGGAATGTATACAAGCGAGGTACATGCCCTTGGCCTATCAAAGAAGTCAGTAGCCCCGATTAAGGACTTGCATAGTTTATGATACCCATCCAACTCTTGCTCGCAGGGAAAACAAATGTTAAATGAGGATGATACACCAGTTGGACAAGGCAGTTGGGAGGAGTCAACACCCACATTTTATAGAGGGTTAACAGAGGATATGAGTGACTGTAGCCTCAGAATGATTCTGGTCATCAACAAGAACAATCTGAGTAGTCTCTTTTTGAGGACTTTCAGGTTGAGGATTATCCAAAAGTGCTTGGCCTGTAGTGCTACAGGTGTAAAGTATCCCTGTTTAGAATAAAGTACAGGCATGGCTATGTTGGAGGTGCCAGCAACCAAATCTCTTCAAGCTGCATGTATTGCTGATATTTGAATTTATGTTAGACAGCTGTTATCATGTGTTGGAGGGATCTGGCTATTGGCCATGTGTCTCATGAAGATTGTTCTACCACCTTCCTATGGCAAGGAAGAGTCGAGTGTGGGGACTTCTTTCTTACACAGTGACTATGGCAAAATAAGTTGTGTAGTGGATTCAATTGAGAGGTTTCAGAAGTAAGTTTATCCTTACAAACTAACCACTTAACTTCTTCATGTACCACTTCAGAAGGAAGGTGCTGATAAAGAATCTGGTGGTGGTGTTCTATAAATTTGATGAAGTTTAGGTAAGTCATGAAATTGGCAAGGCTATCTAAGTTTATTACAGTGACTGTAGGATGGTAGTAAGAATTGGGAGGTGGCATTTGCCTTGACTGTCAAGGTAATCTAGAGTTATGTGTAGATTGATTTGGGTCACCTTATGTTCGCCCCTCTCCAATAATAATAATGATTTCTTTGTTAATCACAAGGGTTTACACAAATACTGCTCCTACTACTAATGATAATTAAAGCAATCGTTTGGTAAAGGTGACTGAAAATGTCATGTCTTGACCACTATATTAATTCACACATACACACACTACAATACATATCATACTATGTACATATGTGGTGTATAAAGTATGGGAATATCCTTTGACAGGTGATGGAGGATGGAGGGTTCCTTTGTTTTATATTTGTTCTTTTCTCCACATATAACCAAAACGTTTTACATTAATGTTAAAAAAAAACACTTTTGTTGTTTTTACCTGGCCTTATTTTGTTAAAGATCTAATAAACCTATAATCAAAGGTGAGCATCCCATTATATATTCAGACATATTATCTGTAGGACTGTATTATCAAATGTCTTTCCTTTTATTATGTTAAAGTGTGATTTTAGGAAGAGTTTGTTATATTTCTAACTGATTGAGCTGCCATCTAGCAGTAGGTCTTGTGAAATATTGTATGTAGTACAGGAAACCCCATATATTTCTACAAAGCAAATAATTAAAAGCGCTTGATTGAGTAAGAGAGAGCGAAGGGAGGAAATTGTTTAAATTAACACAGACCTAAAGTTTATGCTACAAAACTTTAATAAAAAGTTGTTTGTATAATCATATTATAGGTGTCAATGTGACCTGAATAACCCAGATTACCCATGCCTGACCTAGAGGGTCTCTTGTTAGTTCAGAGTCCCAAGTCACTCTTTAGCCACAACTAGGATTAAAGTCATGACCTTATCTTATTCAGTCATAGTATACCTGGGACTACATTATTGAATGTTTCCCTTCTTTCTTTTAAGACAATAAATAGACTTTGATTTGCAGGAGATTTTTAACCTCACTGACTCCAGTTATCTCCCCTCTGCTAATCATAAAGTTTATGAGAACCACTAAAGAAATCTCTACACAGATAGTTGACCGCAAATCACAACCTGATGCCTTAAAAGGGGAAAAACACATTGGGTTGTGTAGTCCTAGATATATTTATCATAAAACAGAAATATGGTTACTGATAGAATACTATTGATCGTAGGTCTGCTGGATCAGAACTGACCTGTGGCTAAACAATTCCAATATCATGCCTGGCAGTAAGCCTCTACATTGTCAACCTGGTAGAAATAGTAGCCAAATCTTCCTCAAATCAGACACTATCATTTAAAACTTAGAAACACCCTGGCTGGTTATTGTCACAACACCTTTGATTATCGTTCTGTTGGATGGAGCTACACCAACACTACCACAACAACAACAATCTGTTCTACAACATTAGTATAAAGTCAGTACTAAATATGGTTCAGTGGTGAGAAATAATATTTGTTATGTCTTCATCATCTCTTAATCTGTTACTTCCTCCTTTATAATTTCTTTTCCCAGTTATGTTCAGTGATTCTTCTGGCATCTTTAGGCTTTGTTATTGTTGATATTGTAGCTGTAGTTCTTGTTATTTTCTTAGATAAACCACTCAATCTTATGGTTCTCACATATTTTTATCCAGTATTAACCCTTGTCCTTTAACTTAATTCTACTTCTATGCATTGTCTCCCCTTCCCCTTAGTCCATAGTATATGTAGAAGTAAATATACTGATCATCAATTCGTTATAATGGTATTCCATATAACGGAATTTCACCTGTATATTTATGTATCATGTTTGATGCCAAAATCAGAGCTAATCTGTCGCATCTGTTTAGTAGCCCCTTGAGGCTGGGTAAACGTTATACTTACTGTTTCCTGATCATAACATCTATTTTCCTTTCTGTTGTCAATAAAATAAGTACCAGTTATATAATTAGGTCAATTCAATCGACTACGCTCCCCCTTCCCAATTTGTGGTCTGGTATCTGTATTGGAAGCACTTTTTCCTTTTTTTTTTTTCCCTTATAATTACCAAAACTATTTCAAGGTTATTCCACTTTTAACAAATTAATCTTGAAACTTCTGTTTCTTAGCTTTGATAGTTCTTACATTCTTCAAGAACTTTTATATGTATTTCTTTATATATGTGTGAATATGTATGTATATATATGTGTGTGTGTGTGTGTGTGTGTTTTGCTTATATGGAATATATATTAGAGTGAGACAGACAACAGACAAGCCATGTGCGTATATAGGTATATGCATATTGTGTGTGATTGTAAGAGATAGACATTCCAGATGTTTATTATTCCAGCTGTCTAGACATGCAATACATGTGGGTTTATGTGTATAGAAGTTGATTGAAAGTATCTTTACATTTTTGTGTGATATTTATATATAACAAGATCATAAAACATGGCCTGGACAGCGCAAGCTTCCCTCCAAAACTCGAGCCAGCAGGGCTGGACCATGGAGGCAGCAAAAGGCAAGACAACATGACAATCTTCCCATTCCACAGGGGTAGGCCCATCATCTGGGTTGCTAGATGTTGTGACACCTTCTCTAGTGGCGACCTGGTGCATTTGACTACCAGCCCAGGCTTCGCTGTCCGCCAAGTCGAAGAGGGAAAACTGTTCAAGTATTGGCCATTCTCTAATAGGTTTGTGGCAGGGCCTGTAGCAGTGGAGACTTCCAATATTCTTGGTTCCCAGACCACATCTCTGCTCATTGCTATCAGAGTGGAGTTGGCTGTCTGTGAGGAGGAGGGACTATTCCAGCGTGTCGGCCAGAACCAAGAGGTGGAGGGTAAGATAGTTGAAGGTGGGGGATACTCGTTCAGACATCACACATATACATACATACCAAGATGCCAATTTAATGTTTGCTACTCACTGTATTTCTATCACATATTAATTCTAAGATTTCTTCAAGATATCTCTAAATCTTAGAAATGCAGTTTCAATTAATTTTGAAAATAACCTATATATATATAATATATTTTGTGGAGCATATGTGCATTTCTGACCATTTTTCCATGTTAGCATAAGTTAGATGAGTTGTCTTGTTTTGAGACAAGTCAGATCAGATGACCATATCTTGCTCATACAGAACTCTTTCTGACTTAGTTTCTACGACTAGATTCCCTTTCTAACACCAACAACATTTAGTGTGGATTGGGTGCCTTTTCTCGTAGGATCAAAACGATCACTTCACAGTGTGAGCTGAGCACTTTTTGTTGTCACAACCACTTTATAGGTTGGACTGGGTGCTTATTTGTCATGTCACCAGCACGACCTCCTTACACGAGGGACTAGGTACTCTTTTGTTATATATACATATACATCATGTTTATTATAGAAATGGCTTCTACAAGACTAGAACTGTTTCATTCAAAAGAAATGCATTGAACACCTTACTAACTGTGGTCACCCACAATTGAACCCAACGCACATGCACGCACACATTGTGTAGCAATGTACATTTATGTATTTATATAATATTTTCTCTAGCATGTATGTGTGTATGTGTATATATATATATACATATATAATATATTTTGTGTAGTATATATGTGTGTTTATATATATATATATATATATACCATAATATATTATAGAAAATCATTGTTGACTTTATGTAATTGGAGTGTTATGTTAAAGTGGTAGAAGGCATTGTAACCCAATAAAGATTTTAAAGTTGACTTTCCTGTCTCTTATTCAAGTCTTTCAGACGTTGTAATGTTGACAGAGACTGTAAAAAACACTTAACTTCTTCTCTAACTTCTTTAGTTTAGTCATTTTCACTCTCAGATGTCTGCAACAACCATTTATATTATACAAACATACATTCATACACAAATGGGAACCTCTATGATACCAAAGCTGTATATTTTAACCCTTTTGATATCAATCTGACTGTAATTGCTCCTGGTTCTTGAATGCAAATTTGTTTATTTTAATGGTTCTTCTTTTATCTAAACATCTGACATAATTTGTTGTGCTATGTTTCAAACACCAGCTTAATAAAGTTATTACTAAATCCTTCCAAATTCTTGAATATTTTCAAAAGGATTTGAAAAATATAAGCAATATTTTTTCACCAGAAATACAGTAAAGAAAAGGTTAAGTTATTTATAATTACCTAAAAGTCTTCTATCATAATTGTTTAGTTATGCTCCTACCACCAGCTTCATAGTGAAGGAGTTATATTACAAAATCCCTTCAAATTCAAAATTATTTAGAAGTCGTGTGCAATACATGTCATTATAAATATGGCAATGAAATTGTTAAATCACACCCTACCATCTTATAAAAAGTCTAATGCTTCATGAGGTAGTGTAGTATTAGATACATGGGGAGTGAGAATGAAAAGGGATTGGTGGGTGACCATAGCTAGAAAACATTTGGTCATCAGACTGTTCAATTGAGGCCATCATGGTGTTAACCCTTTAGCATTATATTTTCATGGTAAAAGCTTTACCTCACATAATATCGAATCTATGAGATTTTGATATCATTTATTTTAAGAACAATACCTTAACATCAGTATGAGTGTCCAGTTATAGCCTGTTTGAACAGAAAAAGGTGAGAGAATTCTGGCCAGATACGGCCGGTGTAAATGCTAAAGGGTTAAGCAACACATCACATCGATCCCAGTACCCATTATACAACCACACATTCATTGGAATTTACACTAACCAAAGTGGGAGCTTCCGCATGGTCATTTCACCTACTTGAAACAACAGTAACATTTTCCTTAAAATACACCCTCCCATCTTCAAAAGGAAAGGTTACATAACATAATGGAGTCTAATATACAATATCTTGGGGATGGGACTGAATGATCATAGCTGGAACAACTTTGATCATAGATCTGCTTGATCAGAGCCAAACTAGGGCTAAATAACAAGAACCACACACAAGTCTATTTGTAAATAAAATCCCTTTATGTTCTTTACCCTTATTTATATTCTTTCTCTGTTTCTTTTCAGTCCCTCAAGAAGCAAGCGTCAACTGTTGAAGAGAATCACATGGATGATAGCAAAACTCGGATCCGACAGTCTGACGAACAAGATGGTTGTACCACCTGTTTACGCAACGTTCTTCATTGTTACAATGTTTTTATTCTGGTAGGTTCACTAAGGAACCATATTTTGTTCTGTATTTGTTGTCTTATTTGTTTATTTTCTGTCTTAAAATGTGTTTTTTCATATATAGACACATGCATGGCTATGTATCATAGTTAAGGAGTTGATTTCACAACTACATGGTACCTATTCTTTCTCTAGAACTAGGTGAATGAACTGAATCTTTGTAGAACATAATGAAGTTGATGGGAAGACAACATCATATGCTGGATTTCCTGTATAATCTGGCATGTCCTACTGGTAGTTAGGTGAATTGTGAGGCTCTGTAGAATCAACTGTACTGTACCTCCTCCTCTAAACAAGGAAGCAGATGAAACATTTCTCCCACTGGGTAGGGTGCCAGTCTAGCATGGGTTAACATCCCACTCCTCTCAATTTGGTTGGTGAACTCAGCTAGTGAGTTATATGTCATGCATAGTAAATACTGTGTTTGTAGAATCCTCTGATTACTGTCTAAAGGCTTCTGTGAATTTTCTTCTCTCTTATATTTTCTCTCCCTCTCTCTTCTCTCTCTCTCTCTCCTTTCTTCCCCTCTCGAGTGATTAGGGTGTTGTACTCATGATCCTAAGGTTGTGAATTCGATTCCTGGACCATGTTACATGTGTGCTGGATCAGAGTATTTTATGATAGGACTGGGCCTCTCTCATTGAAATACCTGAGAAACTTCCTATGAGATTACAACTTAGTAGGATGCCAGCTAAACATACATAGATGTGAGCTGTAAGTTTTGGGGTTTTTTTTTCTCTGTTGGAGGAAGGGGTTGTGCCTATGGCCTTCACAAGTACAGTTTCTCTTGAACAGCTGCAAAGAAAGAAATTCCAAAAGTTTGGTATTCTGGAGAGGAAGGACTAGACATAGAGATTAGTATAGTGCTTGGTAGGGATGAGGTGGATGCAATATGAGTTACAAGATTAGGAGAGACAAGTAGATCAAGAGTGCTTCAATGGAAGTGACACAAGACCAGCCAGCTGTGTAAAGTAGAGGCTATTTTGGAGAGTGTGTGTGTATGTGTGCATTTGTGAGTGACTTCATGTCAATCAGCTGAGTGGCTTTTTTTGGATGCAGTCTAGCTGTCTCAAATGTGGGAGCAATACTCCATTGTGGATCACAACTCAGGATAAATAAAGGATTTTCTGGCCTGGAAGAAAACCAGTTTTGTGTAATGCAGTCTTTGCTATTATGATACTGCACCTTTGCTAGGAGTGATCCTCTGTGATGGTATGGTTTAGCATTTATAGCAACCTTGAGGGTTCTTGTTGCATGTATGACTAAGTTGACGGGCAGGGTTAAGATGTTTTTAATGTGTAGTGATTACTGATACATTGTTTGTCACCACCATCCTTGCACTAGTTATCTTGTTGCTGCAGATGCTATCTCCATCACTTCTTATGGGTGATTGGTAACAGTTTTTTCTGTCACCGTACTCTGTTTTTATCTCTCTCTCTTTATTGAGGAGTGGAGTAATGTGATATGATGGCAGTAGTGGTGGTGTAGTAAACAGGGGAGGTCATGTTTTATTTTTTCCACTGATAACTGGATATAACATATGGTGCTATGCACATGCAGACATTTATTCTTATGACACACATACACATAATTGTGAGTGTATGTGTGTGTGTGTATATATATATACACACACATATATATACGTAGCGGACGTAAAATGATGATGATATATATATATATATACAAAAAAATGTCATACTCAACAACTTTTATTGGTGGTTTTCTCTTAATTGTGTGTAGCAAATGATTAAAGACTTAAACAGACCTCAAATTGTATGTCTCATAATCCTTTCACTATGTAAGTTGGTGACATGAAAAAATGTACCCAATATACCCTGAACATCTAGCTATAGAAAACATGCCAAATATGGAATGTTTGAGCAAGGTCGGTCAATACAACTAATTTGGTCTCAAACTGTGACAACCCATCCAATGTCAGCATGGAAAGCAGACATACAGTGGTAGCAACAGTAATGACAACATTATATTGGAATTAATTGAAGAATTTGGAGAGATTTACTAAAATCATTAATTAATTGTTAAGATGTTATTTGTAACAAAAGGTTCTTATATCAAATTGTTTGAAGATATTAATTGAAGTAGGAACCCTTTAAAATAGATGAATGGTTTGGTTTCATAGAATGAGAGGCAGTTTTAGACAGGTTGGTATCAAAAGGTTTAAAGGAAAACCCTGCTCTTAGGGATGTGGCCTAGTGTGTGTAACAATAGCACTGTCCTGCATCTGTGAACAGTACTGTAATGCGAATCAGACATTGTAGTGTCAACAATTGATCATGACAAAAGTATTTCCTGGCCTTGAGGAAGTAACTCTAGTCTATTGGAGCCAGCTTTAGTAATTTTATTTGTGTGTGCACCTAACACCACTGATACTCAAAGAGGCCTGGAAATGTTACTATGAGGGGTTGATAAATGGGAGGAAGAGAAACTACCCTCAACTTATTCAGCAGAGGTACCAGCTATTGAAATCAACAGTTATAGGGTCAAAGAAGCAATCAAGGAGATAAAGAATGGTAAAGCTGCAGAACCATCAGAGATAGAAAAGCATCTGGAGAAGTAGGAACTCAAGTAGTAAGTCAATCAGGTAATACAGGATGGAGTCACATCCAATGACTGATGCAGCAGTACAATTGTAAATTGCTACAAGAGAAAAGGTGATGCTATAGAGAGAAGAGCAACTACAGAGGAATAAAACTAATGGACCAAATTATGAAAGCGATGGAAAGATTTCTTAACACAGCTAATTAAGAAAAGAGTCAAATAGACGAGATGTAGTTTTGTTTTATGCCTGGGAAAAGAACTACAGATGCCCTCATTTTAGTGAGACAACTACAAGAGAAGATCCTAGTCAAGAATAACTGCAACCTTGATAAAGTGCACTCTGTACACTCTGTAACATGATTGCTATCTGGTATATTATACCTTGGTATAATACAGAATATATGAGCAAGACATGGTTCTTCGAATTGTGATAACTTCATGGAAAATGGACATAAATTGATGGTGAATGTTGCAATGCACATCTGTCCAATTAGTGACAGCCTGGAAGAATAGACATTAATATGTTGATAATGTCTGTGGTGATGGTAGTGGTGATTTTTACTTCCTTGTTCATTTAACCCATTAGCATTTAAACTGGTCATATCTGGCCAGAATTCTCTCACCTCTTTCTGTTCAAACCAGCTGTAACCAGCCACTCATACTGATGTTAAGGTATTGTTCTCAAAATAAATAATATCAAAATTTCATAGATTGATATTGTGTGAGATAATTATGTAAGGTAAAGCCTTTACCTTGAACATATAATAGTATATATAGAGTAATATAAATGCTAAAGGGTTAACGCTACAAAACTCCACAAATAATTCATATGTACAAATCTCTTTCTCTCTCATTTCTCATCAGTTGTTAGCGACTCCATCTTTTGGCAGAAATAACTGTTCTGGGCCACCTCACCCCCACAGAAAAAAGGGCTTAACTAGAAGTGAGTTAATAGAGCCCGTGGGGAGGTGGATTATTAACAGCAGTTTGTCAGAAATTATGTTTGAATACATCAAAAGACTGTCTTAGCTAATACTGTGGATTAATTTGTCTTTTGAGAGCGTTTAACATAAATGATAGCATTATTTATGTGTGTATTTGTATGCCCCTTCTTCCATGTATGTTTGTGTGTCTTTGTCAGTGCGCTACATACATATGTCTGACAATGCATCTGTGTGTGTGCGTGTGTTTGTATAAAAGTTAAAAACAACTGGTTTATGCCAAAGTGATTTTATTATCTGCTTCCTAAATGCCAAATTAGTGTATTTAAAGCCAAAATCTCCTTTATTATCACAACACAGCCTCGAATTTCTATCTTTAATGACCTAAAATAGTCTCTGACATCAGATCAGTCTAGCTGTGATGAGGAAGGTTTTTATTATGGGCGTAGGTCGGTAGTGAAAGTTGTGAATGAAGTTACTGCTGATGTGATATTAACGTAGTCATAGATACATGCACAGACACACATATACATACATCCATGTAACAGCATGCACGCGCACACACACACAAACAAAAAATGTTTGTTTTGGTCATACTTTACAGAATTAATTCTATATACCAATTATTACAGCCATTTAAGAATGGTGGCATTGGTTGGTGATGTACTGTGCCTTGCCACATGTCACTGTTCTTCATCATCTGATTCTGACAGCAACAGGGAAAACTGCCAATCTTTGTTGTATATGTTATGTGTTTAATGGTTTACAACTGGATCACTATTATTGTCAACCACTTTACAGTATGGATTGTGTACATGTTATCTTGCCACCAGCACTATAGAGGTTGTATGCTAAGACTAAAGTACCCCCTCTACCCTGATTCAGGTTCTATTCAAAGTTGAAGCTCTCTAAGACTTGGACTTCACTGCAGCTTGTTGAGTGTACACCTCCATTTCTTTTTTTTTTTTCTTCTTTTTTTTTGGCATGGATGCTCTCCCTATCACTATTCACTTTACAGCATTGACTGGGTACATTTTATTGTGTCACCAGCACTGGAGTGGTTGTGTACCAGAACTATGTCATCTCCTTTACTCTGTAGAAGTTTTCACTGAAAGTTACTCTTTTCCTAGATTGTTTGACCTCACTGTAGCTTGCAGAGTCCATGCCCCTTTTTTTCCCTTATGTGTGATTAGAGCATAACACTTTTTGTATAGTATTGGGTTTTTTATGGTGCTCTACTTCCTAGACTGGTTACTTTGAAGCTCCTAGGAACACAGGGATTATAAATGAGACAAGTTGCCACCTATGTGGTGGCTTGTAATGCAATAAATCAAGCCAGCAAAAGTGCAACAAACTCTTATACCAATCACTTCTTATTCAGACCTCTTACATATGTCAAATTCTTTAATCACCTCTTCTACTTCCTGTCCTTGCCTTTTAGCTTCTTTTCTTCCCTCCTGGATACCACTAGGGGCAAGGGAAAAATGGAACACTAGATTACATTGAGGGAGGGTTCAGTCAATTAGGTCAACTCCAGTTAGTATTTGATTGGTACTTATTTTGGTGCTTATATCATCATCATCATCATCATTTTACGTCTGCTTTTCCCTGCTTGCAAGGGTGGGACAGGAACTGATTCTGGCTTGATTTCTACAGCCGGATGCCCTTCCTAACACCAACCTCATTTACAGTGAGTGCTGGGTGCTTTTTTTCCGTGGCGCCTACACGTCCACTTTGCAGTGTGGGCTGGGTGCTTTTTTGCCGTGGCACCTCCACGACCACTTTGCAGTGGAATGATAGGGACCCCAGTCCCTATCATCTCATTTCTACAGCTGAGTAAACTGGAGCAATGTGAAATAAAGTGTCTTGCTCAAGGAAACAACACATAACCCGGTCTGAGAATTGAACTCACAACTTTTCGATTGCAAGGCCAATGCTCTAACCACTAAGCCATGTGCCTCCATAGGATGAAAAACAAAAATCAATTCCTTTGGAAATTTAACTAAGACCATACTGGGCCATAACTAAACCTTTCATAACCATATTTATTATAAATTGCATTATTTGAATTGATTAATGAAGAACCATTTCATTATTAAGATGGTATCAGCAACATAACATGTGGTTCTTATATGAAATTATGATGGGAGATTTGAATTTACTTCCTTCTACCCATGAACGTTATAGGGATACTGTCATGATATTTGGGGCATTTTAAACCTGGCAGAGCTTTTCTCTCTCCAGATTTCAACACAGCTGATTTCTTCCAGAGAGAGAGGGAAGGGGGAATTTAGAAAAGGATATGGAGGAAGAATCAACTCCAGTACAGGGCTGGTGTTTTTTTATTGACCATGAAAAGATGAAAGTTATCCTCAGCAGGATTTGGACACCGAGAGCTGGGACAAATACAAATCATTCTATCCAACGTTCTATTTTTATTTACATAAGAACCTTTTAAAATGGATGGTTTTGTGTTCCATAGGACAAAGGCACTTTTGGGCTGGTTGATATCAAAAGGGTTAAATACTTTCAATTCTTACTGTTTCTGCTTCTAGGAACACAGGGATTATAAATGAGACAGGTTGCCACCTATGTGGTGGCTTACAATGCCAATCAAGCTAGCAAAAGTGCAACAAACTCTATCAGTCACTTTAAACCCTTTAATAATAGCATAGGCACCAGGAGAAACCAATGATTATGTTGGCTCCAGTATTTGACTTGTTACTTCTCAGCCCATCCAAGAAATCCTTTTTCAAGAATCTTCCCTAAGTTGCAAATAAATGCTCAGTACCTGCTCAGGTAATGAAATAATTGAGAGTTAATTAGTCTCTGGTCTTCCATCAGAATAATGTTGGTATCAGTTATGGTGGGTGGGTGGTAAAGAGTGTTGGGAATAAGGAGAATGGTTGTGCTGGTAGGGTGATAAGACAGAGCATGTTAAACTTTTGGGTTCCTTTCAACTTTGATGCCAAACAAATCACCGAAAAACATAATACTAACTCTCTCTCTCTATCTCCCAATATATATATATATATGTTTGTTTGTGTGTGTGTGTGTGTATATATATATATATATATATATATATATATATAATCAAATGAAAAAGATATATGTATGTAGAGAAAACACAGTATATTGTAAATATACTAGATACATATTTCATAGAAGAATATGTACTCATATATATATCCTTTCTTTCTCTCTTTCTATACATATATATCCTTTCTTTTTTTCTCTCTCTATACATATATATCCTTTCTTTCTTTCTCTCTCTCTCTCTCTCTCTCTCTCTCTCTCCATATATATCCTTCCTTTGTCTCTCGTTTTCTATACATACACACAAATCCTACATTCTTAGATTACTTCCCCCACCCTCCCGTCGTTTCTACTCTTTCCTCCTTGCTATCTTTCTCTCTTTTACCACTATGTGACACCATGTGATTTCAGATTTTTCTTTCTTCCCAAGATGTCCCTGTCTCTTTCCCCCTCCTTGCTTTATTTATACAGCATATTGTATCTTTAACTTGAAAAACTTGACACACTAAAACGTTGTTTGTGGCAGTGTTGGTGAGGGTGGTGGCAGCAGTGGTGGTGGTGGTGGTGGCAGTGGTGATGGTATTGAAGAAATGACTGTTGGCCAATGTATTGTATTTATTCGTGCACACAGACAGACCCAACCCATCGCAACCACATTCAGATGCATACACACACACATACACATATGCAGACTCTTGTATACACACCTACACACACCTCACAAAGCACATCTTAATATATTTAATTAAAGCATTTATTCATTTGTGTGTGTGTGTGTGTGAGTGTGTGTATATATATGTCCAACCCATGCAAGCATGGAAAAAGCATCTGTAAAAAACGATGCTGCTGCTGATGATGATATATTTGTGTGTGTGTGTGTGTATATATATATATATATATATATATATATACCATCATCATCCTCATCAACGTTTAACGTCCGTGTTCCACGCTTGCATGGGTTTGGACGGGGGTAGTCCCACTTGAGGCAAGAGTGATTGTCTTGCTCGCATAGGACTGTCTGGCAGGTTTTCTACAGTTGGATGCCCTTCCTAACACCAACCACATTTACAGTGTGGGTCTGGGAGGTTTTTACCGTGTTGCCTACACGGCCACATTACAGCGTGGACTGTGTGTTTTTTTTGTCGTGACACCTACACGATCTCATTTGTTTCGGCCTGGATATATATATATATATATATATATATGCAGCTAATGTATGTGTGTGTGTGGATACACACACACACACACACACACACACACATACACACATACATTAGCTGCATATATATGTAGAGAGAGAGATACCATACTGAAACATGTGAACTATATACCTACCTACATTTACTTTCCATCCTCCTTTTTCTCTTTCTCTAACTTTCCTCTTCTCTTTTTTCAATTACACACACACGCATGCACGCACACACACACATTCAAGTGTGAGTCATTAATTGTCTGCAATGCACTTGTAATTTCTTTTGGTCCCCTATTACCAGGAAGAATTAACTCTACATGGTTTGCTAGACATAACCTCCCTCACATTGCTACTAAGCAAGTTTGAACTTGAAGTGTCTGTTATTGTTATTGCTTTAACCATGGCCAAATCTGTTCTGGATAATTTCATAAGCAGAACCGTGACTAATTAGCATATTATTTGCCACTCCATCAATTGTCACTCATTTGATTTGGATAGTTTCATGGGCTGAACCATGACTAATTTGCATATTTTTGCCAATCCATCGATTGTTACTCATCTGTCCAACAAAACTCTGTTGTTCAATGCTGCCACCAGCATAAGAGATTTTCTACTGTCCAGCTATTTTTTCATGCATCAACTGACTGACCATTTTTAAAAAAACCCATTTTTTAATGCATTCAGAAACATGCTGTAATTTTAAAAAATCATGCTAGTGTGGAATGCCTACGTTCCACACTAGCATGAGTTCAATGGGTTGTCAAAGTCTGTACCTAGAAAGGTCAAGTGACCAAATCTTTTTCATAGGTTCTATATTTGGCATGGTTTCTACAGCTAGATCATTATCATCATCACTGTTTTATGTCCATTCTTCCACGCTAGCATGGATTAGACGAGTTGTGGGCAATGCTAGGTCAGGTGACCATGTCTTGCTCATACAGAACTGATTCTGGCTTGGTT
The DNA here is from genome assembly GCA_964016885.1 of Eledone cirrhosa. Taxonomy (NCBI): domain Eukaryota; kingdom Metazoa; phylum Mollusca; class Cephalopoda; order Octopoda; family Eledonidae; genus Eledone; species Eledone cirrhosa. The sequence continues at coordinate 65,161,640 of OZ024742.1, read as the reverse complement.
TCTACAGCTGGATGCCCTTCCTAACATCAACCACCTTACAGTGTACTGGCTGCGTTTTTTAATAGCACAGGCACTACCACTTTACAAAGTGGATTGGGTGCATTATATTGTGGCACAAGAACTGCCATTTTACAAGGTGGGCTGGGTTCATTTCTTTGTGGCGCCAATACTACTTCTTTACAGGGTAGATAGGTATGTTTTATGCACTTTACAGAATGGACTAGGTGCAGTTTATTGTGGCACCAGAATTACCACTTTATAATGTGGACTGGGTATATTTTATCATGGCGCCAGCACTAGGAAACTTGTTACATGTTCATCCAGTCTGAAGTCTCTCAAGACTCTATATTGTCGCTGTTCAGTTGCCTGACACTGGAGCCTCCAGTCTCTCATTACATTTACTAGCAGAAAAACCACCCTTCGGGTGGTTTTCTGCTAGCATGTGTAGTGTACATATTGATATTAACCTCGCCATCACCCAAGGTAACACTGCGAGTGTGCTGGTTTGCCTCAAAAATTATTAGAGAGGTTGCCCAGTACTCCTCGCTGCTGTCTTTTGCTCTGGTGGTGGCTCGGTTGTTCATTTTCTTTAATATTGCAACATTAAAGGAATATATCCTTCTGACAGAATCGTGAACAATTTATGTTATCTAAGCATTTGTAATGTTATTCATGTATATATTTAAAACATATTTGTTATGTTATTCTACTGTAAATTTATTTATATGGTTTGTACATATCATATGTGTTCATATCTTCACTCCCATTTGTAACGTTATTTAATAAGATAAAAATATATATGCATGTAGATATACATCAAATAAAATCCTAATTGACAATATACACAGAAATTGAACGAAGACTGCATTACACTCTCTTATGTAATCAGTAACGTAATCCATGATACATAAAAAAAAGACGATATTATATATAAACTGCATTAGGAGATAATCAGTAACGGAAATATATGAATGTTTATTTAAGCAATCGCTAACCGGAAGTGTTGACATTTGAAAATTTTAAAGAAGTGAATCTTTAAATAAACAATAAAATATATTTAATCAACAGCTACGAAATTTAGTAAATAAATTACGTAATATTCATTCATTATTTATTGAAAGTAATCCAACTTATTTTACTAACTGGATTAAAAGAAATAAACTGTACACAATCCCGCACTCCTTACTTTATTATAGTTTAGATTGTAATGTGCTGAAAGCCTAGAATGGATTTTAGCCCCTGATACACACACTTTCAACTCACATGATAAAGATCATTGAACACTGTTCTTGGAGCCTCCATGACAACTTAACCCCTTTCATCATCATCATCCTCATTTTATATTTGCTTTCCCATGCTTGCATGAGTTGGATGGGTCTTTTCCAGCACACCATTCTTCTACTCATTACACTTCTTCATCATCTCTGTGATCTTCAGCCATTTAACTTCAGTTGTTACAATTCCCACTTAGGTCTTCTTTGGACAATTATTGACACCCTCATATTTATTCAAAGTTAAGTCTGTGAGTTTGTTACTCAAAGTTTTTTCCTTTTTTTTTTTGAGAAAAGATGGATTAATTACTCATGTATATTTTCTTTTTTCTTTTAATGCTTGAAGACACATTTTCTAGTTTAAGCTATTTAAAAAGATGAAATATAAAATAAAAAAAACTTTCCTGAGAATTTTCTGAATGAAACTACCTCCCATAGACACAAAATAAGATGTCACACTGAGTAGCATATCTAGGTCTTTTGGTGGAAGTGTGAAACACAAACAAGCCATGAAATAGCCAGCCAGCAGCTGTTTCTGTTCTCCAGCAACCTTCTTTTGGAGTATAAGAAAAGGTGGACTAGAATAAGTACTGGGCTTGATATAATCTACTGAAACTCTTGGAAGTGGTGCCCCAGTATAGCCACAGTCCAATGAATTATCTTCAATTAACGTCCTGCTAGCAATCCTTGTGCACACACACACACCTATACATATTTTGAGTATATTCTTTCAATTATTTCTCTACAACATCCAGATGTCCGCTTATGTTAAACATATAATCAATTTACAGCCTTTGTGACTCTATACATCATCATCATCATCACTTTTACATCCACTTTTCCACGCTTGCATGGGTTGGATAGGTTCTTCTCAGTACAACATCTCTCCACATGTCACGATCCTTTGTCATCGCCTCTGTGAGTCTCAGTGATTTGAGGTCAGCTCTTATAACTTCTACCCAGGTCTTTCTTGGTCTACCTCTAATGCAGCTTCCTGACACTTCTTCACCCAACGTTCATTGTCCATGTGCACCACATGTCCAAACCAATGTAGTTTTCTCTCCTGCACACCACCTCAAATTTCTCTTAAACCCAGCGTCTCCTTCAACTCGTCCAAACTCTGCCGTTCTCTCACACTTACATTGCACATCCAACAGAGCATGGTTGCTTTATTTCTCTCCAGTCTATGCATGTCCTCTGCAGTCACAGTCCATGTTTCACTACCATGCAAGCATTATACTTCACACTCAGGCATCATACAGTTGTCCTTTTGTACGTAGGGAGAAACCTTTTGTGGTCAACAGTGGAGGTAGCTCTCTGAACTTTTTCCATCCTATCCTTATTCTAGTTATTATGCTCGCAGAGCACCCACCTCCATTGCTAATTACATAGCCTAGATAACAGAAGCTATCAACTGCTTCTATGGATCCTTCCTGTGACTGGAATAGGCTAACATCACTGGCTATCTTCCTCTTGGTTACACTGTGCATCTTGTACAAACAAAGTTTTCCCTTCCTGTTAGTCTACTTGTTATCCCACTATATCTCTTGTCTACCCAAGATTTACATTGTATACATTGTATGGAGTTTATGCCTACTCCCTTTCTACATATTGAGCAGGGCCACTTTTCTGAAGGATCAAGATCCTATCTTCTCTCTTACACACTAACACTTTAGTTTTGGCTAAGTTTACTCTCAACCCTTTTGATTCTAAGTCCTGTTTCCCTAGTCGGAACTTATTTTCTAGATCTTTAATGGCTTCGCCTATAAGGACCAGTTCATCTAAATGGCAAAGTTCCCCCTGGGCAACTGGTCCTAAACTCCTCTGTTATAGCCTGGAGGACTATAATGAATAGTAGTGGGCTAAAAACCAAATTTTGTTGAACTCCTACTTGTACATTGAATTCCTATCTAAACTCATTTCCTACCGTCACCGTGCTGACAACTCCTCTGTACATGACTTGCACTGCTCTCACCAACCATTCTACACCTAATTTCCTTAAGGACCACGAGATAATAGATTGGGGTACTCTGGCAAATGCTTTTCCTAGATCAATGAAAGCTAGGTATAGTGGCTAATTTTTGGCTAAGAACTACTCTTGTCCTAGCCTTACTAAAAAGAGGGTGTCTGTAGTCCTTTTACCAGGTATGAAACCAAACTGCATCTCATCTAATTTTACTCTTTTTCTATCATAACTTGGTCCATTAGTTTTATTCTTCTATAGTTGCTCCTCTTTAGGGCATCACCTTTGCCCTTGTGGCAATAAACATATTTTTATATAATATATACTATACATGTCATATAATATATACTCATTTTTCTCTCTTTTTGTTTTTCCAGATATTAGGCTGTGGTGCCTTGGCAGTTGGAATTTGGTACTTGGTTACGGAATACAGTGCACGAGAAGTATCTGTAGTGGTTGGTGAAGAATGGTTCGAAGTAGCAACATACCTCTTAATAGGTGCTGGTGGCACAATAGCGCTACTGGCGTTTTGTGGCTGCTGTGGTACGATGAGAGAGGATAAATGTGTGTTAGGTTTTGTAAGTACTTTCATTTTGTCTTTCAAACTGTTATGTCCCTCTTCCTTATATTTCATAAGCTCCTGCCTCTTCCTTTTTCTTTCTCTCTTTCTTGTTAACATGTGTCACTCCTTGTTCATCCTCTGAAACCACTCTTCAACATCCAGATGCTTTAATTCGTAACATCCTGTACTACATGAAACCACATTAGCAAAGACGTTCTTGAAAAGTACAAAACAGCACTACAACTGCATCATATGAAACAGTTCAAGTTTTCACTTTAGTTTACTGCAAATTTTCACAATGATCTGTCTACTTGTAAAGATACTATAAATATTTGAATTAACACACATTTTGGAATAATTTCCTGCAAAATTATTAGAAGATATTAATTGTTAAACTCTACACATAATCCCCAGTTCTCAGAACTATAGCTAGCAACCCACTGGGTCTCTCTCTCTTCCCATATTTTAGACTAAATCATGAAGTGTGTGTATATGTGAACACAAAGAAAATGTAGCTGTGCTGCTGTAAAGTGATTGGTGTTAGGAAGGTCATCTAGCCCTAGAAAGTATGCCAAAAATAAAATGTATGAGCAAGACATGTTCTCCTGACTGGTTTAACCTCAGAACATAACATTGCCTAACCCATGCAAGCATGGAAAATAAATATTAAACAATGATGATGATACATTGCTTTGAGTCAGGAGTGGTGTTATGACCTACATGTTTGGACATTTAAACCTGGCTGGGTCCATACCTCTTTAGATCTGACCACAGCTGATTTATTTCAAAGAGAGAGAGAGGAAGAAGAATCAACTCCAGTACTTGACTGGTTACTTTGTTTATCAACTCTAAAAGGATGAAAGGCTAAGCTGACCTTTGCAGGATTTGAACTCAGAGTGTAGAGAGACAGAAAAATGCATGCAAGGCAATTCTGTTCTACACTCTAACCACTCTGCCAATTTGCCACCTATATTGTTATGCTGGGCCACTGCACATAACCTGCCTGCCATGGATTTTTAAATACCTCATTACATGTGGTTACAGTTGGGAATATATCCTTGATTTTTTTTTGGGAGTGTTGAATATGATAATAGACTAGCTACCTAGCCATGAGGATACCAGAAATTTCTCACTTATCTATTTATTGTTGCCAGAGAAATATGAATGTGATGGCTCTAATTAGCCACCCCAATTCCCACTTCTGCCATCCCTTCAGGGGTGTTGCACTGATAAAATACATTAACCTTGCAAGCAGTAAACTTACTAGTTGTTAATGTAGGCCAGAGACACACACTAACTAGTCTCAGTGGGATTTGTTCAGTAGTAGTTTTGGCATACCTGAGGCTGCAAAATAGAACATCAGCATCATCAGACTGAGTTTAATGTGTGTGTGTGTGTGTGTGTGTGTGTATATATATATATATATATATATATATATATATATATATATATATATATATATATATATATATACACACACACACATTAAACTCAGCATATATATATGCTTGTGTGTGTGTGTTCTATTGCCAGTACCATCCCTACTGTGCCTGGTAACCCTGAATAGTCTTTACTTTATCACCACCATCTAACCACCTACCAACACTGGTGCGGGGGGGGGGGGGAGCATCACCATCATGTACCACCTTCCTCTTGATACATGCCACACACATACTGTTATTACCACCATCATCAGTACTTCTTTCATGTACAATACACTGTTGCTACCACCACCACCACTACTACTTCTACAATTATGTATTGCCACAATGTTAGTTACTATAACCACCCTAAATACAATCAGCACTGCTGCCACTACCACCCAATAGCCCTGAGCCAATGAGAGAGCCTCTAATGTGGTGGCCCAGTCTGCTAGAAATAACAGCTATATCAAATTGTACCCTACTGTCTTAAAAATGTAGACACAATAGTCAATGTAATTCATGATAATTCTAACAATACAAGATGGTCCTGGGTGGAATACCTTTGATCATAAGGCTAAACAACAACGATGCTTATTCTCACAACTGCTATTGTACATAGAACGACCAATACACCCAAAACACTACACTACCGCCGCCACCACACTGCCGCCACCATGATGCTGTACTCCTCGAAGCTACACACCTCTTCTACACTACACACTCCACTCCACAAAGCTACCACCGCACCCTACTCCACCAGCCAGTTCAGTACATGAGCTAACAATAACACAAAAGACACAGAAATAGATGTTCTTGGCAATACTGCCAATTCCCTTGGTAATACACATCATCACCATCATCATTGCCACCACAATCATTATCATTACCATCATAATCATCATCATGTTAATAGTTTTTTTTATCTTTATTACATGCATTCATCTTTAGCCACTTTGGTTGTTGTAGTTGTTTAGCCCTAGGTCATCTCTGATAAGGCCAACTTTTCCTCATGTGAACCTCTTATCTTTTACATAGATAGGCTATTTAGGACTGCATTACCCAACTTTTTTTTCTAAACTGTGATTCGGTGGATATGTGGTTGTTATTTTTAGCAGGTCAAGGGACCATGTAGAAGCTCTCCTGATGTTTCTGGAACACTGTTGTTGTTCTTTATTAACAGTAAATAATCTGCTTAGTTTACAACAAATACACACATTTATGTTTGCGTATATATATGTATGTGTGCATATATTTATATAAAAGTGTCTTTATCTGTGAGTATATGTGTGTCTACATGTCTAGAGAGATACACACCCATTAGTAGTCAAATGTGGTTATACACATTTGAATGTATAAATATGTGTATACATACACACATCAATATATAGGTATGTCAGCAGACATACATTCAGATAACTTCACAGTTTTGGTGGTAATGCTAGGAGTAGCTAGTATAAATCACTCCATTCTATTTGTTACAACCTAATTAGCTTTTGGATTAATTACCTGCACCTTCCCAGCATCCTTCACTTTCTGCTTCCAGTCACTTCCTTCAACCCCCCCCCCCTCCTTCCCTTCATTCTTAAGACCTCCTCTACCTCCTCATCCCTAGTTGACCTTTCTGTCTGTCTCTCTCTACTGTATTTTCTCATAGCATGGGTAACCTTGAATTCCTTTCATGAGGTGGTGGTAAAGTAGGAGAGTTGTATGGAGTGTGGGTGGGTGAGTGGGTAGACTATTGTGAGTTGGTAAGGAAGGGGGTATCAGTAATGGTTACTTTCCTAACTGCTTGCCTCTTTTCTTGGTAAAATTACACCACAACCACCTATACCATCCACTTTGCTAACAGTACCAGTAAATGAGGCCTCTAAGCCTGTTTCTTAATCTGCTAGAAATAGCTGCCAATTTTCTTGAAAGGAAAGATACCTTGGCGAATGTATATCTGGATATGAAAGGATGGTCACGGTTGGAATACCTTAAAGCATAAGTTCTGCTCAGTCAAGGTTAAACAACATTACCATCATTATTCCACCCAACCACACCATCACTACCAACACAACTACACCACCAAAATCAGCACCACACCAGAGCATAACTATACTACTACAACTACTACTATCACCACCACACCACTTCCAACACTACAACCACTACTACTACCATACCAACACTACACCTCCCAAATGTTACTGTGTTACTTTTTCTGTTTAATTAGATATTTAATCTAAATTAAAACACAGGAAAACTAGGCCAAGTGATTGGGAGGAGAAGATTTCATTGTGTGGTCATTTACATGATGATTTCATGGTCTTCATGCTGTAATACAGCTAAGCTAGGGGTGGCTTGTTACTGTTGTTTGGCCCCGGTCAACTTTGATTCAACTGATCTATCATCAAAGTCATCCCAACTTTGATCATACTTCCTTTTGATAGACTACATTAGATAATGTGTCTTCCAGTGAAGTGTGATTAGCAGGAAATTTGGCTGCTATTTCTAGCAGGGCAAGTGACTGTATATAGGCTCTCTCGGTGTTAAAGGGTCAAAGATGGGTTTTGTGAAATAAGTAACCACTAGAGAGATGGTGTTGTAAGCAATCATTCATTCAGTGTGCACACTTTATCATGTAATGTTTACTTATGATGATGTTATTGGTAGTTATGTTGTTCCAGTAAACAATTTAATACTATATGCACACATCACCACACTCTCTCATATATATTTATATAGCAATAAAAGTATCCAGTACATGCTGTAAAGTGGTTGGTGTTAGGAAATGCATCCAGCCATAGAAAGCTTGCCAAACAAGGGGTTGTGAGGACCCTTCAGTTTGTGTCAAAAGGCTTCTCCTATGCACTCGAAAGAACATATGACCATACATAAGTGAGATGCAGACCCCTCATACTGTCTGGTAGATCAGTAGCCCCGCTTCAGCACATGTAAACCCATTTAACCCTTGCTAGCAGGGAAAGCAGATGTAAAACAATGATGATGATGATATATATATGTGTATGCTCGTGCAGAAATGTGTGTGTGGTTAAGAATTTCACTCACATATAGTCATATATCCTTTTATTTAATGACTTCAGTCATTAGACTGTGACTATGCTTGGGCACCTCCATAAAGAGATTTAGTCAATTATACCAATCCCCAGTACTTAATTATCTATCTCTTTTTCTCAAATTGCTAAATTACAGGGCATAAACAGTAAACATAGACAGATATGTGCATACATCTATATACATACATATACAAAAATGACTAATGGAAATATTTTCTTTTATTCTTTACTGGTACCAGTCATTACAATTCGTCCATACTGAGGCACTGCCTTTATTTAGCCGATCATATCGACCCCAATACTTATTTATTCAAGTCTGATACTATATATAATGAAACTCAGGTGCACTACAACTTATCAAAGGTGCATGTACATAAAGTAAAGTACAAATGTCAGGAAAGTGAACAGTGTATGAGTCATGATATACACATAGATATATGCGTACGTGTGTATGGAGGGGAATATCAGGTGTAATGTTGGCGAATTTCGAGACGCATGGAAGTTTTGAAGGATGCAGTCTCTCAACAGCTAACAACTGATGCTGGTAGTTTGTTCCATGCTTCAGCAACTCTGAGCATGAAAGAATGTTTCCGAAAGTCATGGGAACTGTGCTGTTTTCTGACTTTGTAGGCATGTCCATGGGTGTTAGACACATGGAATTCAAAAAGGTGCTCAGAGTTGTTGTTGGCAAAATGGTTAATCTGCAGTGCCCATCTGCAAAATTCCACTCACAAGGCATTGATTGATCAATGAGGGTAAAAGACACTTCCCCAAAGTCCCATGTAATTGGGGTGAACCCGGAATCATGCAGTTGTCAAGCAATTGCCATTATCCACACAGTCATATTTGTGCATATATGTGTTTGTATTACAAGTCAAATCAGGAATGTTATGTAATTGTTAGACTTAAGTAGAAATTACAGTAGAATATCCCTGCTTGATCAAGGTTGATGAGGAGTTATGAATAACAGTTGTACTTCATCCAAGTCCAACTTGCTCACCTCAGCTCTGATACCCACTGGAGCAGCCTGCATAGTAAAAGGAGTACATGTTCACACTGTACCACATACAGTAAGTGTAGGGAGTACATGTTTACACTACCACATACAGTAAGTGTAGGCTATACATGTTCACACTGTACCACATACAGTAAGTGTAGGCTATACAAGTTCACACTGTACCACATACAGTAAGTATAGGGATTATAACATTCACACTACCAAATATGATATACCACTGTATGACAGAACATGCTGTGTGATGTTCAATTGGACAGTTGTAGCAATATTCAAGAATGTGGCCATATGGTTAGGGTGTTCATCTCATGGTCATAAATATGTTGTGGGTTTCATTCCTGGTCTGAGCAGCCTTTTGTCATCATCGTTTAACATCTAGCATGGGTTAGACGGGAGTTGTCCCAATTTGAGGCAAGGTTGGTCGGGTAACCGTGTCTTACTCGTATAGGACTAGCTGGCAGGTTTTCTACGGCTGGATGCCCTTCCTAACACCAACCATATTTACAGTGTGGACTGGGAACTTTTTACCGTGTTACCTACATGGCCACATTACAGCGTGAACTGTGTTTTTTTTGTTGTGACACCTACACGATCTCGATGTCATTAATTTGGACTGGATCTTGTGGTACCAACTTTACAGAGAAAGGATGGTGTCGGTGGGAGTGGGAGGATGGAGTAGGGATAGTGGATTGGGGTGTATATTTGGTTAAGAGATGCCTACTGACTAGGTTTCGCTTTGTACATAGGCAAGGCGGGTCTTCTGTATTACTGCGTGGCGCCAAAGATCTTGGTCCAGTGACATTGTCTTAGAGAGGTGCAAGTGTGTAAAATCGGAATTTATCAAATTGTCCCAGGTTTTTCTGGGTCTACCTACTCTGTAACTTCCATCAATTTTGATCGCCCTGCTCTTTTTTATACAGCTGTCGTCTTTCATGCACATCACGTGACCATACCAATGTAGTCTTCTCTCAAGTAAACAGCAACTGATCCTTCTTATTCCTAATTTCTCACTTAGTTCATTTATGTTTTGCCGTTCGCGTATATTACTATTACACATCCAACGGAGCATGCATACTTTGTTCCTTTCCAGTCTGCGCAGGTCCTCTGCACACAATACCCATGTCTCACTGCCATGTAGCATTGCTGTTCGTATACAGGCATCATACAATCTGCCTTTCATTTTTAGAGAGAAACCTTTTTGTGTTCTTAAAAATGACGCTTCATTTTCATGTTGTTTTTCATAATAGGATTGGGGGCCTCTATCATTAAAACACTCACAAAACCTTATATGTGATGCAACTACATAGAAGGCCAGCTAAACCTGCATATGTGTGAGCTGTATCAACTAAATGATAGGTTTCTCAGGCATTTTAATGATAGAGGCCCTAAACCTATGAGATGCAACAACATAGGAGGCTAGATAAACCTGCATAGGTGTGAGCTGTACCCGCATGATAGGGTTGGGGCTTCTATCATTACCTCCTATGAGATGCAACCAGACAGGAGGCCCATCAAACCTGTATAGGTGTGAGTTGTAACAACAATAATATGATAGTCACACCTGTTGTTTTGTTCCATTTGTGATATAATTGTTTCTACTTTAGGCACAAGGCACAAGGCCAGCAATTACCCAGTGCATTACAGGTACTTTATTTTATCGACCCCGTAAGGATGAAAGGCAAAGTCAACCTCGGCGGGATTTGAACTCAGATCGTAAAGGGACGTAACTATGCTCTAAAGCATGGCGTCCGACCCTCTACCGATACTGCCAATCCACCACCATTATGATATTTGTGAAAGGCAGTGGATTGGCAGTATCGGTAGAGGGTCGGACGCCATGCTTTGACGCATAGAGTTACGGCCCTTGCCATTCTGAGTTCAAATCCCGCCGAGGTTAACTTTGCCTTTCATCCTTACGGGGTCGATAAAATGAAGTACCAGTAATACACTGGGTAATTGCTGGCCTTGTGCCTAATGTAGAAACAATTATGATATTTGTGATATAATAGCAATAAATCAGATGTTGTCATGTTATCACTATTCAAAACTACGACACCACTATTTTTGTTGCAAGAACAAATGGACTTGCTACAAAAGGTAGTATCTCCCTGCCACCCCTCACCCCTCTTGCATGTGCACACACATACAAACACCATTTCTTTTCTTATTCACCTGTGTAAACACCTCATACACACACACAGCTACGGTAAACTTTGCCTTTCGTCTCTCTAGGTTTGTTGATAAAATAAACTACCAGTAAAGTACTGGGGTAAATATAATAGACTTTCCCCTTCCCCTAAATTCTTGACCTTTGTAAGAAATCATAGTTATAGTAGTGAATCAACAGAATCATTAAAAGCATTGGATAACATATTTTGCAGTTATTTGTTGCTGAGTTCAAAAACAAATTGACTGAGGTTGATTCAATCAGCTTTCTTCTTCTCCAATTACTCAACATGTGCAATTTTACCTTTCATTCTTTTGTGGTCAAAGTACGAGTTAAGTATTGGGGATGATACAATTGACTATTACCATAACTCCCTTCACATCCTCATATGGCTGGCCCCTGTGCCTAAATTAGAAACCATTATTATGACTGCTGTTACATACATGCATGATTCTGATGTAACTGGTTTAATTATGCTTCTTGTTGGATCACATGTGGTCTAAGTTGTAAAATATTCTTGTCCTTTCTCCTATTAATTCTTAACATCCTGTCTCACATAGCATAAAAAAAAAATAAGCAAGATATTCTTGAAAAATATGAAAAGTATTATAACTGCATCTTATTAAAAAATTAAAGTTTTTACTTTAGTTTACAACATATTTTCCCAACAATCTGTTTACTAGTAAAGAAACTATAAACATTTGAATTAACGTTTTTGAATATTTTCTGTTAAATTATTACAGGATGTTAAAAATTATGGTCTTTCAATGTTATTTATATCTAAATTATGACAACTGTGGTTGTTGTTATTATTGCTGGCCTTGTGCCTAAAGTAGAAATAATTATTAGGGGCAATGAATTGACAGTATCAGCATAGAGTTGCGGCCCTTTACATTCTGAGTTCAAATCCCGCTGAGGTTAACTTTGCGGTAAAATAAAGTACCAGTCACGCACTGGGATTGATTTAATTGACTTTTCCCCTCCCCAAAATTAATGGCCTTGTGCCAAATGTAGAAACAATTATTATTATTATTACCTTTTATTTCATTTCAGTATAGTGGAACACTATCTTTTATGCTGCTGTTTCTCACTGTTTCCTGTGGGATGGCATTTTACTTCAGAAAACAGGTAGGTGAAATTGTAAGTATGGAACCACCAAATTTTCTTACACCATCTTCCAAAACATTGCATTTGCTTGTACAGCAAGGATTTTGTCAGCTTCTGCTGATGCTGATGCTGATGCTGGTTGTCACCTTCTCTCTCTCTCTCTCTCTAAACTCTGTCTACTTCTGCATCATGCTAACCATGCAATGATCAAACTAATGGTGGATGCCAAAGAAGACCCAAGAGGAGGAAAAGCAAGATAAGCCTAGTATTCTCATCTTCTCTCAATATCAGTCTCACAAATAATTTTCTTTTTTTATCCTATCACACCCCTCTACCAGTTTCGACTGGTCTGGAATAACCTAACCAATAATAATAATAAAAATAATGAAAATTATTTGTACTGTGCTCAGGTGCACTACAACTCATCAAAGGTGCATGTATAGTACATAGAATAATGTGCAAATGTCACGAAAGTGAACAGTGTAGGAGTCATGCTATACACACAGATACATGCGTGCATGTGTATGGAGGGGGAATATCAGGTGTAGTGTTGGCGAATTTGGGGAAGTTTTGAAGGATGCAGTGTCCTGACAGCTTACAACTTATGCAGGTAGCTTGTTCCATACTTCAGCAACTCTGAGCGTGAAAAAATGTTTCTGAAAGTCATGGGAGCTGTGCTGTTTTCTGGTCTGGACTAGGCTTATATATGCTGAGGGTAGGGCTAGTTTAGTCTAATCATGTGGATTTGAAAATATATATGCATTTGCGTACGTGTGTGGGTGTTTAATTTGCTTCGTAACAATTCATTGCTTTATATATTTTTGCTATTAGCTTCTATGGGTATTTCCCATGTTCGCTTTCATAATTTTCTGATGTAATATTTGGGTTTTTTGCTATATAGGCTACCATAGTTTTATCATATGAGCTTTCATAAATATCTGCTATATTAGTTTCTGCTATAATGGCTAACATAGTTTTCTGTTTTATTTGTCTACCATAGATATATCTGCCACATTGACTTCCATAGATATCTGATATGTTGTTTCCTATAGCAGACATGTTGGAGGTCAGTGTAGCAGACATGTATTAACTCCCATAATATTTTGTACTATCGGTCCCCATAGTTTTCTGCTCTTAATAATTCAGTTTTATACTGTTACTGGCTCCCTTACTCTGAAAATAAAGCCACATAATTTTTGAGAATATTTTTCAATAATTCCTATAAAATCTGTTGTTATTAACTCTGATATTTTCTTCTGTACTTATTTATTTATTCCATATTTCTAATTCAACCTTACTGAAAGCATTGATCCATTCTTTGTTATTGCTGTTTAGTCTTAGATTAACCATGATCAAGCATACTAATAATCAAAGGTATTCTAACCCTGATCATCCAACTATATTTAACTTCCTTTTATTAAATCTTTGTAAAGATTGTAGGGTGTGATTTAAGTATTTGGTTTAGAATAGGCACACCGTGTCTGTGTGTGTCAAACAAAAGAGGTACCTAAAGGGTTTGGTGCCAGGAAGGGCATCAGGTTATAAAACATCCCCCCTCAAAAGGGACTCCATGATTAGCATAAAATTTATTATCCTTCCATGTCATAGTCTAACCTCTGCTTTAGCAGGGAAAATGGAAAAATCAGCTTGTTTCTCTAGTTGTTGTATGTATGTATGTGAGTGATGTGTTTTGTTTATGGCATCAAACAGTTTTCCTTGCAGGTGTGAGGTATTTAAAGTGTTGGTGGGGGTTGATTGGTGAACAATGTTATATTTTCTGCCACACTTCCCACCATGGAGGGCAATAGCAGGTTGACAAGTTGATGTAGGAAGTGTGAACTTTGACACTGTTTTCTGTGTGTAAATGTGAACTGACAATACTCAACAACAACAACTCCAACTAACTAACCTCTTCACACAGACTACTGATATTTTACTTTGTTGTATTTGAGATTACAATAACCCACAGATAAAAAAGCAGTTGTGATTGTTGTTATAATTGGGATTTATATCTGTCAGCTGTATGTTTTCATGATCTATCTGTCTGCTGCATGTCTTCATATCTATTGTAACTGCATAAATCCACACATAACATGCACATTGTGTGTGTGTGTGTATATATATTTATATATGAAAAGTATTGCGTACAGTGCTCAGGTGCACTACAGCTCATCAAAGATACATGTTTAGTGCATAGAATAATGTACATGCTGTTTGTTTATATCATGTAATCTAATGGTTCTGCAAGTAGAGATCAATAAAATAAGTACCTGACTAGAAAATAGATGCTGGGGTTAGTATGATCAACTACATTGTAGGCAATACCTCAGAATGGAAAAGCACACATTAAACGTAGACAAATTGGTACTTAGACTCATCATCATCATCATCGTTTAACGTCCATTTTCCATGCTAGCATAGGTTAGATGGTATAGAACATATATATGGAGGCACATGGCTTAGTGGTTGGACTTGCAATCGAAAGGTTGTGAGTTCAATTCTCAGACCGGGTGATGTGTTGTTTCCTTGAGCAAGACACTTTATTTCACATTGCTCCAGTTTACTCAGCTGTAGAAATGAGATGATAGGGACTGGAGTCCCTATCATTCCACTGCAAAGTGGTCGTGGAGGTGCCACGGCAAAAAGCACCCAGTACTCACTGTAAATGAGGTTGATGTTGGGAAGGGCATCCAGCTGTAGAAATCAAGCCAGAATCAGTTCCCGTCCCACCCTTGCAAGCAAGGAAAAGCGGACGTAAAATGATGATGATATCTCACTGATGAAAATACACCTAGCTTTGTTTTGTTCCTCACAATTTTGAAGGTCATAACACTGGAGACAACACCTCTGTAATTACTTTTATTGTTTTACGGTTCAGCCAGGCTATTTCTACCTCTCTCTCTCTCTAGAGAGAGAGAGAGGTAG
Source organism: Eledone cirrhosa (assembly GCA_964016885.1). Taxonomy (NCBI): domain Eukaryota; kingdom Metazoa; phylum Mollusca; class Cephalopoda; order Octopoda; family Eledonidae; genus Eledone; species Eledone cirrhosa. The sequence goes on along the minus strand of OZ024742.1, from coordinate 65,146,147 downwards.
AAATGGCTGTGTAGTTGTTATTTAAGGTAGCTTAAAATGGAGTGAGAATAAGAAGAAAGCAAGAACGAGGGTGGGGAGTTTTCCTCATCAGTTGTCTACTGGAGGTCTCGGATATTTCTACACTTTAAAGACAATATATCTACCGCCCAGAGCGTCAATAACTGGATAAGTTATTGGGAAAATAGAGGAGGGAGGGAAGAAAAGAGAAAACAGTGAAAAAACAGCAGAAAAATACAACAAACCGAGCAATGTGCAAGCAACTTAAGTTCAAGACTGTGGTCGAGAGAAAAAAGACATGTCTGATCCCAGCAGTTATAAGTGAGAAAAGGACTACTAGAGAGTCAGGCGAGGGAGTGAAAGGGAGAGGAAGAAAGTGTGGTATAGAGAAAGAGGGATCAGGAATATATCAGATTTAAACTAGTAAGACAATTATTCAACGGTGTACTCAATACTTGAGTAGAGTGTAAATATAGTAGAGAATCATAGCCCCACAGCTGAGCTCTTGCTGTTTTAACAACAAATTCCAGACTCTGGAATTTTCTGTTGAGAAACGGCAAGAGCTCAGCCATTGGGCCCTGACTCTCCACTATATATATATATGCTCATACACATAGTAAGTAGCAAAATCCCAACAGAAAGTCCACTCTCTTCTACATCTACATATGTATTGAGTACTATGAGTACTACACTGATCTGTGGTCTTCTTGGTCCTATATATATATTCGTATATATCATCATCACTATTTAATGTCCATTTTTCCTCGCTAGCATGGGTTAGGTGAGTCCTCACGTTTTGAGGGAAGCTGGATCAGATATATGTATATGTATGCCAGTATAACTATCTTTCTATCTGTTTCTATGTCTAGCTGTGAAGACTAATCTAATTATTGTATGGTGTATATGCATATAATTCTTACTCTATACCTGTCTAACTATATATATCTAAAACCTTCTTTATCAATGATTATCAATAATTATCTGCCTGTCTATATACAATTGTCACTATATCTAGCTGTCTCTCTCTCTCTCTCTCTCAATATTTTGAAAGCCTTTGACAGAGTTCTCCGTGCTGTAATCTGGTGGGCTCTTAGAAAACTAGGAGTAGATGAATGGCTTGTGAAAGCTGTACAAGCCATGTATAGGGGAGCAGTCAGCAAAGTTAGGATTAGCAATGAGCATAGCGAGGAATTTAGCGTACAGGTCGGTGTCTACCAAGGCTCTGTTCTTAGCCATCTCCTGTTCATCATAGCCCTGCAGGCAATAACGGAAGAGTTTAAGACCGGATGCCCATAGGAACTCCTATATGCAGATGACCTCGCACTTATAGCTGAATCTATGGTAGAACTAGATAAGAAATTCCAAACTTGGAAGCAGGGACGAGAAAGAAAGGGTGACAAAGACTAAGGTCCTTGTAAGTAGACGAGAAAACAGAACCCAGATCCCCTCAGGGAAATGGCCTTGCTCAGTATGTAGGAAAGGTGTAGGTAGGAACTCCATTCTCTGCCCCAAATGCAAACAATGGGTACACAAGAGATGTAGCGGGATCTCAGGAAGCTGTAGAAATCAAGCCAGAATCAGTTCCCGGGCGTAAAAACGGTTAGCCTTAATAATAATTGTTTCTACTTTTGGCACAAGGCCAGCAATTATCCAGTGTATTACTGGTACTTTATTTTATCGACCCCGTAAGGATGAAAGGCAAAGTTAACCTCGGCGGGATTTGAACTCAGAATGGCAAGGGCCGTAACTATGCCTCAAAACATGGCGTCCGACCCTCTACCGATACTGCCAATCCACCGCCTTAATAATAATGAATATTAAAACTCAACTTTAGCATTAAGTACTCATTTCTCTGTCGTCAACCTCTTACGGATACATACATATATATATACTTGGTGTATTTTGTATCAGTTAATCAACCAACAGTAGTGAACACAGGATACAGCACTCAATGAAGTATACATGTAGGCCTGTGCATTCCGGAGTGTTGGTATAACAATGAAGTAGAAACCAGTAGTTTAGAATTTATATATATGCAACTCGATGACAGCCAATAATGTTGACCTGTTCGTTTTGGGTACCTGTCACGATTGTTCAGAGAGTGAGATTGGTCCAGTACAAGGCATTTCTTCACTTAAAAAGGTTCAAGCACAAGCATTATTTGATCTAAAAGTCTTTTTCTATGCCACCCATATGTGGGAGGGAGATTAAGTGATGGCAATTCTCGAAATCAAGATGCAGCCATCATGTATCCATGTTTTGTGTGTATATATATATATATATATATATGTGTGTGTGTGTATTTGTATTTTGTGCTAATAATTTGGCATTAATAATATACTGGTTGTATGCCCTTCCTATCACCAGTACCACTTTACAACATGGACTGGGTGCTTTTATTCGTGCCACCAGCACTAGAGAGGTTGTCTTACTGGACTCAGGGGCCCTCTCCACCCTTACTTTGGTATGTGTGTATAAAGCTGTTTATCTATATCTCTTTATCTTGCTCGGTTTATATGCCAATCAATGTCTTCCTAATTACGTATCTACTTTGCATTTCTAATATACTGATATGAAATTTCTATACTATGGGAGGTAACTCTCCTATCTAATATGTATGCGTTCATAATCATAACTCCCTTCCTTCCCTTTCTCTTGCATCTTGGAAATCAGCACAACTGTCTTTGCTTGTTATTGTTTCATTGTTTGACAGTAAAATTAATTGTTTCTACTTTTGGCACAAGGCCAGCAATTACACAGTACATTACTGGTACTTTATTTTATCGACCTCGTAAGGAGGATGAAAGGCAAAGTTAGCCTTGGCAAGATTTGAACTCAGACCATAAAGGGCCGTAACTCTTTGCTGCAAAGCATGGCGTCCGACCCTCTACTGATACTGCAATGAAATATGGTAGGTTTTACAGTGATGCTCACTGGCTACCAACATTCCATCTGTTATGTTAAATGTACGTTGCAGTTTTGCCGAAACTTTTAATTATATTATTACAAGACTGCCATATTCTTCCATGTTAAAATTTAAGGCCTCCTTTGGTCAAAGCTGACCATGGGTAGTATCCTGTTGCCAACTTGGCTGGAGCAGCGTCTCCAGTGGCTATATGCGTGAATGACAGTCTCTGGTCTGTTGGATTTATTGCACTCCTTTTGCTGGGCTCTCCTGTCCACTGCTGCAGTCATCAACCTCTCCTTCCATGTATTGTGTGCATTTTTGTATAATGTGCACCCCCCTTTTCACCAGAAAAATGTCTGGAAAAGCCTGCAAAAAAGGCTGGAAACATTCAGTTATGGTGTATACCACATATCCTTAAAACAAAACAATGTAAAAAGGGAAAAAAACTATGCAGTATACATGAAAGAATACAGTACTGACCATACCTACCAAGATATTCAAAAAGAAAAAAAAAACATTTTTTTCAAGGGGGAAGGACAGATATTCTCAAACCAGGGATCTTTCTTACAAAAGTCCCAATGAGAGTGAATTTGCAAACCTATGTCTGTGTTGGTTGTGACATTTGATGAATTTTGGTACAATGTTATATAAAAAAAATTATCTATATCATTTAAAACATAGGAGGTTATTCTTGTTGTGTAGTCCTAGGTCAGTAAAGATTCTGTAGTTTTATGATCAACGATGTTCCAGCAGTGTCCACCACATAATATTTTCATGATAATGTCATGGGTTCAGTTCTTAGACCAGGCAGTGTGTTGTGTTCTTGAGCAAGACACTTTATGTTGCTTTTCATAATAGGAATGGGTGCTTATCATAGGAAACAAGCTAAACCTGCTGTAAATTTCATTTCATTTCATTTTATCTTATACGTATGACTCCATCAACAAGATTATCAAAGAAGTTAAAATTTTCAATGGATTGTTAAAAAGTTTTGCCTTCACTGGACTAGATGTTGATCAGTAGAAAATTAAGAGTCTTTTGAAAGAGGAATAGATAATAAGTACTTCCTTATTTTCATTCTTTCAGCTTGTAACACTTTTAATACCAAACCATCCTTACTGTTTGATATAAAGCTGCCAGTTTTAAAGTGTTCATGTTTACATTAAAATTTTACAACATAATTTTATGTAAGAACTTTTTGTTATGTTCCAGACATCAACTTAATGAAAAAGTTATTTTGCTAAATTCCTCCTAATCTTTGGCTTATTTTAAGAAGTCACTTGAACCATTAGACAAGTAACAGTGCTGGGGCCACAATAAAAAGCATCCAGTCCACTCTGTAAGATAGTCGTACTGGTGCCACAACAAAAAGTTCCCAGTTCATCCTGTAAGATTAGTGATGTTAGGAAGGGCATCCAGCCAAAGAAAACCAAGCCAAAAATGGAGCATATGAACAAGGCGTGGTCACCTGACCTGTCTGGCCCCATAACACTTCAGCAAGTCTAACCCATGCAAGCATGGAAAATAGACGGTAATCGGTGATGATGATGATGATGATGACAATGATAATTTTATTATAAATACAGTAGCAATAGTGTTGAAGGGGGTTAATCATTACTGGGGTAAAAAATGTAATATCCTACAGTGCGGGAATGTGTCCTGAATATATTTTTTTATCTCGTTAGTAAAGTAAGTTGGATTACTTTGAATAAATAATGAATATTACATAATTTTTGTACTAAATTTCGTAGCTGTTGATTAAACATAAATATTCTTATATAAAACCCCACCCCATCCACACCACCCGTTTCAATGTAAAGTTATGTTGGTACCACAACATCCAGTCCGAAACAAATGAGGTTGTGTAGGTGTCACGACAAAAAAAACACACAGTCCACGCTGTAATGTGACCGTGTAGGTAACACGGTAAAAACCTCCCAGTCCACACTGTAAATGTGGTTGGTGTTAGGAAGGGCACCCAGCCGTAGAAAACCCGCCAGACAGTCCTATGCGAGCAAGACAACCACTCTTGCCTCAAGTGGAAAAACTCCCGTCCAAACCCATGCAAGTGTGGAAGATGGACGTTAAACGATGATGATGATGATGATAACAATTGCTTATTTTAAGATTCATTTCTTAAAAAATGTTCAAATGTCTACACTTCCGGTTAGTGTCTGTTATATCAGAATACTTATTACATCGCTTATGTAAACGTTCATATATTTGCATCGTTATATAAGATTTATATTTCTGTCGCTAATTTTCTCCTTTTTCGTTTTCATTACATTTCACCGTAATGCAGTTTATATATTATCATCTTTTTTAAATGTATCATGGATTACTTTACTGATTACAGAAGAGAGCGTAACACAGTCTCTCTTCAGTTTCTGTGCATATTGTCAATTACGATTTTATTTAACATATCATATCTACATGCATATATATTTGCCTGTAATATCAATATGCACACTACACATGCTAGCAGAAAACCACCCGAAGGATGATTTTTCTGTTAGTTTAGTTATGTTTCAGAAAGAACTATATTCTTATTCAGGGTATTGTTGCCATTGTTGTGACAGCTGATTTCTTCTATTGTTCCACCTTACATGAAAAGACATGTCTGTCAACCTTGTCATATACACACTTCAACACATTAACAAAAGTGTTGTATATTTAGATGGGCAGCTTACTTACAGCTGTTTGAATTTCTTTATCATCAAAAGCTACCTATGTTATTTGGAGGGTGGGGTGGGGTGGGAACTTGTTCAACTTGTTATTAGATTTGACATAACTGATTAGGTATGGCTGAGTGGTTAAAATGTTTATTTTAAAAACATGAGATCCTGGGCTTGATACAACTGCATTATGAGTGGAATTAGGTATGCAGAAACTGTTTAAGCATCATCATCATTACCGTTTAATGTCCATTTTGTACACTAGGTGGGTTAGACAAGTTGCCCTATTGTAAGACAAGCCAAGTCTGATGACCATGACTTACTCATACAGAACTGGTTTGGGCTTAGTTTCTACACTGGATGCCCTTCCTAACGCCAACCACATTTACAGTGTGTGCTGAGGGCTTTTTGTTGTGACACCTACATAACTACTTTACAGTGTGGGCTGGGGGATTTTTGTTGTGTCACCTACACAACTACTTTACAGTGTGGGCTGGGGGCTTTTTGTTGTGTCACCTACACAACTACTTTACAGTGTGGGCTAAGGACTGGGGGTGATTGAGAGATAGATCTAGGGACGTGTGTGGGGTGTTCTGGCATGTGTGGAGTGTTAGGACATGGAAGGTGCAAGAATGGGAAGTGTAGTGAATACAAGATGTATGCTTCATCCCATGCACATAGGAAGGTGGGTCTTCTGTATTACTGCATAATGCCAGCGATCTTGGTACAGTGTAATTGCCTTCGAGAGTTGCAATTGTGCAAGATCAGCTTTTATCCCCTTCATCCCAAATCTTCCTACACCATAGAGTCCATCAACTTTGAACCCCCTGCAACCTTTTATACAGCTGTCATCCTTTGTATGCATCATATGTCCATACAAACGCAGTCTCCTGCATGCTGTATCTGACACCTCTTATACCCAGTTTCTCTCTCAGTTCATTTATGCTTTGCCGTTTATGTATTTAGCCTAAAATAATAATAATAAGGAAAATTATTGTGTACATTGCGCAGGTGCACTACAACTCATCAAAGGTGCATGTATAGTACATAGAATAATGTACAAAGGTCAGGAAAGTGAACAGTGTTTATATGCACAGAACCTGAGAACTCTTTTCAAAATTGATTGGTTAAATGTGGTAAATGCCATGTTTCTATCCCTTCAATGTGCCACAAACTTTCCAAAGATCCTAGGTAAAAAAAAAGGGACACCATATTTCTATGAAAGATTTAACTTGTTATTCAAAGGTGCAGCTTTGTAATATATTGTACCTTAGAATTACATTAAGTGTACACGTTTGTGGAATACTTGGTAGTTCAGATCTTTGAACAACTGAATACTCATTGTTATTGTTGTTTAGCCATAGGTCAGCCATGATTGAGCAGACATATAATCATAGGCATTCGAGACATGACTATCCTGCTTTTTTGTTTATTTAGGATTATGTTTCTGCAATCAGCTCTTGTTTGTAGTTTGAGAGAGATTTGACTGTTATTTCTAACAGGTCAGCACCTCATTGATTAAAAGATGAATATGATTATGTAAGTTGGGATTGACAGAATCATTGGAGCATTAGGCACAATAATGTGCAGTATTTATTTATATTCTGTGTTCAAATCCCATTGGAAGAAAATGTAGAGAATTCGAAAATGTTGGGGAGAAATACAGTATGATCTGTAAAATGTGTAACTTTAATCAATATGGTAAATGAAATGTGGAATATTAAATGTAGAAAATTTGTGGATATTGTAGATAAATGTGATGAGTTGGATGAAGTAATGTTAACCTGTGGAGTACTGACTATAAATGATCTGTGGATGCTAAAGAAAAATTAAGTATGATTTGTTGGATGAGTAGACTAACCTACATGGTAGTGAAACATGGTGTATTGAATGTAGAAAACCTGTGGATGTTGTAGAGAAATGTGGTAAATATGATGTGTTGGATGGGTGCTATTAACCTATATAGATGGTAGAGCACATATGCACTAAGAAAGCTGGATATTAAAGATATCAGTTAGTCAATATTTATGTGATGTGTATCAATGATAGATGTTAATTGAAAATGTGCCAGTGTTTTGCTAATAATGAGAACTAGTGTATGAGGTGGTGAGATTAGATTTCAGAATGTGATGGCAAACACTGTGATCAGTGTAAGTATTTATTTAATCAATTTAAACGTCAGAATAGAGCTAGTAAGCCACGACAGACTAGGGGAAGTATCTAGAACTTCTCACAGTTGAGAAACAAAACACAAAATAAACAGATAAGTGAATATAAAAATAAAAATTTTAAATAAGGAAGGCAAAATATGCATTAAAAAAAGATAAAAGAAAGAAATGGAAAGCAAGCTGGAAGTTTCTGTTGTTGAATACTCAAAGATGTTATTTATAGTTGGTATGGCAAACCAATAAAACCCATGCTGGCTTGGGAAAATATCTCAAGATGGTAATGGTAGCATCAACAGCAGATAGATTGTGCTTATGTAGCAATTGAAGTCACATGTATGTTTGAGATATTACCATTGCTTAAGGATATTGTTGTTACTCCCAGGTCAATTCTCAGCAAACCTATAGGTGATCCCTCTGTGACCACCTAGGTTTAAATTATCTAGTGTGTCGTCATTGTTTAGCTTTAAATCAATCTTCATCCATCAGGTCTATGGTTAAGTGTTCCTGTGACCATGTCTCTCATTTCAGATAGGACTACTCTATCTAATGTAATCTTTTTTCTTAATGAGTTGAGAGAGATTCAACTGCTATATCTAGCAGGTTGAGTGACAACTTAAAGACTCTCTTTCATTTGAGGTAATGTTTGTGGTATGGTGGTTTTTAAAATTGGTGGTGGTGGTGGTGGTGGTGATGGTGATGGTGATGTTAATATTATCATCATCATCATCATCATGAATGTCTTAATCGTTATAAAGAAACTTCTCCATTGACTTCTTGTTTTAGAAATGACTTGGTGTTTTGTACTCTAATATTTGTTTGTTGTCTGTCTACAGGTGACCAAAGACATAGTGAAACACATGACCGTCACTATAGAACAACAGTATGGTTTGGACACACGGACAAACTCTAATAACAAACTTGTTACTGATGCATGGGATTCATTACAGAGGCAGGTGAGTTGTGATATAGTGCTGGTGTTGGTAATAATTGTTTCTACTTTTGACACAAGGCCAGCAAATATCCAGTACATTACTGGTACTTTATTTTATCGACCCTGTAAGGATGAAAGGAAAAGTTAACCTCGGCGGGATTTGACTTCACCGAGAATGGTGGTGTTGTAGTGTGTTGGTGATGTAATCTATACTATAATAGGAGCTGTACCTGTAAGTTCATCTATCACAGCATGCTCTCTATATATAAAGAGGGAAATAATACTCCACCAGACTAATATTTGTTTGTGTGTGTGTTTCTGCATGTCCGTCAACTTATAGACAATGCAACAGAGACAAAAAATAGGGTTTCACTGTAATGACAGGTGGTTGTGGTCATTGTTGTTTTTAGAGAGAAATATAGTGAGATAGTGTGGTAAATATGATGGTATGTGTGAAAGATAGATAGAACTAAAATTTGTTTCAAGGAAAAAAAGAAACAGGTTATTGAGTGAGAGATAGAATGTATGATGGATGAGTAGAGTTGTCACCACACTAAGAGTTTTGATTGAAAACCAGGAATTTTAAGTTTAAATCTGTCAACTTATGTGTCTCTGTATGTCCCAAGGAAAACCCAGGCTACAATTAGTAATGATGATGTGAGCTTGTGCAAAGGTATTGTGTGTTGATGGTGCAATAGTGTTGTGTATTGGGGGTATAATGATGTGGGATGGTGGTGTAATGTTGTGGGTTGGTGGTGTAATGATGTGGGCGGGTGTTGTGTGTTGGTGGTGTAATGATGTGAGCTGGTGTAAGAGTGTTGTGGGCTGGTGCAATGGTGTGTGTTAGTGGTGAAATGATGTGGGCTGGTGTAAGGGTGTTGTGGGCTGGTTGGTGCAATGGTGTTGTGTGTTGGTGGTGCAAAGACTTGAGAGAGAGATTTGACTTTTGTTATGTTGATGGTTTAGTATTATGTCATGTTGTGATCATCCTGAGAGTAGGGTTTAAAACGGGGCTCTCAAACACGCAGCCCACAAAATGCTTTTCTATGGCCAACAGCAGAATAATTTTCATGAATAATTAAGGAAAATTTTAAATGAAAAGTTTGTCCGGCTACATTTTGTACTAATTCACATACTATCTTATGTGTATTCATTTTGATTGTAAAAAAAATAAATAAATAGCAGCCTATCCTATCAGCTGTATTGCAGATTAGCATTATAACTGGTGAAAATCACACACCCCCACCTCATCTCACTTTTGGTAGACTGTGCCTCACTCACAGGATGTAATGGCTATTTTGAGTCCTTGAGTTTGAGACCTTTGGTTTAGACAGTTCCTTTTTTAAAGATAATAGGATGTGATTTGTGGGAGATTTGGCTCCTATTTCTAGTAGGTCGAGTAACCACAGCAGCTCCCTGCTTGACTCATTGTGTTGCAGTGTCAGTATTATGTGGTGATGTGGTAGTTTTGGTGTTACCCAGTATAAAGGGCTGCTTAGAACTGATTATAATGACAGGTGAATAGTCGTAGTGGTGGTGGTAGGATTAGTAATTCAGTAAGTAATGTCTGTCTGATGTCACAAACATGTTATTTTATAGGAAAGGTCACTTAACAGATATCAAAAGCAATATATATATACCCTGTTTTCCTTTTACTTTTGGTGGACAAGTGAGTGGGGTTGAGGCTCATGTGGTAGGTTATATTGAATATAAGCCATAACAAAGCTAATATAGAATGATGTATGTACTGTGTACTTACACGAACATCTGTCAAAATATGATTTGATAAACCTATATATGTGTGTATATATATTTAATATATGTGTGTGTGTGTGTGTGTGTGTGTATATACATATATATAGTAGTTAGAGCATATGATGTAAATGCCTGCGTTTGTTCTAATTCTATGCAGCTTTGAATTCAATCCTACCAAGGCTAGCTTTGCCTTTCATCCTTTCAAAGTCAATAAATAAAACACCAACCCTGAGGTACTTGATTGGTAGAATTATTGGTAAAACATCATACAGGATGCCCTGCTTTATCTGTTTTGGCTCTGTGAGTTTCTGATTTCAAATCCTACCTCGTGCTATTGGCAAAACTGTGTAGCCTCTGCCCGGAGTTATGACCAACAGATAAGATTTGCTTCAGAAAGAGCATTAGAAACAATGAGTTAAAGGAAAGATCTGCTATTGTAGACATTGGGTCTCAATTTTCTGAACATTAACCTGGCATTGGGTAACTCTAAAAATAGACAAGTAATAGTGCAGTTCTCTGTTACTGGTGGAATAGAGTAAATAGATGCCAGGTGATCTTGGAATGTTACTTGGGGCAGTCCACTGCTGTGTTCAAGGCTTGGAAGGAAGGAAGATTTCTGTATCAATCTGCTTGTTTGTAATTGTTGTTGTTTAGCTCCAGGTTAGCTGTCATCTAGATGATTTATGACCAAACACCATTCAAGCCATGACAAACCTGTCTTCTTTTTTTCTCAAGTATAGTATATCTTACACCCAGTACACTCTGTAAAGTGGTTGGCCATAAGAAAGCCATTCAGCTGTAGAAACCATGCTAAAATTGAACGTATGGAAAATAGATGTATGCTTATGATATTACCTTGTTTGTGTATTTCCTTTTCTGAAGACAATAGGGTATGATTTGAGGAAGATTTGGCTACTGTATTTAGTAAGTTTATTAACAACATTGTATGTTGTAAGCTGTGATTGAATATGTGATACTTAATATACCTGGTTCTCTATTCTCTATTGTACAGTTGCAGTGTTGTGGAATCAAAGGTGGTGAAAATAGTTCCTTCTCGTGGAGTGTGTATAAACTACGAAGCGAATGGTACCGCCGCAATCCAGACCGTAAGTAACTCTCTCTCTCTCTCTCACACACACACACATTGTACTCTCTTCATATTAACCCTTTTATTACCATATTTCTAATAAAAGACACTGATTTTCAAATCATTTTGATAATGAAAAATTTGGAGGGATTTAGTAATATAAGAATTTTTTTCATTATTATTAAATCAGTGTTTAGAGCATAAATTAACAAAGGTGCTTACATAAAATTATGATGAAAGGTTTATGGATAAATGAATATGCTTTTACAATATACAGCTTAGTATTGTAAAACCAGAGCCTGCTTCGGTTAAATGATCTCATACGTGCAACACCTTTGCTTGATCTTTCTACTGTCTGCTTAGATAGAGTATGTATAATTATTGCATTCTGTTTCGTACATATTCAACTACCTTTACCTAATTCCCTCCAACATTTTATGGATAACTTAACATGACCTGGTATTCAACTCTGTTCTCTTCCTTTTTCAGAAGCTCCATATGTGCCAAGAAGTTGTTGTAAAAAAAATTCAAATGAGAAACGGTGTACTGGTGAAATGCGATCTAGATTGCCCCCAGCACTAGGCCCGCCCATTGGTAAAAACGATTTAAGAAATCCTGATTTAAATACCGAAGTATGTTAACCTTTTTACTTATCGCCATGCTTCATTTCATTTCATTTCATTTCATTTCATAGATATGGAAGTGTGCTTTTTAGTGGATTGATCTTAGAGTTTTGTTGTTGTGTTGTATCTGGCCATTCTTGTTATTGATATGTTACCCAGTGGTCATAGGCAACCATGGATCTTCATGTGTTGTCCAGGGTCAGTCATAGATGTTCATGTGTTGTGACTTGTCAGCCCTTGTTGAAAAGACCTATGGATCCAGTGTTCCAGATACATCATACCTTTGCCTTTTGGAGAACTATACTACTCTACTTCACACTCTAGCATAAAGTAGATTATCATATAAGTGAGGTTGCTTGAGAGTGTTGATTTTGGCCCACTGTTTATGTTTGTTTGTTGTTGTTGTATAGCCCTAGTTCCTCTTTGATCATACAATCATACTTACATGCATAGTCTGCCAAACAACTGGATGCTATCCACAGCTCTGGATATCTATTACATTCTTGCTGAGGATCATAATGCACATTCTGATATACAGTGGTTAAGTGGTTAATTGTATGTGATGCAGTGTATCAGTCTGAACATACTGTATGCTCTGTAATATCCAGTCTGTTTATAATGGTGGCCACAGAAAGGAGGACAAGGAGAAAAGCAATAGTTGCCATTTCTCTACACTTGTTGGGTTGCCCATCTCAGTACAATGTTTAGTACAAATAAAGTTTCTAATGCTTTTGCTGTTATTTTTATATGTATATATATATCTTGCTGTATTTACCTGAAATGGATGAGGGAGATAGTATTATGATTTTATGTTCTGGAGTGTGTAGCAGGGCTAGTGTTGTTATGGTGGTGCAATAATTGTGTGC